>OY283144.1:30589515-31191231 GCA_958299785.1 Medicago lupulina | reverse complement strand
TCTAGGGTTTTCTTGCTGTATTCTAGGAGTCATGGTCGAAAAGACGAGAGCACCAATGTTAGACTATAGTCAGAGAAATTGAATTCCTAATACTAGGAAAGTCTTAAGACAGAGAAGACTGATTGGATAATTCTTTCTTACTTATTCATTCATTATTCAAAACATAAATAGGACACCAATAACGGTTTGTCCCTTACAAGAAGGATCAAGGAGCACATGGCATCTTCTTGTCCATTAAATTAAAAGATAATTCTAGATACTACTGTAGTTGGTAAAAGGTGGATACAGTTGTTCTGCTCAATTGAAACGGCTGGGTTTCTTGACATTTCTTTTGGGCCTTCCTTATTTTGGTTCAATGCTGTTATTTGCTATCTGGCCCCCTTCCTCTTGATTATTCATTGTATCAATCAATGAGTTTGTACTTTGATGACTAACCTGAATCCTCTATAGTTGACTGAACTATAAAGCTGACTGAAGAGAATCCAGTTTGTTTGATGACAGAACCAAAACATATTACAAATTATTTGGAACAAAAGTACCATACCTTAGTTCTTTGTCCTTAAGTATCGAACTGATTTGTCGCCAGCAGGATAAAACTCTATAATGGGCACATGCTCAATGGTCCAGTGCTCTTTTCCTCCATTTGGAGCAATGCTTTGCACAAATTCAATTAGCATACGCATATCCCAAATACTGAGAACATGAAGCTTCTCTAAGTGTTGGATGCCAGTAGGTACAGTCTTAAGTTGGGTGTTACGCCAGAACTCGAGCTTTCTAAGAAAACACAATGATCCTTTGTAAATGATGATGGAACACAAGGAAGATGAATTTCCAATGTTTAGTTCTTTTAGTTTGCGAAACCCTCCATTTTCAAAAATATAAACATTCACCTTCATAACCATGGTGGCTGCTATAGAGTGATAGCAAGTGTTGCATATGTTTTAGTGATTCCATTGGGTCATCTGTTAATTGGGAGCATTCCAACTTTAACTCGACAAGATTTTGTAGCTTTGGAATCCACTCTTGCAACTTCTCTAACTTCCCATACTGTCTAAGATCTCGAAGCATTGGTGGACATGAAATCAAATGTAAATCAATATTGAATTCATTTGTGTCTGTTGATTTTTCTTGAATATGTAGTTTCTCCAAGTGTTGCATCTCATTGACTAAAGAAGATAGAACACTTCCATGCTCTCTTCTAAGACGAACCAAGCCTAATTGTCTTAAATGCTTCAACTTTTTTAGCTCCTGGATTAGCTCTACTACTTCTTCTGCATCTAATACAACATATCGCAATGATTGTAGAGATGTCATGTCTCCAATACCATCCTTCAATTTAATGAAAGACATTGTATAACCTCGAAGATGTAGTAGCTTTCTAAGCTTGCTAATCTCTTTTGGCATCTCATGGATATCTGTACCTCTTACATGGTTATCAAAATCTCGACTTAAGTCTCAAAATCTAGGTTTTTGCGACTTTGAGTAGCTTCAACGACTCAAATCTATAGTAGAATCCCAAAAACAAGCAAAATCCTATCAAAATCGCACAAAATCGTGAAATCCATTCAAAATCGTAGGATTTTGATGGATTTTGTTCATTTTTTTTAAAAGGATCAATTTTTGACCCGGTTCGTAAATTGACCCAATTTGAATCCATGACCTGATTCTATAAATACCCAAAAGGCCAAAATTTTTCATTCTTTCACTTCCCCCACACTTCCTCGTTGTCTAGGTTGTTTAGCATTAGCATGACTACTAAAAAACATTTGCATCTAGGTTTTGAGTCAATTATGTATATGTATTTTGTGGACTTTGAACTTTAAGTCATTTATGACTATATGCAATGTATAACATATATTTAACATTATTTTTGTTTTGGTAGAATCCTCGATTTTGATTGCGACTTTACGAGTCCCGATTTCGCTATCCTATAACGATTCTACAAAAGTCCTTGAGTAAAATCATTCGATTTTGATTGCTATTTTACGAGTCTCGATTTTGCTACCCCCTTTCGACTTAAAGTAAAGTCCCGATTTTGATAACATTGACCTCTTACATCCAAATTCTCTAGGTTTTGGAGCATGCCAATGGATTTTGGAAGACTTTTTACATGTGTTTCTAAAGCTTAAGTACTTCAAGTGAATCAAATTGCCTATATTTCTAGGAACAAAATCAAGGGATGTATCTTTAAAATCATGCACTTTCAACAACTTGAATTTTGCAGTGATTTTATTTAGAGTAAATTACAATCCCCTCCCCTCAAAGATGCTTGAATTACACTCCCCTCCCCTCTTATGTTAAAATATACATTCCCCTCCCCTCTTATTCAAAACATATTAGAAAAAAATTCATTCCCCTCCCCTAAGAAAAGCTTGAATTACATTACCCTCCCCTCTTATGTTAAAATCTACACTTTACTCCCTCAATATATATTTTTTTATTTTTAATAATCTAGCAAAAAAATAATAATCTAATACACTTCGAAAAAAACAGTATTGCAGGTCTATTTTAACATAATAAAAAATTGAATACATATTTTTTGCTATTTTTTATTCACAATTTCATTAACATGTAGTTTTAAACCCTATTATAAAATATGAAACAAGTCAAAATAAAATTAAAATATGTGAAAAATTACTAATGACAATAAACCATGGTTATTTAAAAGTTAATTTTAAACTCTTAAATTATAAAATCAATAGCAAAATATTTAAATTTAATTATCATTAACATTTAAATTATAAAAAAATGAATTAATTTTTCTTAAAGGGTGGTTTAAAATTAATATATATCATAAAAATATTTATTTATGTTAAAATAGATTAAAGTGTAGTGCATATTTAATTATCAAGGGAGGGGGTTGTAATTCAAGCATCTTATAAGGGAGGGGAGTGTAAATTTTATTTTTCAAGGGAGGAAATTGTATATTTTAACATAAAAGGGGAGGGGAGTGTATTTCAAGCATCTTTGAGGGGAGGGGAGTGTAATTTACTCTTTTATTTACAAAGTCTTCAGTTATTTCCTTATCCGTGAAAACAAGCAGCGACCGAACATGGTTATGATGGGATTTTCATAGACACCACATATGTTGAACCACTTGCAAAATAAGGCGTTAGAAGGAACCTTCTCTAACTCAATATTTTCATATCTCTAGCTCAATTTTCAGAACAGGAATATATACATACTTTTAACGATTGATTAGAACAGGGATACACCATACTTTTCTGCATTTTACATCTATCAATTTTTTTCCCTCCAGTTCCCAAAAAAGGGGACCTTCATGATTCAGAGTTCGGTCGTGAGGTAACTATAGTCTGTCCAAGAATTGTTTCTTCAAAAATCAAACTCGGTTCTTCTGAACGATCCCTCATTTTGTGGAGCTCATTAACCACTTCCTCAATTGCATGATTTACATCCAATTTGATTTTACCGTTGGTGTTGAAGTTTGGAAGTCATTGGTAAAATTTTATGTTGGATTTTAATGTGAGTAGTCTATCTAACTCTCACTTTCTTAGTTATTTTTTCCAGTGACCAATAACAGGTCAGTATGTAAATGTTTTTTCTATCTAATCCAGTACTGTCACCGAATAAAATAAAAAATATTTAATACAAATTCCAGTTATGTTTAAACATGTAAAATTGTAGCATAGTACAAAGCAATGATATGAAAAATACTGTCAATTAAATAAATCAGGAAGAAACACTAGAACGACAAATTATAAAGGCTTAACACTTTTTTGGCCCCAGGGTTCATATTGGTCCTTTATTTAAAAATATGTGTAGATAAGTATTTTCATTTGTTTAATTAGTTTCACATTAGTCCTTACCATCCATCAAAAACTAACGGTGTTAATTGCACTATACATGGTATGTAAGTTAACATCTCATTCTTTCCACTTGATCGATTCCCTAAAATCAAAATTAAGGTTCATTGAAACCTATATATCTCCAACTTTTTCACCCCAAATTAGATATTTCAACCAATCTTCTGTCCCATTTGAGCAAACATGTTAAGTTCACGAGGTTTCTCATCGTCTTCCTTTCTGAAATCATTGAACAATGATGCATAGGGTGGATCCAACAGAAATTCACATGAATTTCGTACTTCAAAACATGAATTCACATGAAAAGGACCTATGTGGTACCAATTAAACAAATTAAAGGACCTATTTGTACAATATTTTAATAACGGGACCAATACAGACCACAAAATAAAGATAAAGGTCCAAAAAGGTGTTTATGCCAATTATAAATTACATAAAATTTCATTTAAGAGAGAAATAAGGTCTTACGATCCTTGAAAGTGAAAAGCTCTCGACATTATGCGTACATAAATTTAATTCATAATAAATAACTCAAATCTCAAACACACAAAGGATCATGAATTAATTACATAGAGGTTTCATGTACCATTATTAAAGACAGACAACACATTCTTTTTTTCACTAGAACATAAGCACCCCCCTGTTGTAAAAGTCTAGGGATGGCAATTGGACCCATGTCCAATGGGTACCCGCAAAAAATACTCACAATGGGTAGGGTAAAACCCCGTTTTTATGGGTGTGGGCACGGGTCTGGGTAATACCCACAAATTTAAATGGGTATGGGCACGGGTAAGGGTATTGTACTGCTCAGACCCGCAACCCCGCATATCATAAATAATTTATTTATTTTAGGTGTATAATTAATTAATTTATTTAGCTATTTAAGCCTAAACCTAAACTTAAACCAAGAAAATGCTTAATACAATAACAACTCCATCATGCCGGTGTGTAATTTTTTAGGGATATTTTGAATGTTTTTTATTTGACTAAATACTACGATTTGTACTATTTTATTAGTTAATTTTAAAAAATCTGAACTGTAGTTTTATTTCAATTGTGATGTTTTTATTGTTTTTTCATAGTTAAAGTGCGGGTAATGGGTACGGGTATGGACACTTAGGTATCCATAGGGTATGGGGAAGGGGACTAAAGTTGTTGTCCACGAGAATACGGGCACGGGTATGAGTATTTTTTACAAACGCGGGTATGAGAAAGGACACTGTAGTACCCTACCCATTGGGTACCCATTGCCATCCCTATAAAAGTCCACATGAAGAAATTTCATTTTACATCACACTAGAAGTCAACCACCTACAGATTAACAACAAAATAGCTCTTAAGGGCACATTACAATAAAACTGTTTCAATAATACAAAACATATGACAGAAGAAAATTAAAGGTAGGTAAAATATAAAATTTATTTCAGGAAGAAAAATAAAGCTTATAGCAGAATGATATATAAACAAAAAAGATTACCGTAAATATAATTTTTCATTTATATTGAAGAAAGTGTTCACCTTTTTCCCTCCTTGAAGTTCGATGGTATATGCTTTCAAACTCCTTAGTGCTTAAAGTTTAGGATAAAACTCTACACAGGGCATATCCCAAACATCGAGAACTTCAAGCTTTTCTAAGTGTCGGATGCCATCTGGAACCGTCTTGAGGTTGGGGATACTAGATAACTCGAACTTTTTTAGAGAATGTAGTGCTCCTTTGTCGATGACAATTGAATGCAAGTTAGGTGATTCTCTAATATATAGTTCTTTTAGATGTTGTAACCCTCCATCCTGAAAATGTAAACTTTCACCTTCATAAGCATTGTTGATGATTGCGAGGGACAACAAGTATTGCAGATTTTCAAGAGACTTTATTGGATCTTCAATTAAACCGGAGCGTCTTAACATCAACTCAACCAGATTTTGAAACTTGGGAATCCATTCTGGAAACTTTTCCAACTTTGCCCGCATTTTAAGAGTTCGAAGAATAGGAGGGGATGAAACCAAATGAAAATCAATAACATCATGAACATAAACAGAGTAATATCCTAATTTTTTCCCAATGCGTAGTTTCTCCAAGTGTCGCATCTCATTCAATACGGAAGATAAAGCGCTTCCATGTTCTCTTCTAACACCAACCAAACCCAATTTCCTTAGCTGCCTCAACTTTCCCAGCTCCTTACTTAACTCTATTCCATCCTCATAATTGCTATCTATTTCCACCTCACTTAGCGTTTATAGCGATTCCATGCCTCCTATACAACCCTTCAATTGAAACAAAGAGATTTTGTAACCACGAAAATGTCGCAGCTTTCTGAACATTCTAGTCTCCTTTGGTATATCATAGAACCTAACATTAACCCCCGTTAGATCCAAGGTCTCTAGGTTTTGGAGCATGGCAATTGATTTGGAAAGATATACCCCCGAAGAATTCTTGCAGCTTAAATATTTCAAGTGGATCAAACTTCTCAAATCTTCATCACCCATAAATCAATTATCATCTTCAAAATGAAGCACCTTCAACCGCTTGCTTTTTGTATAGAACCTCCTCAGAGAGCATTGGTCTTGTCGCGTCATTTTTCGGAAATCAAGGCTATTTGATTAGCTTTTGACTCACTAAACTATTTTATGACTTTTGAAAAAAAGATTCGAATTAGAAGGGGTACGAGATTGGTTACATAAAGGGAAGGTGCTACCACCCCTTATGTTCATAGTACTCTACGAAAACCTTTCGACTTTATTTGTTTTTTTTGTGCTATAAACTTACTTAATTTTGAGGAAACGAAAAAATAGTGAATAAGGAAAAATAAGAATCCTATTTATCTACATTTTTATTGATTCGGAAGGACTAGGTCATTTGCTTACGTACCCGTGAGGGATCAGAAATCGTAGTTCGGGATAAAAATTACCGTTTGTTTGGTTTTGTGTTTTTTATTAGTTTTGAAAAAAGTTTTAAATGGAAAAGCCAAGTGGCAATGATAATTTGTTTGTATTTTTTATATTAAAGGAAAAGAAACTCAAAGTAGAATTAAAGTTGATTTGAAATTTGATTAAGAAAGGAAATAAAAAAGGGAATCACTTGATTTCAGATCAAGGTTTGTTATGAAAATATTTTTTGTGATTTTTGGATTATGTGAATGTTTTGTTGTTTTTTGTTGTTTTTGAATAATGACTAAAACCTAAGAATAAATCTAACGTAGTAGTAAAAATAAAGCGTGAGAACTCGATGGTGACGTTGGATCACCACAAGGTCCTTTAACCTAACCTAAACCTTTGCACATATGTACATAAAGCAGTAAAGAAAATAAGGGCACACACGCACGCACACATGCACCTAAAGCTATTACATAAAAGCCTATTATACATTCTAGAGTCTCCAATAAAACAAATGCCATAAGAAAGATAAAATGCATGACTAAATAATATAGATGCAAAATGATGAATCTAAAAATGCATAAGAAATAATAAAAAAATGCGCTGAAAAGAATAAAAAGGCATGAAAAGAAATTAAATTACAACCAGGGGGGTATTCACAGTAATACGGGGGTGTAGAAAGCGAAAACGAATGAAATTGGGCCAGCAAAGAGTCCAGGGGCGCAGGGCTTCAGGATTCAATCAAGGTCATCTGATTAAAATCAAGTGGCTCTGATCTGATCAAGAGTAGAGGCATCAGAGGCCTCTGGATCGATCAAAAGGCTTTAATTGAAAGGGTTTAAAACAAACTGAACTGGTCTAATTCGAGTGAACCAGACCGGTTCGGTATTGCATATAAATAGGGGTTCTCTAGTTTTTTCCTCATTTTCTTTCCCCCACTCTCTCTCTAACCTTCTCTTTCTCTCACTAAGTCTCTCTTCTCTCTCTTTCTATGTTCTTCTTTTGGGTTTCTGTATGAAGAAATCGGCGAGGATGTCTTATCCGACGTGGTGGTCGCCGGCTAGAGGCGGCAGCGCCGCCGCGCCGGAGGCCCCAAACCTCATTTTTTTGTTTTTTTTCACTCACCCTTCCTCTTTCACTATCCTATTTCCACTTTTAACATCAAAAATTTCAAAAGACGTACCGAAAGCTCTAAATCTAGAGATTAAGATTCGAAAATTTACCTCTTTCTTTTCTTTTGATTTCTGTTTTGGAATTGGTTCGATTTGATGATTGAGGGCCTGGATTTGTTGGAATCTGCGCGTGTGTTATTGATGGGCTCCGCCCTTGTGTGCGCCGGTTTGGCTCGTCTCGTCAATGGTGTTGCTGTTCGGATCGGGTTCAGACCTTTTAGCTTCGGTCGCGGATTTTAATGGTTTGAATGGTTGGGTTATTGGGGTTTGTTGCTGATAGGGGGTAACAATCACGATTGTGTTCTTGTGTGGTTTGTTCAAGGGTTGAGGGTTGTGTACGGGTCTGTTGTGGGGACACTGATACTTGGATGTGTTGATATCGTGTTGTTGTTATCTCATAGAAATAGTGGTTTACGTGGTGTATTAGTTGTATTGTTGTTGCATTGGCTTTGCAGGTTCTGATTGTATTATGTGCGTGTAATTGTGTGCAAGATTTTGGCTTATGATTGTTCTGCAGGTTGTGATGAATCGGCTTGGAATTTTTGTTGTGAAAATTGGTGGTGAATTGCGGCCCCCCTTTGGTGTGTCGTGCAACTGTTGATCTTATAGTACTAGGGTTTCCTGTAGATGTGAACAAAGCAATTCTTGAATTGAGGAGCAGGAAAGTGAGTTGTTCCTGATTCTGCTGCTGATGAACCCGTGAAAGCTTGAATCGGATTTATACTGTTTTCTTGGATTGGGAATTTTTTTGGATATTATTCGGACAAAAAATAAATAAATAATAACAAAATAAGATAAAGACTAAAACTAAAACTAAAAGTAAAAAAAATCAAAGATTAGGATAGGAATAAAATATAAAGTTTAAAAATCAAAATTAAAGTTAATTAAAATTTAAATAAAAGATGGAAATAAAAACTAAAAAATAAAAATATAAAAAAAATGAAATAAAGAGAGATGAGGGCCCGACTTGGAACTAAACATGAGGTATTTTAAAATACCTCTCTGCCGAATTTTCTTCTGAAAAGTCAGAGATTATTCAGGGCTAAATGACGCGTGTCAGTGATGTCTTAGGTCAAAAATTAGGGTATGAAAGATGCGCCTATTTAAGTTTCTTCGTCCGAAGATTTGAAGATGAAATCTTTGATTCGACTGGTCGAAGAGACTTAAATACAAAGTACATCATTTTTGACCTAAGATGCTATGAATGCTTGTGATGCAATTATGAATGCAAGACGGCGAAGACATTTTGACTGGGACGAGAAACCAAAATGGGATACCTGAATTCGTTGAGAAAGGGATCCGACTCCGCTACGGGATAGTGTAGTTTCACTGGGGAAAAAGGTGGTGTACTATTGTATTGGTTTGGAATGATAGTTTAATGGAGACACCTCTTGACCAGACATACCGGGGATGACACTTGAGAGAATGACAGGTAAACACAAGTTGTCCGTTGTTTGAGACTGACCACTCGAAAAATGATAAAAAGGTAAACTCAAGTTGTCCATTGTTTAAGACTAACCATTTAAAACAAGACGAAAGGTAAACTCAAGATGTCCATTGTTTAGGACTAACCACTTGACAAAAGGTAAACTCAAGCTGTCCATTGTTTAGGACTAACCACTTGAAACAAGACTCAAGCTGTCCATTGTTTAGGACTAACTACTTGAAACATGATAAAAAGTAAACTCAAGCTGTCCATTGTTTAGGACTAACCACTTAAAACAAAGACAAAATGTAAGCTCAAGTTGTCCATTGTTTAGGACTAACCACTTGAAACAAGACTCAAGCTGTCCATTGTTTAGGACTAACCACTTGAAACAAACACGAAAGGTAAACTCAAGTTGTCCATTGTTTAAGACTAACCACTTGAAACAAAGACAAAAGGTAAACTCAAGTTGTCCATTGTTTAGGACTAACCACTTGAAACATGATAAAAGGTAGACTCAAGCTGTCCATTGTTTAGGTCTAACCACTTGAAACAAAAACAAAAGGTAAACTCAAGTTGTCCATTGTTTAGGACTAACCACTTGAAACATGACGAAAAGTAAACTCAAGTTGTCCATTGTTTAAGACTAACCACTTGAAACAAAGACAATAGGTAAACTCAAGTTGTCCATTGTTTAGGACTAACCACTTGAAACAAAGACAAAAGGTAAACTCAGGCTGTCCGTTGTTTAGGACTAGCCACTTGAAACAAAGACAAAAGGTAAACTCAAGTTGTCCATTGTTTAGGACTAACCACTTGAAACAAAGACAAAAGGTAAACTCAAGCTGTCCATTGTTTAGGACTAACCACTTGAAACATGAAAAAAGGTAAACTCAAGTTGTCCATTGTTTAGGACTAACCACTTGAAAAATGGCAAAAAAGTGAGACGGAAGGATGCGGCCGACCAAGACTCCGTGTGACTAACGCAATCATGTATGAATTGATATTGTGTATATGTGTTGTATGCATGAATGTGCGAATACGTGCAAGTATTAATGTATGGATGAATGTAAGACTGTATGGATGTAAAAAAGTATGAATGTATTGTACGTGATAGATGGACTCGACGAGACGAGACAAGACTGGTAAGATAGGAAGTGGATCAACATTGCAGTACAAACACTCGGCAAACATCCTTGGAGTTGATGTTATCGTGAACAAATCGGGCCATTGACGATGTAAAACTTGGCACAAGGTGGCAACTGATGCCTCTTGGGGAGACAGCTCATTGTCGATCGAAAGTCTGGGAGATGTCGCCATTTGTAAATGGGAGCAAAGTGTTCTTCCCTCGGCATGCTTTAGCAGTCATGTTTTTTGTTTTTGTTTTTGTTTTTCTTAAAATCCCTGATTTTTGCCTGGACCGCCCTTTCGGGTTTTTAGTCCACCGGGAGTATATTCCTTTTTTGTGCCCCTAATTTTTACCTAGACCTCCCTTTCGGGTTTTCAGTTCACCGGGACGCTCTCTATTGCCTAAGTTGCCTTTTCAGGTTTTCAACTTAGCGAGCTTTGTTGTTTTTTGTATTTTTAGATTGTGACTGCATCTTGCTCAAGGCAGAGGTCCTCTCCACTGTGCTTAGTCGTGTTTCTCTTTCAGAATATAATCGTTCTCGAGGCGGATGCTGATGTACGTTTCACCTACTCACGAGTTCAAAAAGAGTGTGTTTGTTGTTCACACTTTTCAAAAAGATGTAAAAAAAAGTTTTGTATTTTGAAAATTTTTGCTTTAAATATTGCCGTAAAAAACAGAAGAAATTTTGCAAACAAAATTACAAATTAGAAAATAAAAAAGGGAAATCAATAGAGAAATAAAGTCTTTCATTCCTTGAAAGGAAAGCTCTCAACACATACTGCATACATGATACATCACAAACAACTCAAATCTCAAATAAAATAACGAAGTACCTTGAATGAATAACTTATAGAGTTTTCATATACCATAAGTAATTAAAGAAAGACAACACAGTTTTCGTATCTCTAGGAACACAAGTGCCGAAGTAGGAACGTAGGATGCCACTGTTGTAAAGGTTCGCTTGGAGAAATCAATTTCCATGATCACACTGGAAGCCAACCACCTAAAGATTAACACAAATTAATACAATACAGATTATTTGAGAATGGACTTCTCAGAATGAAACAATTACTATGAAATATTCTCTTTGTTTCAAAATAAACGTCGTTTAAGGTTTTTACATATATATATATATATATATATATATATTAAAAAATGCAATGACCAGAAGAAAGTGAACTGACATTTTACAAGTTATCCTTAAAATATGTAAAGTTGAATATAATGTTTTGAGAGTTGTGTTTAGAGGGTACAATTGGATAAAAATTAAGTAGTATCGCATTGAAAATGAGTATAACATTCATTTTGAAACAATGTTGTTTTGCTAAAGTGACATATGCTTGAAGAAAATTAAAGTGAAGCAAAATATACAAATTATTTTAGGAAAGAAAATGTATACCTTTTATCCCACTCCAAAATGTACTTAAAGTTTAGGATAAAATTCTGCAAAAGGGACATCCCAAACATTGAGAACTTCAAGGTTTTTTAAGTATTGGATGCCTGCAGGAAGAGTCTCGAGGTTGGGGATACAAGATAACTCGAACTTTTTTAGAGAATGCAATGCTCCTTTTTCAATGACGATTAAATTCAAATTAGGCAATTCTGTAATGAATAGTTCCTTTAGATTTTGAAATCCTCCATCATGAAAATGTAAACTTTCACCCTCATAAGCATTGTTCAAGATTGAGAGAGACAACAAGTTTGACATATTTTCTAAATAGTTTATTGGATCATCAGCTAACCAGGAGTTTACTAACTTCAATTTAACAAGATTTTGAAGCTTAAGAATCCACTTTGGAAACTCATCCAACGTTCCATTCAGTTTAAGAATTCTAAGCATTGGCGGGGGTGATGCCAAATGCACATCAATCACTTCCGCATAAGAACTACGTCTTGGCATTTTTGACCAGATGTTTAGTTTCTCCAACTGTCGTGTCTCATTCAATAAGGAAGATATAGCGCTCCCATGATGTTCCTTAATGCCTGCTAAGCCCAATTTCCTTAACTTCCTTAGCTTTTCGAGCTCTTTAATTAACTCGATTCCATCCTCATCATCTATCCACGCTTTACTCAGCGTTTCTAAACATTCCATGCCTCCTATACCACCCTTCAATTCTAACAAAGACATACCACGTCCTAGAAGATGACGTAGCCTTCTAAGCTTGCTAATCTCCTTTGGTATCATATAGATACTAGTACCCCTTAAGTCCAAGGTCTCCATGTTTTGCAGCATACCAATCGATTTGACAAATTCAGGATCTGTAAATTCTACAAAACCTCCCTTATTGAAGCTTAAATACTTCAAGTGGATCAAACTTCCTATATTTTCTTTAATATATAGAAATTTAGAAACGAGATCGATAACCTTCAACCTCTTGTATTCTGTAAAGATTCTCCTTGCAAAGTGTTCATCCAGCCATTGTGATTGATCATTTGTGAACAGAAATAGTGACCGAACATGTGAGTTTTCAGTACATGTCTTAAAATCATTAGAATTTGTTGTTACTGAGAGGCGTCGAATAATTTGAAATGGAGATGAATGATCATCTTCACTAATCTGCCTGCAAAAACTTAAATCTTCACACTTTTTAATGAGCATCATATGTGTTAGATCATGAACACAACACTTTTTTGTTTTTCCATCAAATCTAACAGAAGATACTTGAACCAAACTTCTATGGATCAATTCGGTTAAATATCCTTCTGCAACTTCTTCCAAAGTATACCCGCTTTCTTCTTTCACAAATCCTTCAGCTATCCACTGTCGAATCAGTCTCTTCGATTTAACTTCATAATCTTCTGGATACATTCCAAAATACAACAAACATGACTTAAGATGGAAATGCAAATCATCGTAGCTCCAACCTAAAATTTTATTTATTCCAGTCAAATGGGGATCCTTCTTCAGCTCTGAAGTCATATTTTTACAAAATCTCTGCCACTCAAATACATTTTTCTCTTTTGTAGACAATAGACCGCTAATGGCAACAATTGCCAGCGGCAAACCCTTGCATTTTCTAGCAATTTCAAAAGATATATCAATGAGCTCATTTGGACAACATCCATCACAGTCAAACCGAAATGTCTTCTTGTTAAACAACTCAAAAGACTGTTCGTTCGTTAAAGGTTGCAATTCATGCACTTCAATAAAAGAAGATTTTTTACAATATATGGCAACTTCCATATTTCTTGTTGTAATAAATATCTTACTCCCATTTTTATTATCAATCAATGCATTTTCAATCTCATCCCAAAAATGTATGTGCCATACATCATCAAACACGAAAACATACCTCTTTTGTTGCAAGTAGTTTCTCAACTCTGAAATCAATGACCCTCGGTCCATTTCAGAGATATCTTGAGGAGTACGGTCTCCTTTTTGTTTGTAAAGCTCCTTTAACATGCCTCTCAGCAACCCTTCTGTATAGTATGATTGTGACACTGTGATCCATACACGAAGTTCAAAGAATCCAGCTACCTCTCTGCTGTCAAATACTTTTTTGGCAAGGGTGGTTTTTCCTTGCCCTCCCATACCTACCACAGAGATGACAGTGCGCTCTGATCTTCCCGCTACCAACCAACCAATCAATCGGCTTTTGGGTGCTTGAAAGCCTACAATCTCAGCTTCATCAAGGTATAAAGCAGCCGTTCGAGGGTCGTGCCATTTAACATTTCGGCTTCCTCTAAAGCTTCTTGGCACTTGTTCACTAGAGTGCTGGATTTGGAACCCATATCTTTCGCTTCTTTCTCTGATTCCACAAACAGATGACTTAATATCTTGAATCTCAGACGCTATTTGATGACGAGGGGTCATAATTTTGAGTAAGTAAGCAATCTCATGGATTAAAGCTACACATCCACATCCAAGATCATGAGGCTGCTGTTCCACCTTGATAAGATAATCATCAATGACATCTTCTATGCGGAAAGCTGCTTCCCTAACCTCCTTCACCCATGTTTTGACTCCTTCATTAATGTTTTCTCCTTCAGCTGCAGCTCTTTTATCAGCATCTTTCAGGAATGCTTGAATGCTTTCAAATTCATATTTGATGTCTGCGAATTCCTTGTGAACACCGCTCAACAGATTGGCTTCTCTCTTTAACCGTGGAAGTAGTTGGTCAAGAACTATAGATACTGCCATTTCCGCCATTTTAGTGAAGTTGTGACTATGTATTCTTTTTTAGCAATACAATATATGAAAACTACGTACATGGTTTTGCTCTATGATGAAGAAAGAAAAAAGACAATTACATGATATGCTATACACAAAATGGAAATCCGCAAAGCGTGTCTTTTGTATAAGCTAACAAAATCAAGCACTATTGCAATGACTTTTTCTAATGGGAATTGTCATTAATGCTTTCATTTGCTATCATCTATTGTAATTACATATGATTTTTATTTAAAAAGTAATTATAATAATTATATTTATTTTTTTAATGTCGGCACAAGAGCACAAATCTCATTTATCATCAAATCACTTGCCACATTTTGTCAAAAAAAATAAAATAAATCACTGGCCACATAAAAAAGATTACTTGTCACTCATTTGGATCCTAGAACGAATAAATTATATATCATCCATAATCACTGGTAATTTCTTTTTAACCAATTTTCAAATGAGAAGGGGGTCCATTTATTTTGTCAAGAATGCAAGCTTTTGATATGTTATATCAATCTTTAAGCACTAAGGAGAAACAAAAATTTATATATAGACTAGCAAAGGGACGTAGAAGAAAGACAAGATATTTAGATCAAATGAAGTGTATTAAAGTTGAAGAAAGTTTGGTTCACGAGAGATATATAAAAGATTCACAAAAGTTATTTAACAAAGGATATAAGATCTCATCGGACACTAACAACCTAGACACAAGAAAGGATGAATAAACTATAACTATTATCGTCGAATTCAAGAACACGAGATAAAACAAGTGTTGAAAAAAATGAGTAAATGGAAGGGCAGTTGGGCTGAATAACATATCTATTGTCGTGTGGAAAAGTCTCGGAGATAGAGGCATTTGGTGGCTCGCCAAACTTTTTAACCAAATTACAAGAACAAAGAAAATGTCAAATGAGTGAAGAAGAGACACTTTATTTCTGATCCATGAGTAAAATGGGGATATACAAAATCACGCAAATTAGTGTCATACTATAAAGTTATGATAAAAAGTGATTGAACAAAGACTAAGAAAATATAGTCGAGTTACTAATAACCTATTTGGATTTATGCCTACAAGGTAGACTGTAGAAGTGATCTACTTACTTAGACTTATGATGGAGCGATATTGGACGTATAAAAACGACTTGAACTTAGTTTCCATTGATTTGGAGAAAGCCTATGACAGCGTGTTCAGAGAGATTTTGTGCTAAACCCTGAGAAAAAAAGGAGTTAGGTTTTCTTATATTAGAGCTATCAAGGATATGTATGAGGGAACATCAACTAGTGTGAGGACACTGGATGGGGTCAACAACGATTTCCCCATAACAATAGGATTGCACCAAGGATCAACCTAAAACCCATATCTTTTTTTATCTTTGTTTTCAATGTACTTACGGAACACATCCAAAAGTTAACACCGAGATGTATGCTTTTTATAGATGATGTAGCCCGGTTTGGAGAGTCGAGGGAGGAATTAAATGGGAGGTTGGAAACTTGGAGACAAGCTTTAGAAGTGTATGATTTGTGCTTAAGTAAAATTTAAGACATGATATATGCAAAAGGCATAGTAGTTCTATATTAGAGGTAAAAGTTGGAGATCATAGCATACCACAAGTTATATGGTTTAAATATCTTGAGTTCATAGTTTAAAATGGAGGAGAACTAGAAGTAGATGTAAATCATCAAATTCAATTTGGGTGGTTGAAATTGAGAAGATGCTCCGACGTTTTATGTGATACGAAAGTACTGCTCAAGTTTGAAGGGAAAATTCTATTTGACAAGGATTAGACCATCAATGTTGTATGGAAAAGAATGTTGGGCGGTGAAGAACTAACATGATAATAAAATAAGCGTAGCGGGAGATGAAGATGTTGTGTTGGATATTGGTTAGACTAGATGAGAAAAGATTAGAAATGACTATATTAGAGAGAGAGTCAGAGTAACACCTATAATATAAAAGATGGTGAAAATAGGCATAGGTGGGTTTGACATGTAGAGAGCAGACCTATTGGTTTTCTAGTAAGGAGAATAGAACAGATTGACAATAGTTAGATTACTAGAGATGGAGGAAGATATAAAACCATCAGAAAAATTGTTAAGAAATATTTGAAAATTAATGAGTTGGACCGAAATATGGTATATATATATATATATATATATATATATATATATATATATATATATATATATATATATGATAGAACATTATGGCGTAATTTGACTCATGTAACCAAATCCTGCTTAGTGGAGAAAAACTTGGTTGTTGTTGTTGATCAAGTAGATTAGTTGTTAGAAATTTATATCTTAGAGAATCTAAGGTTGAACTTCTATAGCTATAATATAAGAAAGGATCATGCTAACCAATGTTCCTAGACGGTTAAACATACCAAAAAAAAAAATTATTATCCTAAAAGAAAACTGTATTTAACTTTTTATAGATTAACTATATAATCTTAATGTATTAACTATTATATAATTTTCTTTTTATTATACTTAACAGTGTCTCCAAGAGAGTCGGTTAGCATTTCTTATAAGAAATTCTAACTTGTTCTCTTAAGAAATATGTTAAAGAATCTAAAATTATGTTTAAAAAATAATGTTTAACATGACCTTTATAATACAACGTCAGACATAAATGTGACAGAAATGTCCATGTTTAATGTCCACAAAATGGAGAAAGAAAAAAAAATTACTTATCCACAAAAATGGAAATCCGTAAAGCGTGTCTTTTGGATAAGTTAGTAAAAATATCAAGCACAGTACGCAACGACTTTTTATAATGGGAATAGTCATTAGTGCGATGAAAAAATGCTTTTCCCTTTCCATCTAATTAGATATGATTTATTTTAAAGAATTGGATATGATTTTTATTGAAAATGTAATTCTAAAAAATTATATTTATTTTTGTGTGTCGGCATAAGAGGACAAACCTCATGAAGAAATCATCATTGGTCAATGTTCATTAAATAATTTGTCAAAGGCAAAATTTTATTTACCAATCAACAGTACCAAAATCTTATTTACCAATCAACAGTGTTCAGTGTACATCAAATATAAGTAAATTTGGACTTTCATTTAGCGTCTCCAACTATATTGTATTAGCATTATTAAAACAGCAATGATAAGTGAACGCAAAAATACTAGACACAAAATAGACACCAAGGATAGTTTTCTAATTTTGGTTAAAATTCAATGGCATAATTGAGATTACAAGGAGAAATGAGTGTTTTTTTTAATAGTTTCTTCTTGTACTTCTCTCTGTCTCTCTATACAGCCACCACCACCCACCATCCTTCTAACATCCCCCGTCTTCATCCACTCCACCAACCACCGTCTTCGTCCACTCCACCAATCATTCACAGATCCGCCGCACCAAATAACATATCTGAGCAACGACAGCTCGTGCGAGGTCAAGAGAGTAACGTCGGCCCCAAAGAGATTGGTTTAGATCTACCACCTAAAAGGTCAGGGGAATGACGCCGGCGAATGGTCGTTAGTGAAAGAGTTGCAGAGGAGAGAGTGATAGAGAAGAGGAAGAGAAAGGATTTTGCAAATGAGAGAGAGAGAGAGAGAGAGAGAGAGAGAGGATAGTTGTGTACGTGAGAGCTTGAGAGGAGAAAGAAAAAAAGAAAAGCCTGAGCAGAATAAAAAAAAAAAAAAAGTATATGTGAACAGTTAAAATACGGTGGTGTCGTATTTGTGTTTGATATTTTGTGTCCATTTATCATTTCTCTTATTAAAATTAAAAATGAATTTTGTGTCTTTTGAAAAGTGGTAGTTACATCAACATCATTCTCCTCAATACATTTATTATTTTTAGTGCACCATATTTCATAACACAAAGCCATCACATGAACTATAATATTAGTCTTTTGATGTGGCTGCTAGTGTTTAAGAGACACAAAGATATATTGTTAATTTGAATAATGTTGATATGATATTGCTGGAGACGTTAAGTGGAGGTCCAAATTTTCCCATATTTGATGTTCAATGGACAACCCCTGTTAATGGTTGCTATAAACTAAATGTTGATGCAGCAGGTCTGATAGAGGGGGGTTAATGGGGTATTGATATTGTTGTGAGAGATAATGACAGTGTTGTTGTTGGTGATAACCAACAAAATAATAGGTTATCACATTGCATTTATCCCCCATAATGAACGATAAGTTTAGTGAATACGTAGCCTAAAGCATCTAATCAGTAACTATTTATGAATTTATTGTTTTATTTACTTTTTAATGTTATTTTATCATTTTGAACTAATAATGTTAGTTTTGGATGTTTGATGGAACATAGTGAAGAATGGCATTGGATACCTTGGGAGCTATAGCTTGGAACTAAAGTTGCATTGCTGAAGATTTAGTAAGATATAACATATCAGATCGTTAGTCGAGTCGTATTATTGTACAAACTCATTGGGGCCATTTTACCTTTTTGTTTAATGGTTAAGTTATAAGAGCTAGCGCCAAATATTGGAGGTACGAGGAAGAAAGGAATATGCCTGAAATATGTAGGATAAGATAAAGACAACTCATATAGGAAATGACAGTAGGGTATAACTTGTAGTGGTTGACCTTGTACTGTAAAAGGATAACCACATGTTAGTGTCGGTACAACCTTTTACATTTGTGAATGGAGCGGTCAAGTGTAGCTAGGGTTAAGAAGCACTATAGTTCTCACTCCATCTAACCTTCTCCATAGATGAGCATGACAGCTAGTTCTTAGTGATTTAGACTTAGGATTATTTTGGTGATGCTTCAAGCTCACGTCTTTCCTTCTTGGATTGTATTCTTCTATTAACTTTATTTCATCTATCAATTTAATTTTTCATGTTTTTATTTATGTTGTATTTCACCTTCATCTTCGTGGTTAAGCTCATCATGAGCTAAACTCCTTCTTATAGCTTATACACGATGACGTTATGATATCTTTTACTTAAGATTTATAAGGCTATAGTTTTGTGCTTCTTTCAAACAAAATGTTTTAACTTGAAATCTTTAAAAGTGGAACTTGGTGTATTTTACTTTTGATGTTATAGTTCCCTGAAATCAAAGGGGTATGGGATTGGAAAATGTTTGTTTGATGTGATTACGTTCCTATGAACCAAAAGGTGATTGGAACAATAAAGACTACTTTGCATGAGTACTAGATCTTGGAGGAGACTGCAAGCGCTGAGATTTAACTAGGAATCTTGTCATAGACAGATGGTTCAACCAGAGTATACTTCGGTGAGAAAAGTTGATGACCTAACTTAGCAATGTCGCATGCTAAGATTATGTGATTGTACCCCGAGAGAACCTCTTTAACGTGCTTTTCATGAAGGTTGAGTTGTGATATACTCCCAATGGCCAGCAGGTTTCCAAGAAGCCACAAAAAGCTATAACTCTGTAGATAGTAGCAAAGCTCTATCATAATCAATTCATTGTTTAAACCACACCTTTAGCTTTGAGACAAATGATTGTAACCTTTAACTGTTTTCCCAAACATTTACTTTTATTTTATTGTTGTGACAAATGATTTATTTTATTTTCTTCCAAACAAATTTTCTACTGCGAAGCTATAGGCAGTTATAAATCCATAGTCCCTAAGAGATCGATATCTTATTATAATATAACTTAGACAATGTATACTTGCACTTAGTCTTTCCACCTTAATATACTCATATTATTTTGGGAGACACCAAGTTTTTGGCATCATTGTCGAGGATATCAATGTGTTATAGTTTTCAAATAGCTTTTCATTAGGTAGTTAGCTTGTTTGTTTTTGTTAACTTGTAGTTTGGTGAGTGTTTAATAGGTGTGTCGTGAATGCTCAGGGCACAATCCTCACCAGAGTTTTAGATTGATACTGAAAAAGAAAACAAACCATGAAATGAAAAAAATCATCACCACAATACCTACCTCTTTATCTGTGGCATTGTCTAACATGAAATGAAAACTTGGAAATTGAGGCACATAAAAAGAATACTTGTGATAGGAACCAAAGATCCTATCAATGAATAAAAGTAAGGTAACTAAATAAGAAACAATAGTGATTAAAGAAATAGGGTGCTTTATTGATATGAACGGAAATTGTAAAGTAGTAGCAGAGAGAATCTCTAACTACTCCCAGAGCAAAGCTTTGACACAACTCAGAGAGGAGTCCTACTCTGGCCTTGAACAGAAAACTCAATATGTCATGCCTTCTAAAAGATTACTACTCCTACTTAAATACTACTAAAGAGATAAGCTTACTCCTAAGGGATAAACTCTGAATGAGATCTTTCTAGAAGATATTATTCAGAGATTCTAATTATTAAATAACGCTAGTAAAATAATTCTACATAAACACCCTATAGTTTACTAATGCTCCTCACTAGTAACTTCAACCACTAGTCTTCTTATCTCTTCTTTTATAATCTCTCCATATTTTTGGTCTTCCTATGGTACCCTTCTTATTATTAGCGTTCCCATCAATATCCGCTCCTTGAATCACAACCTTGTCCCCAAGGTTGAGTGTAGGGAACTAGTGAGCTATAGTCTTAGCGTCTTCCCAGGTGGCCTCTTCAAGCGGCTTGTAAAAACCATCTCGCGTTCACCTTATATGGCGCACTATGTGCTTTCTCTCTTTAACACAAAGGTGTTAAGGCTCACCACTGTGTGCTTTCTGTGATTAACAAAATGAATCTATTAATCTCCTCTTTATGGAGTGTAACTAGATGAGAAGGGTGTGGTTTGCTTCTCCTCTTATGGTCAATTTTAGCCATTCAAGTCCCTATGCATGTCTGCTCTATCAATGACTAGGCATACAAGTGATTGTGAATGGACCGGAGCATATGATTAAATCATTCCTAGCCATGAACATAATCAAGAGATGCCATGATCGGTATGATATTCCTGGTGCAGCTGATGGGAGCTAGCCATGAGTAGTTGTTGTGCTGAACTGTTATAAAAACGTGATGCAGACGAGGCTGTGGAAATGAAGTTTAGGCTTCAATTTACAAGGGAGATTCTCTAAGTATCCATGCAAGGATAACATAACATACCCAGTACTGTGCTATAAGTATCTCTGAGTATAGTAGAAATATATAATGCAAATTCTTGTTATGTTTAAACCTATAAAATTGTAACATATTTGCAAAGCATTGATACAAAAACAGTACTGTCAATAAAATAAACCAGTTAGAAACACTAGTACAACAAATTATTAATTACATAAATCTTCATTAAAAGGAAAATCAACAGGGAAATAAGGTCTTGCAGTCCTTGAAAGGAAAGCTCTCACAACATATTGCATACATTACAAACAATTTAAATCTCAAATAAAAAAACAAAGTGTCTTGAATCAATAACTTAGAGGTTTCATATAACATTATTAAAGAAACAATTTTGTCATTGGGACCGGAAGTTCCAAAGCACGAACTTAAAGATGCCGATGTTGTAAAATTCCACTTGGAGAAATCAATTTCCATCACTCACACTAGAAGCCAACCACCTACAGATTAACAACAACAAATTATTACTATGAATCAACTTGGAGATTAGACTACTCAAGATGAAAGGATTCCAACGAAAATGTTCGCAACAAAAACCTTATAAATATTGATGTAGAGCAAAAAAAAAAGTACAAAACAATATGCTAGAATAAAAGTAAAGTGAGGAAAACTAGAGAAATCATTCAGGAAAAAAATAAGGTTGTATGTTGTTGATGCCAAGAAAATGTTCATCTTTTCTCCCCTTTCAAGTTGGATGGTATATGCTTTTTAACTCCTTAGTCCATAAAGTTTGGGATAAAAATCGGCAAGAGGAACATCCCAAACATTGAGAACTTCAAGCTTTTTGAAGTGTTAGATCCCAGAAGGAACCGTCTTGAGGTTGGGAATATGGGATAACTCGAACTTTTTTAGAGAATGTAACGCTCCTTTGTCGATAATGATTGAATTCAAGTTGGGCAATTCTTTGATGTATAGTTCCTTTAGATTTTGAAACCCTCCATCATGAAAATATGAATTTTCACCATCATAAGCCTCTTCGCTGATTGAGAGGGACAACATTTTGAATATTTTCTAGAGACTTTATTGGATCCTCAATTAACTAGGAGCATCTTAATACTAGCTTAACAAGATTTTGAAACTTGGGAATCCATTCAGGAAACTTCCACAACCTTCCACGTAGTTTAAGATTTTAAAGCTTAGGTGCCGATGAAACTAAATGCAAATCAATGTCATCACATTCATATTTGCGTTTGTATTTTGCCCCAACTATTAGTTTTTCCAAGTGTGGCATCTCATTCAGAGAGGAAGATAAAGCACATCCATGTTCTCTCCTAAGACCAATTAAACCCAATTTCCTTAATTTTCTCAGCATTCCCAACTCTCTAATAAACTCTTCCATCAAAATGTATTACCACTTCACTCAACGTTTGTAGAGATTTCATGCATCCTATAACACCCTTCATTTCAAACAATAACATATGCTTGCCCATAAGATGTCGTAGCTTTCTAAACTTGCTAAACTCCCTCGATATCCAATAGGAACAACTATCAGGCCTCAGATCCAAGGCTTCTAGATTGTGGAGCATGTTGGAACAAAATGTGTTTAACAATAATTCCTAAGAGTTTTGATGATAACAAGGTATTAAAAATTGACAATTGGTATTGCTAACATTTGTTCAAGTGTACAGGACCATAGACAAAGTGTTATATCTTAACAAGGTTCTGAAAGAACAAATAAAGAGCAAAAGAAACATTATTTGAAGCTTAAGGCGCTCCTGAAGACTTGCGCTCATGAAGATCTGTGCTCCTGAAGAGTATGACATCATCAGAAGCTGAAGGCCCTTAGAAGCTGGTTCTTCAAAAGCAACAGTATTTCACCAGAAGCAAAATGATTCAAGGTTTTATGATTTAAGTGTTGTATTTTGGAGCGAAAGTCACATAGAATTGGCAGAAGACCAGTGGAATAATGCAACGGTCAATTTAAAAGGATTTGAAGTCATTTGGCTGCAAAGAAAAACAAGAAGCGTTGACATTGTACTTTGTACGAACTGTACAACCACCTTCTCCACTACTTTGTTCTTTGTCTCAACTACCAGACAAGAATAACAGCTCTCATGTACAACCAAGCCTGCATCTTTGTTCCCTCTCAACCGGAATGGTTTTGAAATTGATCCTTTATAGGACAATAACTTAATCAGGCAAAGAATCATTGGTGAAAGATCAAGCTTCAACAACGACTCTTTTTGGATGAATTGGCACTTACAACGTTCATTTCTCACCTCTATATAAAGGAGTGAAGACTTGAAGAACAATAAGACTCCACAACATTTTGAAAGCGCCAAAACTCTGTCAAATTGTTTAAGCATCCAAAGTTCACTTAGAATTTCAGTTTTCAAGTTCATATCTTTGAAATTCATAAGTCTTAAGAGTCTATATCTGAATTACTTTGTGAACACCACTGATTGTATATCAAGTGTTCAACCTCAAACATTTTCCTTGTAATTTTGTTTGATAGAAGTCTCTTGCTTGTGTGCTTGAGCATTAGAAGTCTCTTGATTGTGTTCTTGAGCATTTGAAGTCACTTGCTTGTGTGCTTGAGCATTTGTAATCAGATATTACATTTAGTGAACTCTCCTTGGAAGTGCAAGGGGGACAGGACTACTTCCGGTTTGTGGAAGGAACCTGTATAAATTGCTTGTGTCATGCTTCTTCTCTTTTCTCTCTGTTTATCATTCCGCTGCATACGCTCCTGAACCTCATCTTCAAAAGCTGTCTCAATTGCTTTTGATCATTAGTGTTCTGAGTTTTAAAGAGAAAACGAAATTAAGTAAAACACAATTCAACCCCCCCTTCTTGTGTTTTTCTCCCCTTCAATTGGTATCTAGAGCTTTGGTTCTGTTGTCAACACCTAACAGTGTAACAGTCCAAGATCTGAGAAAAACATGTCTGCTGAATCATCTGTTTCTGGTTCTGGTTCTGCTGGTTCTGGTGGTAATCATCATGTTGTTTCCTATGACTATAGTGAAAAGAAAACGGACTCAGGGAAGGTTCTAAAGTTTAATGGAGATCCTGAAGAGTTTTCTTGGTGGAAAACCAACTTCTACAATTATATCATGGGCTTAGATGAAGAACTATGGGATATTCTGGAAGATGGAGTTGGTGACTTAGTCCTTGATGAAGAAGGAGCTGCTGTTGATAGAAAAATTCATACTTCTGCTCAGAAGAAGATGTACAAGAAACATCATAAGATCAGAGGCTCTCTGGTTTCTGCTATACCACGAGCAGAGTACATGAAGATGAGTGATAAATCAACTGCAAAAGCTATGTTTGCATCTTTATGTGCTAACTATGAAGGAAGCAAGAAAGTCAGAGAAGCTAAAGCAATGATGCTTGTTCATTAGTATGAGTTGTTCAAGATGAAGGATGATGAAATTATTGAGGAGATGTACTCAAGATTTCAAACCTTAGTCTCTGGACTTCAAATACTGAAGAAAAGCTATGTTGCTTCTGATCACGTGAGTAAGATACTCATAAGTCTGCCTGCCAGATGGAGACCAAAGGTGACTGCCATTGAGGAAGCTAAAGATTTAAACACTTTAAGTGTTGAAGATCTTGTTAGTTCTCTCAAAGTTCATGAGTTAAGTCTCAATGAACATGAGTCTACTAAAAAGAGTAAATCAATAGCTCTTCCATCCAAAGGCAAGTCATCAAAAGCTCTTAAAGTGGTTGAATCTGAAGAAGAAGATTCACCAACTGGAGATTCTGATGAAGAGGTTACTGAGATGATGGCTATGCTCTCAAACAGACTTCAGTATCTAGCCAAAAAGAACAAGAAGTTTGTGTCCAGAAGAGGTAGCTTCAGAAGCTCAAAGAAGGAAGATCAGAAGGGATGCTTCAATTGCAAGAAGCCTGGTCATTTCATTGTTGATTGCCCTGATCTTCAGAAGGAAAAGTCAAAGGAAAAGTCAAAGAAACCAACATTCAAGTCAAGCAAGTTCAAGAAACAGTTAAAGTAGAGTTTGATGGCCACATGGGATAATTTGGATAGTGAATCTGAGTCTGACAAATAAGAATCTGATGAAGGTGCAAAGGTAGCTGTTGGGTTAGTAGCTATAGCAACTTCAGAAGCTGAAACTGAATCAGATTCAGAAGATGAAAATGAGGTATATTCCAAAATCCCTAGAGAAGAATTGATAGAGTCACTTAAAGAACTCCTCACTCATTTTGAACTGAGAACCAATGAGTTGAAAGTTTTGAAAGAAAAATATGTTGTTCTGATGAAGCAGCAAGAATCAACTTTATTGGATCTAAAAGCTTCTGAAGAGGGACTTAGAGGCTTTGACTTCATATGTAAAACTTATGAAGACAAGCTCAAGTTCTTGTGTCAGAAGCTACAAGAAAAATGTGATGGAAAGTCTTTAAGTAACCATGAGATTGCTCTTGAAGATTTCATTATTTCTGGTATTGACAGAAGCAGAATTGCTTCAATGATTTATAGCATTTACAAAAACAATGGCAAAGGGATTGGGTTTTCAGAAGCTAAGTCTAATGAAACCAATCTTAAAGCATACTGTGAATGCATTAAGGAAGGATTGAAAACATTCTATGTTCCTGAAGGTGCCAAAATGGAAACTGTTGCTCAATCAGAACCTGAAGCTTCCAGTTCTAAAGCTAAGATTATTTCAAAGCCAAAGAACTCCAAGTCTAACTCATCTTTGGTTCAGCTTGATACCTTGCACACACTCCTACAACAAAAGTGATATCTGGCCTGCTTGTAGTAAGATATAATAAACTCCCAATCATGCTTTTGTACATGCTTTGATCATCAGATATACCACTTTCATCCTTTGTCAGCTTCAAGTGAGTGGCAGTTGGAGTTCTCTTGTGACCACCATTATCTAAGCCAAATTTCTTCACAATGTTCTTGGCATATTTACTTTGAGAAATGAAGATGGTATCCTCCATTTGTTTAACTTGAAGCCCAAGAAAATAGGTCAACTCACCAACTAGGCTTATCTCAAACTCAGACTGCATTCGCTGAATGAAATGTTGAACCATCTTGTTCGACATACCACCAAAAACAATGTCATCAACATATATTTGGGCAATCATCAGTCTTCAATTGTCATCTTTTACAAACAAGGTCTTGTCGGTACCTCCTTTCCTGTATCCTTGATCAACCAAAAACTGAGTGAGTCTCTCACACCAATCCCTAGGTGCCTGTTTTAAGCCATACATAGCTTTCTTCAATCTGTAAACATGATTGGGAAAGCTAGGATCAATAAATCCTTTAGGTTGCTCAACATAGACTTCTTCATTCAAGTACCCATTCAAAAAGGCACTCTTTACATCCATTTGGAATAACTTAAACTTGAGTATACATGATACATCTAGTAGTAATCTTATAGATTCCAACCTAGCAACAGGTGCAAAAGTCTCATCAAAGTCCATACCTTCTATATGAGTGTAGCCTTGAGCTACTAATCTTGCTTTTTTTCTGGTTACAGTACCATTTTCATCAGACTTGTTCTTATAGATCCACTTGGTACCTATCACATTCATACCTCCAGGTCTTGTTACTAAATCCCACACTTCACTCCTTTTGAATTGATTCAGTTCTTCATGCAACTCTTCAATCCAAAACTCATCAGTTAGGGCTTCTCTGACATTCTTTGGTTCAATCTTTGACACAAAATAGGAGTTGCCAATGACACCTACTGATCTTTTGGTTGTGATTCCTTGATCAGGATTCCCAATGATTAAACCTTGAGGATGATTTTTCTAAACTCTTATAGAGGGACCTTTAGTAGTGGAGATCTGATCTTGCTCAGCTTCTTCGATTTCTTCTTTCTCAGGTTCAGATTCATTCACCTGAATAGGTGCATTTGTTTCCTAAACAGATGTTTTAACATCAGGATCAACATCAGGAACCTTTTCTTTAGGCACATCATCTATCATTACATTAATATATTCCATCACAGTTTCAGTCTTGCAGTTAAACACTCTATATGCTTTACTGTTTGTGGAGTAACAAAGAAAAATTCCTTCATCACTCTTAGGATCCATCTTCCTTCTGTAGTCTCTATCAGATAAAATGTAGCACTTGCTACCAAACACATGGAAATATTTGACAGTAGGTTTTCTTCCCTTCCATAACTCAGAGAGTTGTTGTAGTTCTAGTTCTTAAGGTAACTCTATTGTGAATATGGCATGCTGTGTTCATAGCTTCAACACAAAAACGATAATATTGTGTTATCTGTTTGTCAAAGAATCCAATCTTACATTCAAGATCAAAGCATATTGAAATCAAACGCCATTTTATTAGAGACTATGTTCAGAAAGGAATTTTGGATATACAATTCATTGATATTGAACAACAATGGGTTGATATATTCACTAAGCCTTTAACTGTTGAAAGATTTGATTTTATAAAGAAAAATCTGAACATGCACTTTGTGTCTGATTAATTTATTGATTCTAAATAGGAATTTAGGTTCTGGATTCATTGCCTCTGATAGTTATATAAGTGGAAAAGGTGGAAGTTACTTTCTGTGACATATGTCCCACTAGTGTATTCAGTTCTCTGAGAAACTTTGATGTGGCTTACTTGTATTGGTTTATAATAGACTTTTAGCAAGTGTACTAAAAATATATCGAAGTAATAAAATTTATAAGTTTGTACCCACAGGGTGTAACACCCTACTTCTATTAAAGCGATAAATCACGTGAATATAATAAATATTCAAGAAATAGACGTCACGTCTTCAAATAATTCACAATTAACATGCATAAAAATTTCAACAAAAAAACATCACAGTGGAAATATAGCATACACCTCAAGTAGCCATGTCATCAACTCATAAATACATCCATAAAATATAATATCCAAATCCTGACACATGGGTAAAGTCTCAACAACGTAAAAAACAAATCCTAGATCAGAGCCTATCTAAGACTCTATCAACTGAAAGAAAACGGAGGAAGCTTCTGCTATCCTCAAGCAACTCACCAAACAAGCAAATCAACTAATCCTGCATGCCGTCTACCCATTCATACAAATAGGTAGACAGTCCACCATAGACCATTGGGGGTTAGCTTCACATCAATCATAATCAAAATGTATAAGCAGGAATAATCAATCATCAAGATATTTCATGGTTCATAAACACCAACGTATGTACATTTTCAAATATTCACCAAATTGTCACCAACGATTTTCAACAAGTATATGATTCATCGATCACAAATAATCACTAAGGACATAACAATGCCAACACGTAATTCACACCAAGCACATAAACAATTATGACTCATCCTAAACATGCAATGTGCCTAGACCGACTCTAGACACGTGTGGTACCAAATCGCCTCAAGGTCGTCACCTTATGATGCAACAAACACATCATTTGTAATATTTCACGCCCGTCTTACACTTCGCCGAAGTAAAAGTACACCCTTTTACAACATCAATGACTCGACATGACTATGATGCATGGAAATACAAGTAAAGATTCGACAATACAAAATCACTTTATACATATTCGACGACAATATAAAGGATAACCTCTATTTACATTGACCAACTTCAACAACAATTGCATTATCAAATATTTACGTCCACACAATCAACAAATTACAATTCAATTAAGAGTCATCACCACATCATTCATTACATGCTTATACCAACAATTCAACACCAATAGCATGTAAGAAGGTTCACCAACAACATATATGCACATAAACATATATAAACACCAACAACATCACCATAATAATTCAACAACTTCATAAAATTCTCACCATTCAAGTAAAGGAGAAAATACACCACATTATGATAAACATCATATTCAACACCCATCAATCATTCATGAATCTTTATTTATTCATAACAAACTATTCATAAATTTTTTTCAAGGTAATCGGATTCAAGGATTAAATTCGACCAAGTTCGTCTCATATTTCTCAACTTTGAAACAATTAAGACTATTGAACCAAAACTAAGAAAAACAACTCAATTACCTCAACTATGTATACACATTAATCACATATGAGTGTAGTTGTGCATACATGTGCGTTTCACCGACCAATTACTACGAAATCCTACAAATCACAAAGTTCGTCTCACTTTACCACTTTTCCAAAAGAATTCCATTTTCAAAGCAAAGCAAGTTAACTCTCAATGAAATCAAGCAAAACCATTTTTAGAAATCACATAATCAGTATGCGTCCTTAACCCTAGTTTATTCCCTTGAGAAGAACAAGTTTCGGAAAAATCGGCGTTCTTGGACATTTTTCAAAAGTTAAGTTCAATTCACAAAATGAAGTCCAATTCGATCCATAAGATGTTCTAGTAGGTTTAAGTGTATAAACATAGATTAAACATGTAAAAAGAAACATTTTAGAAAGCTCGAAACATCCCCTAAACTCCCGGAACGCACAAAAAGTTTTGAAACTGGGCATATTTCGCTTAAGCGAAGACTTGCTCGCTTAAGCGAAATTCTGGCAGTAGCCACTGGTGACATTTCGCTTGGCGTTCGCTTGCGGTTCGCTTAAGCGAACTGTCATCAGTTTTGCAACAAATGTTATGGGTTTCAACCCTTTTTTCACCCATAATTCCAAATTTTGATCTTCCAAATGTCCAAACTCGTTCCAAATGTTGTTTACAGGTATTGATACATCAAAAGGCACTCAAAGTTACACAAAACTTGAAATCAAAATATCATTTCAACATAATTCAACAATCCAACCAAGTTTCACCAAAACATTCAACAACAACAACAATTCACATCACCAATCCACAATTATGAACACTCAATGCATCAATTCATCAACAACACATTCCATAACATCAACAACAACATTTAATCATGAAATCATCCACAATATAACAACTACAACATCATAATTCATCAATTTTGTTCAAACACCAAACATATCCATATATATATATATATATATATATATATATATATATATATATATAATTCAAGCATGCAAATTCAACATCAACAACACAATTATCATTCAATTCACATATTTAAACATGACATCAAAATTAAGCACGAATTTATACAACTAAACTCAAATAATCACTTATTCAATTAAGCACTTTTGAACATGGGTAGAAAAGAGATTAAAATGAAAAGATTATGCTTGAATACTACCTCCCTTACCTCAATCTCCAAGAATTCTAGCCTTAGCTTCACTTTTGCTCCTAGAATTCTCAATCCCTTCTTGCTCTTCAAGTATTTTCTCTTCTAACCCTTTTCTCCTCTTTCTCTAGCTTTTCTCTCTCTACCTTTTTTCTAATGTTGTGAAAATGAATGCTTTAACCCTAGTTTTCTCTTAAGACATGTGTTATATAGACACACCACTAATGAGCCTAACTCTCAAAATGTTTTATGGGTTCAAGACTCTAATTAATCCAATCCACAAGTTTCTTCTCACTTACGGTAAAAATAACGAGTAAACACCGGCTCTTAATTAATTACCACAACCCACTAACAACTTAATAAAAATAAATGGTTCCCACTTAAAACACTAAAAATAACCTTCACTATAGAATTACCAAATTACCCTTGCTCACCAAAAGACCAAAATACCCTTCTAACACGAAAACCCAAGAAATTACACTCATGGATAAATAATCACATACAAGCATATATAAACACATATAAAACAATTAAAAAAATAAAATAACAAAAAATCAGGCTGTTACACAGGGACTGTTTCAATTTCTACTCGGCAAAGATGTTAAAATTAAGGATGTGTTAAAATTATGGTTGCCTAAATGGTAAAAATAGTAAATTGCAAGTAAAATTAAATTGGTTGGAAATTATATGGAAAACAGATTATTAAGCTTTCAAATCCCCTATTGCTCCTTGTGGTAACTAGATTTTCTATGTTCTCAATGTAATTTCAGCCTTTCCGACAGATTAACTTATTAGTTTTGATCAATCTCTTGACTCAAAGCCCTTTCCTAGGTTATAACATTTTAATCTCTTAAACCGATTGAATAACTTTGGAAGCGATGTTCTAGTTCGTTAACCCTAAGTCTTAACTCTCAACTTCCTATCTCTAGTTTCATATGTTGAGTTAATCACAATTACTATGTCTGGTTCAATAGCTAGGGTTAGTAGTCAATTGAAACCTAAATTCAATTCAAGTAATCGATATAAGCTAGTGTTAATAGTCTTACACACGATATTAAGAAAAGCGTTAAGCAAGAATAATTATGAATAAAGACTGAATTATATTGAGAACAATAGAGTCAAAAGCTACATGGATTCACATATACTATAGATTCATCTCAGGCTTAATCAAAGGAAATTAGCTACACATGATCAAATGAATAAACAACATAGTAAAGAAAATAAACCAATAGAGTCTCGACGTTGCCGGCGTTGCTCTCAGTTTCATTCCAATAGGTGATGTTCTTGTTTATTTCTTTTCCACTAGAACTTTTACCCGTGCTACCGCCCGGGTCATAAACAATGGAGAAGCTCATATATTGCAATGATCTATTATACAGATAAGAAAACAATTCAACATAATCAATATTTTAGGACATACAACAGTTGTTCACACATTTTGAAATATTTCTTTATACATTACATTTGAAGTGGTGTTGATACAATCTCAGTTGTCATCAGTTTTATCGCACATGTCAATTAGAGTTGAAGCGCTATTGTTTTTTAACGATTAATCTTTCTCGTTATATTTTTTTGGTTCTATTTATAAGAGGTAAACAACTACTTTTTGTAAATTTATGAATCTTGTTAATAATACATTTAAAACTCAAATTGGCATAATCCAAAACATCACATAAATTGTCCTTTTTTTTTTAGCAACATAAATTGTCTATATAGTGAAGTAAAGACATCAAAATTAAACCAAGACCACATGCATATAAAACTCAAATATGTGTAGGATCCGATTTCACTCCAAGAACGGGAATTGTCATATATTAAATGGATGGCTTGCAAAAGAGTTCCATCACCACCAAGGTACACCTATGCCTATTTTTAAAAAAAATCACTTAGTTCCTTTGTACATGGAAATAGATTAAGGATCTTAACAATCATGCTCAGATGTCTTTCAAAATTCATCCATTCAGGATTACATTAGAATAACATAGGCTTTCATGTCATTGAATACAACAAACATTTTAGTTGCCGCCACTCAGTGTTTGAACAATGGTGTTGTGCCATAGGTCTGAAAGGTGCTGCAAGAGGTTATCAAATGGTCTTTTTCCTGTGACATTGTACTGAATTATAAATCCCAAGAATGCCAAACATTGCGAATCTACCATTAGCAATTTCCTTCTCTTTAGCCTCGAAAGTTGGTGCAAAGTTCAAAGGGTTAAAAATTCCACCGGGGTAACCAACCTCACACCCTTTGGCAAGTTGTATTGCTTGAAGATAGGATCTTCCCTTTCTATTTTTCAAGTGTTAAGTCCTGCAATTTTCAAGCAGAATTAAAACAATCACTATGCTACGTATACCAAGACTATTTCAAAATATTTATCTTATTGGGTTCAGTCTTTTCTATCAAGCATTTTGCTAATATGATCATGCAGAGTAATATAGCCTTGCATAAACTAAACTTGATCATTAGAATTCATCAGATGAAAAAGATAAGCATTACGGTAGCAGTGCACACCTCCTTCACTTAAGTGACATTGATATAGCATTAGGCTCAATATGATCACATATAGGTTTCATTTATAAACTTTGACAGCAAAACATAGTCATATATAATGAAAATGGTTACAGCTACACAAAGTGACATACATGTGAAAAATTATATATTTTTAGAGTATTCCTTCTTTGTACTATATAATACTATAGCAGCACTTTGGTTGATTTAACTTAGTCAAAATTAATATAGCAGCACTTTGATTCTTCAAAATTAATATAGTAGCACTTAGTTGATTACGCACTATATAATAATAAACATGCAGCCACAGGTTTGTAAAAAAATAAATAAATAAATAAACATGCAGCCGCATGTATAAGTTCACTCATAATATTTCATTTATATCATAAAAGTCACCTTTTATAGCCTTTGTTGTTTTCCTGCTTCAAGGAATGAACACCCTCAGTTAGTATAGCAAGAGTGTTGTTCATGATGCTTTGTTCTTCACCAAAAATCAAAATATTACTTCGGAAAAATCATAAATAGAACTGACATACCATCTTTATTTTCTGCTGGAGCAAAATCTGTTTGGAGAACAAAGGAAGCAATAGTAAGATAACACTTACAAATGAACTAAAAATGTATGCAAACACCAGTATGTTGGCTAATTGCTGCTTCAGAGTGCCCTATTACTTTTTAAATGCCGAACTACATGAGTTAGTTGATAATTATCTAGCAAATTCAATTAGCAGAATTCTTATTGTGCATAGGAGCAAACATGATATTTTGGAATCCTCAAACAAAAATTGCATATTTAACCATAAAGAAAGAAGGAAATAATTGATCATAGAATCTAATAAAGTAATATAACATAACAACAAACACAGGGGCAGCAAGTTAGACATCTTCGACAACAAAGATATCTTCCTGTCAAACAACATTTGATTCTAAAACTATTGCTTCATCCTATGGTAGTGGTTTTAATTTTTTTAACATAGAACACCAAACTTTAAGAAGCTTCAAAATGAAAGTGAACTCAGTGTTCTCATAGTATCTTTGTATAGATTTTCAAGCTCACTTTGTAACACTAAACTCAAATTATTTGTCATGATTAGAACAAAAACCAAAAAGCCACCATAAGTAACCAAAAAAAAAGGAAAATACAGAGTTAAACATCATGAACAAACACGCAAAAAAGACATAATCGCATATTAGAAATTATATAAAACAAAAACTAACAACCCCGTTAAGTATTTCAACTATTTTGAACTAAAGCTAAAAAAAATTAAAAACAAAAATTAACAAATGATGAATCGAGCAAATTGATTGGTTCAAAACTCCAATACCTTGAAAACCCAATTGCTATGTTTTGATTCTTCACCAAATAGTAGCATTTTTTGCCTAAGAAAAACTCAGATTTAGAATCCAATTTGACAGAAACATTGAGTAAGAAAAATTATGACCTAATAGAAGAGGAATTCAAAATTCAATTGAGTTAAAAACAAAATGTTTCAAAAATATAAGGTGGTAGTAACAAAAACTATTGCTTCATCCTACAACTGATACACCATGTTCCATTCAATGTTTCTGCTACAGTCTTGTTCCATTTCATCCCATACTTCTTACCTCAACAGTCGAAATTGAATCGTCGCCAAAACAGAGAAGATGAAAGTGAATCGTCTCGTCAGAGACCCAAATCTGATTGTGTTGTGAACCTAATTGCAAATTTATTACCAATAATGAATGGAATTGAAGAAACAACTGAGAGGTGGAGAGTGATTAAACTCAAAACACAATTCAATTCATAGAAAGGGAAAAATGATTACCTTGAGAGCATTGTTGATGAAGGGAGAGAGCAACGACGGGAGCTTCCAATCGAGATTTCAAATTTCCATGGCTTCTTTCTCTTTATTCGGAGTGACATGATTCTGGTGGAAAAATTGTGCGGTTCTTTTTGCTTCTCTGGCTGATTCGACAATACAAAATCACTTTATACATATTCGACGACAATATAAAGGATAACCTCTATTTACATTGACCAACTTCAACAACAATTGCATTATCAAATATTTACGTCCACACAATCAACAAATTACAATTCAATTAAGAGTCATCACCACATCATTCATTACATGCTTATACCAACAATTCAACACCAATAGCATGTAAGAAGGTTCACCAACAACATATATGCACATAAACATATATAAACACCAACAACATCACCATAATAATTCAACAACTTCATAAAATTCTCACCATTCAAGTAAAGGAGAAAATACACCACATTATGATAAACATCATATTCAACACCCATCAATCATTCATGAATCTTTATTTATTCATAACAAACTATTCATAAATTTTTTTCAAGGTAATCGGATTCAAGGATTAAATTCGACCAAGTTCGTCTCATATTTCTCAACTTTGAAACAATTAAGACTATTGAACCAAAACTAAGAAAAACAACTCAATTACCTCAACTATGTATACACATTAATCACATATGAGTGTAGTTGTGCATACATGTGCGTTTCACCGACCAATTACTACGAAATCCTACAAATCACAAAGTTCGTCTCACTTTACCACTTTTCCAAAAGAATTCCATTTTCAAAGCAAAGCAAGTTAACTCTCAATGAAATCAAGCAAAACCATTTTTAGAAATCACATAATCAGTATGCGTCCTTAACCCTAGTTTATTCCCTTGAGAAGAACAAGTTTCGGAAAAATCGGCGTTCTTGGACATTTTTCAAAAGTTAAGTTCAATTCACAAAATGAAGTCCAATTCGATCCATAAGATGTTCTAGTAGGTTTAAGTGTATAAACATAGATTAAACATGTAAAAAGAAACATTTTAGAAAGCTCGAAACATCCCCTAAACTCCCGGAACGCACAAAAAGTTTTGAAACTGGGCATATTTCGCTTAAGCGAAGACCTGCTCGCTTAAGCGAAATTCTGGCAGTAGCCACTGGTGACATTTCGCTTGGCGTTCGCTTGCGGTTCGCTTAAGCGAACTGTCATCAGTTTTGCAACAAATGTTATGGGTTTCAACCCTTTTTTCACCCATAATTCCAAATTTTGATCTTCCAAATGTCCAAACTCGTTCCAAATGTTGTTTACAGGTATTGATACATCAAAAGGCACTCAAAGTTACACAAAACTTGAAATCAAAATATCATTTCAACATAATTCAACAATCCAACCAAGTTTCACCAAAACATTCAACAACAACAACAATTCACATCACCAATCCACAATTATGAACACTCAATGCATCAATTCATCAACAACACATTCCATAACATCAACAACAACATTTAATCATGAAATCATCCACAATATAACAACTACAACATCATAATTCATCAATTTTGTTCAAACACCAAACATATCCATATATATATATATATATATATATATATATATATATATATATAATTCAAGCATGCAAATTCAACATCAACAACACAATTATCATTCAATTCACATATTTAAACATGACATCAAAATTAAGCACGAATTTATACAACTAAACTCAAATAATCACTTATTCAATTAAGCACTTTTGAACATGGGTAGAAAAGAGATTAAAATGAAAAGATTATGCTTGAATACTACCTCCCTTACCTCAATCTCCAAGAATTCTAGCCTTAGCTTCACTTTTGCTCCTAGAATTCTCAATCCCTTCTTGCTCTTCAAGTATTTTCTCTTCTAACCCTTTTCTCCTCTTTCTCTAGCTTTTCTCTCTCTACCTTTTTTCTAATGTTGTGAAAATGAATGCTTTAACCCTAGTTTTCTCTTAAGACATGTGTTATATAGACACACCACTAATGAGCCTAACTCTCAAAATGTTTTATGGGTTCAAGACTCTAATTAATCCAATCCACAAGTTTCTTCTCACTTACGGTAAAAATAACGAGTAAACACCGGCTCTTAATTAATTACCACAACCCACTAACAACTTAATAAAAATAAATGGTTCCCACTTAAAACACTAAAAATAACCTTCACTATAGAATTACCAAATTACCCTTGCTCACCAAAAGACCAAAATACCCTTCTAACACGAAAACCCAAGAAATTACACTCATGGATAAATAATCACATACAAGCATATATAAACACATATAAAACAATTAAAAAAATAAAATAACAAAAAATCAGGCTGTTACACAGGGACTGTTTCAATTTCTACTCGGCAAAGATGTTAAAATTAAGGATGTGTTAAAATTATGGTTGCCTAAATGGTAAAAATAGTAAATTGCAAGTAAAATTAAATTGGTTGGAAATTATATGGAAAACAGATTATTAAGCTTTCAAATCCCCTATTGCTCCTTGTGGTAACTAGATTTTCTATGTTCTCAATGTAATTTCAGCCTTTCCGACAGATTAACTTATTAGTTTTGATCAATCTCTTGACTCAAAGCCCTTTCCTAGGTTATAACATTTTAATCTCTTAAACCGATTGAATAACTTTGGAAGCGATGTTCTAGTTCGTTAACCCTAAGTCTTAACTCTCAACTTCCTATCTCTAGTTTCATATGTTGAGTTAATCACAATTACTATGTCTGGTTCAATAGCTAGGGTTAGTAGTCAATTGAAACCTAAATTCAATTCAAGTAATCGATATAAGCTAGTGTTAATAGTCTTACACACGATATTAAGAAAAGCGTTAAGCAAGAATAATTATGAATAAAGACTGAATTATATTGAGAACAATAGAGTCAAAAGCTACATGGATTCACATATACTATAGATTCATCTCAGGCTTAATCAAAGGAAATTAGCTACACATGATCAAATGAATAAACAACATAGTAAAGAAAATAAACCAATAGAGTCTCGACGTTGCCGGCGTTGCTCTCAGTTTCATTCCAATAGGTGATGTTCTTGTTTATTTCTTTTCCACTAGAACTTTTACCCGTGCTACCGCCCGGGTCATAAACAATGGAGAAGCTCATATATTGCAATGATCTATTATACAGATAAGAAAACAATTCAACATAATCAATATTTTAGGACATACAACAGTTGTTCACACATTTTGAAATATTTCTTTATACATTACATTTGAAGTGGTGTTGATACAATCTCAGTTGTCATCAGTTTTATCGCACATGTCAATTAGAGTTGAAGCGCTATTGTTTTTTAACGATTAATCTTTCTCGTTATATTTTTTTGGTTCTATTTATAAGAGGTAAACAACTACTTTTTGTAAATTTATGAATCTTGTTAATAATACATTTAAAACTCAAATTGGCATAATCCAAAACATCACATAAATTGTCCTTTTTTTTTTAGCAACATAAATTGTCTATATAGTGAAGTAAAGACATCAAAATTAAACCAAGACCACATGCATATAAAACTCAAATATGTGTAGGATCCGATTTCACTCCAAGAACGGGAATTGTCATATATTAAATGGATGGCTTGCAAAAGAGTTCCATCACCACCAAGGTACACCTATGCCTATTTTTAAAAAAAATCACTTAGTTCCTTTGTACATGGAAATAGATTAAGGATCTTAACAATCATGCTCAGATGTCTTTCAAAATTCATCCATTCAGGATTACATTAGAATAACATAGGCTTTCATGTCATTGAATACAACAAACATTTTAGTTGCCGCCACTCAGTGTTTGAACAATGGTGTTGTGCCATAGGTCTGAAAGGTGCTGCAAGAGGTTATCAAATGGTCTTTTTCCTGTGACATTGTACTGAATTATAAATCCCAAGAATGCCAAACATTGCGAATCTACCATTAGCAATTTCCTTCTCTTTAGCCTCGAAAGTTGGTGCAAAGTTCAAAGGGTTAAAAATTCCACCGGGGTAACCAACCTCACACCCTTTGGCAAGTTGTATTGCTTGAAGATAGGATCTTCCCTTTCTATTTTTCAAGTGTTAAGTCCTGCAATTTTCAAGCAGAATTAAAACAATCACTATGCTACGTATACCAAGACTATTTCAAAATATTTATCTTATTGGGTTCAGTCTTTTCTATCAAGCATTTTGCTAATATGATCATGCAGAGTAATATAGCCTTGCATAAACTAAACTTGATCATTAGAATTCATCAGATGAAAAAGATAAGCATTACGGTAGCAGTGCACACCTCCTTCACTTAAGTGACATTGATATAGCATTAGGCTCAATATGATCACATATAGGTTTCATTTATAAACTTTGACAGCAAAACATAGTCATATATAATGAAAATGGTTACAGCTACACAAAGTGACATACATGTGAAAAATTATATATTTTTAGAGTATTCCTTCTTTGTACTATATAATACTATAGCAGCACTTTGGTTGATTTAACTTAGTCAAAATTAATATAGCAGCACTTTGATTCTTCAAAATTAATATAGTAGCACTTAGTTGATTACGCACTATATAATAATAAACATGCAGCCACAGGTTTGTAAAAAAATAAATAAATAAATAAACATGCAGCCGCATGTATAAGTTCACTCATAATATTTCATTTATATCATAAAAGTCACCTTTTATAGCCTTTGTTGTTTTCCTGCTTCAAGGAATGAACACCCTCAGTTAGTATAGCAAGAGTGTTGTTCATGATGCTTTGTTCTTCACCAAAAATCAAAATATTACTTCGGAAAAATCATAAATAGAACTGACATACCATCTTTATTTTCTGCTGGAGCAAAATCTGTTTGGAGAACAAAGGAAGCAATAGTAAGATAACACTTACAAATGAACTAAAAATGTATGCAAACACCAGTATGTTGGCTAATTGCTGCTTCAGAGTGCCCTATTACTTTTTAAATGCCGAACTACATGAGTTAGTTGATAATTATCTAGCAAATTCAATTAGCAGAATTCTTATTGTGCATAGGAGCAAACATGATATTTTGGAATCCTCAAACAAAAATTGCAGATTTAACCATAAAGAAAGAAGGAAATAATTGATCATAGAATCTAATAAAGTAATATAACATAACAACAAACACAGGGGCAGCAAGTTAGACATCTTCGACAACAAAGATATCTTCCTGTCAAACAACATTTGATTCTAAAACTATTGCTTCATCCTATGGTAGTGGTTTTAATTTTTTTAACATAGAACACCAAACTTTAAGAAGCTTCAAAATGAAAGTGAACTCAGTGTTCTCATAGTATCTTTGTATAGATTTTCAAGCTCACTTTGTAACACTAAACTCAAATTATTTGTCATGATTAGAACAAAAACCAAAAAGCCACCATAAGTAACCAAAAAAAAAGGAAAATACAGAGTTAAACATCATGAACAAACACGCAAAAAAGACATAATCGCATATTAGAAATTATATAAAACAAAAACTAACAACCCCGTTAAGTATTTCAACTATTTTGAACTAAAGCTAAAAAAAATTAAAAACAAAAATTAACAAATGATGAATCGAGCAAATTGATTGGTTCAAAACTCCAATACCTTGAAAACCCAATTGCTATGTTTTGATTCTTCACCAAATAGTAGCATTTTTTGCCTAAGAAAAACTCAGATTTAGAATCCAATTTGACAGAAACATTGAGTAAGAAAAATTATGACCTAATAGAAGAGGAATTCAAAATTCAATTGAGTTAAAAACAAAATGTTTCAAAAATATAAGGTGGTAGTAACAAAAACTATTGCTTCATCCTACAACTGATACACCATGTTCCATTCAATGTTTCTGCTACAGTCTTGTTCCATTTCATCCCATACTTCTTACCTCAACAGTCGAAATTGAATCGTCGCCAAAACAGAGAAGATGAAAGTGAATCGTCTCGTCAGAGACCCAAATCTGATTGTGTTGTGAACCTAATTGCAAATTTATTACCAATAATGAATGGAATTGAAGAAACAACTGAGAGGTGGAGAGTGATTAAACTCAAAACACAATTCAATTCATAGAAAGGGAAAAATGATTACCTTGAGAGCATTGTTGATGAAGGGAGAGAGCAACGACGGGAGCTTCCAATCGAGATTTCAAATTTCCATGGCTTCTTTCTCTTTATTCGGAGTGACATGATTCTGGTGGAAAAATTGTGCGGTTCTTTTTGCTTCTCTGGCTGATACGATGCCGAAAACGGTGGCGGGCAAGTCGAAAACGGCGAAGGTGATGTGGGAAGAAGAAGAACAAACAAATGAAATTTGTGTGAACCGATGATTGTTACCAAAGAGAAATGCATGTACAACATCTCCTGGTTTTGGGGAATAGATGAGAGTAAATGCATGTAATTTCCCATAAAACACTCGTATTCATACTCTTGACCGAGCCCATTATTGGAAAACTGATGGAGATAAAGAGTTTGTTATTTACAATGCAAACTATCATAAAGATTTGATCAACGATTAAGAATGTTTGGAGCCAAAACCATCTAGGTTTAGGGTTTGCAAAGTCATTAGCAATGTTAAGTAGGATTAGATATAAGTATGACTAGAACTTTTACCCGTGCTACCGCCCGGGTTATAAACAACAGAGAATGATAGGAATCCAAGGATCCTACCAACGAATTAACAATAACACAACCAAGTAAGAAGATGACAAATAGAGAGTTTGCAATAGTGTCATTTGAGATGAGAAAATCAATTAATCAGACACACATAAGAGAGGGTATTGAAAACAAAAATCTTGAGTTTCTTCTTAATTATGCTCTTTTAAATATTCTTGGTCATTCCTTTTGCGGCAATGGTAGAGAGGTTGAACTATGGCTACAATGCCTGCATTAAACAAAAACCACTTGAGTTTCTTCCTTATGCTGTAATAGAATTCAATGAGTACACTATTAGTGTAGAAATGCATAGAGACTACTGGTTTATTCTTTTATAACAAAAGATCAACAGTGTAATGGAACTTGTGAAAAGCCAATATCTAAAGCAAATACATTACATGAAATGAAATATAAGATTATGGATTAATTCAATAAAAACTAATTAGAATGAAATAGCTAAACGAAAAACTTCCATTAAACATTTCCATATATGTTCATTCGTCTATCGTCGGTATATCATGCCAATGTACAAATTTAAATCAAAGAGAAAATAATATAGGATGCAATGTTTACTATCATTCGGATCATTCCAAGAATAAGAAGAAAAAGAGGGGAAAGACAACCTTATTGTTGTCTTAATAAATGTTCTGTCAGTTTTAGCTAGCAGTATCTACCTCATAGGCAATTAATTTTATACATAGAAAGTCACCAAATTGACAAAACAAATGGATATAGCATGAACATAAGTATTAGTAATAAATGAAATAGAGCTATCTATTGATGTAAGTTATTAATAATAAATAAATCCAAGTAACTTATGCGGATCAAATCGCATGAATTGATGATGACTCATAATCCTGGAATCATGTAATGTGTGGGTCTTATTCAGTTCTTCCTACTGAAAAATAAAATCTTAACGCAGAAAAATCAATTATAAAGGTTATTGTTAGAACACATGTTCATGTGTTTGAAACTTAGATCAGTTGCATTCATTTCTAAAGCCACATGTAATGCATTCGTCTCATTTCTAGAAAATTTCAATACAGATCATGTAATGCAAAAATCACATAGAAACTATTAATCATCCTCTTTAAGTACATATCTTAGACCATATTTTGCAACAGAGAAGCCTGTTATCTACCCCACCAGCAGGTCTCAAACTCAACAATGTTTGATCGCTTTGCTCCAACAAAAGTGTATATCCAAAGCCACACAATCCAATTTAAGGCTTGCAATCTTATCTTAGTAGCAATAATAAGAACATGTAAGTTTATAACATGTGTGGCAGCCTAAAAATCTTAGAATTAGGGTTTTAAGTGATAATTGGAGTGTTAACTAGGATTAGGAATAAGTTAGATGTGCCGCTCCTGTTCTCCCTTTTTCTTCCCGTAATGTGTGCCTCCTTTCTAATCCAAAACGTGATTCTCTTCTCCTGTGTAGTGCGGCTTCCTTTATAATAACAATAATGCTATTTCAAGCGAATTTATATTCACGAATGCATCCCGAATTTATATTCACAAATAGATTCTGGGCATACAAAAATTCAGAATTGATTTACCTATGACTTTGGCAGAATCCACGGTGGTATGGGTGATATTAAGCCAGTCATAAATTGCCACATCATGTCGTGAATAGGTCGTGAAATATTTTCTCGCTTTATCAAGAATTTTCCTTATAATAATTCCAAACTAATTCCTTTATTTTCCTTCCAGCCAATCACGTGTTTCCTTGCTTTTCTTATGCCACATGCTAATTCTCCAAATGGGCCATCCATAAGCCTTTTCTTTCATATGACTAATAATAATAATAATAATAATAATAATAATAATAATACAACCCCAAACTAGATAATTAATGACTCAATAAGCCTTTTCCATAAGCCTTTTCTTTCATATGACTCAATAATTTAAATAGATAATTAATGACTATAAATTAAGTATTAAACTAATAAAATAGATTTAAAACCTATTAAAATGACTCAAAATGTAATATGACGGAATGTCATCACAACCCCAAACTTAAATTATTCATTGTCCTCAAGGGATTTAATTGTAAAATTGACAATCGACAGTAAAATAACAATTACCTTCAACCGCCTATATTTTGTAGGGATTCTCTTTACAAAGGATTCAATTGATGTTTGAGAACAAGCAGTGATTGAACATGTGAGCTTTCAATACCTTCCATTAAATTATCAGAACTAGGTGTGATGGATTGACGTCGAATCATTCCTGTTAAAGACAATTTTTTTCCATCATTTATATTCTTGAAAAAACATAAGTCCTCACCTTTTTTAACAATCATTGCATACACTAGATCACGAACACGACACCTTTTTACTCTTCCATCAATACTTATTGAATTTATTTGCACCAAACTTCTACGGATTAACTCTTTTAAATATCCTCCTGCAACCTCTTACAATGTCCAACCCCTTTCTTCTTTCACAAACCCTTTAGCAATGGATTGACGAGTCAATGTTTTTGAACAAACTTTATAGTCTTCGGGATATAATCAAAAATACAAAGTTTAAATCACTTGTTGAATTAGTGGGTATGTTTCAATATTGATGGGTTATGAATTCTTTGTGTTGGTTGTGAAGTTTGGTTTCAACTGTGAAGTTTTATAGTTTTTGTGAAAAATGAACATGATTATGAAAAATTGATTAATTAATGATATCAATTCATCTTTAATGTGTTTAAATTGTTCCTTTTACTTGTGTTATGTGTTAATGAAGTTTGTGCAACGATTTTGCGTCAAATTGGGTCAAAAATGGGGTAAGCCTCTCTGTGCCTAGGCGAGAAGTGCAGAACATCACACATTGTTTTGTGCGTTCCGAGCCATTGGGGTTGTTTCCGGACATGCCAGAGTGTTTCCTTTGTGATTTTTTCATGTTGTTTTAATTGATAAAGATGCTGGAACGTATTTTACTTGAATTTGAAATGGTTTTATCAATTTGAGACGAATTTCGAATGAGTAATGAACATGAAATTGAAATAATTGTATGATGATTTTTCTTGAGATAAATGATGATGTTATGACTTGTTTTCTGTAATGATGAACTTGGAAGAAGCATGTAGTTTTGATAAAGAACTATAAGAGCATGTAACTTGCTTTTTGGTAAGAATGTGAAAATAGACGAACTTTATGAATTTATATACGAACTTTGGTGAAATGATGAAATATGACTTGTTATCTTGTAAATGACTTTATGCTCATGATAATATGTTGGATTATGATTGAATTGATGATTAATATGCATGAGATATGATGAATTGTGTGGAAATGAAAAATAGACAAACTTTGAAGAGAAATAGAAGGACTTTGACAAATAATGATTTATGCTAAGTTAACTTGTAAATGATTCTTAGCTAATGTTTAGATGATGTTTAATGATTGTTTTGATGATGATATGTATTCGTGAAAAGTGGATTAACTTGGAGTAATTGATTGTTCATCTAAAATGCTATAAATTGATAAATGATGAGATTTTACTTATTTGTTGTGGTGAATGTTTGATGATGATTGTGATGATGATTTTTGGTGATGAAGACTTGTTGATGTATGTATGTAAATACTTGACGATGAAAATTATGTGTTCATGATGAGAATCACGATGATGGGATATACTATATAATGGTGTAAATTATATAATGATGATGAGTTGTGAGTTGTGCATTGTCTAGACTTTATTTGAAGTTCATGCATTCATTGAGTATTGTAATCACGAAGATGGTAATCACGATGATGGGGGAATGAAACGGTAATAGTAAACCCGATTTTATCCAAATAATCACGAAGATGGGAATCGTGATGATGGATGGATCACTCGGTAATAATTATCTCTGATATCCAAATGGTACCACATGCATGTAGAGTCGTGTCTAGAGCATTAGGTGCATATGAGTTATGTGAAATAGCTCATATTTGATGATGTGAAACATGTGAGTATGTGAATATATGTGGATATGTGTACATGATTATGTTTATCCTTTGGTGATACTTGTACACTTATGATAATGGTGATGAAATGGAAATGATAAGAACATAGCTTGGTGATTTTAATTGATGATGATTATTTTGTGTAATGGTGAATAAGTGTGAATCACATGCTCTTGACTTGGTGACTTCTTTGATGATAATTATTTACTGTCTACACTCTTGAGGTGATGATTGTGTTACTCGAAATAATTACATGAGAATATTGTATGTTAACAATGAATATGTGTGTTTGAATATATGAAAGGTGATGGTGTATTATTTGACAAGGTGAAACAGAATAACGGATTATGTTTAATATACCTATTTGAAATTGTGATATTTGATGAAGAGTTTTGTTATGTTAAGATGTGTACGATGTTATTTGATTATAGGTCGACTCGAAGTTGTTAATTGTCATAGAAATGATTATATGTTTATGAAATGTTAGTGGGAACTTGTTGACTCTATAACATGAAGATATGTGTATATGTGGAATATAATTTGATGCTTATACATCACGAAGTATGAATACAGTGAATTGATTGATGTTGTTGATATGAGAATGATGTGATGACCTCTTGATGTTATATTGTTGTATTAAAATATTTACTTGATTGTGATATTGATTTGTGAACTGAAAGTGTTATGATTGGAATTAAAGATGATATTCATGTAGTGGTAGTATTCTAGCAATGATGAGTACGTATATATGTGATATTTGAATCCTTGAATGCTATATTTGTGCTTGTATCTTTTATGTGAATATTATCCAATCTCCCAATGGTCGTTTGGTTGAACGCCTCACCATTTGTAAAAATGGTGTAGACGTGCAAGCTTGAGAACGTTCATGGAGATGTGAGTACCTGAGGGTTGCATAGCACATCCCTCGTTTTTCTTTTAAATTAGTCTAGTTTATGCTCTGATTAGGATTGTTGGGATTCTATGTTTATTTATCTTTGATACTTTCTTTTGATGTTTTAGTTGTTTGCGCAAGTATTAAGGAATCATTAAAGTATAGTAATAGTTGTAAGATTTGAACTAAAATGCCTTTATTTATGTTTTTTAGCTATTGTATATTTACTCCTTATTTTTTTCTCAAAATTCCAATCTCCTTAATTATTGACACTTAACACACAAATTGAAACTTCAATTACATTTATTACTGAAACTTCCAATTTTTTCTCAAACTTATCACACAATTTTATAGTGAATGATGAGTTATACAATTGTTTTTTTCCCCATTATTTCCTTCCACCTTTTTTCCACCAATACATTAATTGTCTTATGGTGTGTTTTTCAACAAAGGTAAAATTGGATTAAAAAAATATTAAATATCTTAAAACATCAAATATTTTGAAATAAAGTTGAAGTCCTAAAACATCAAAAGAAAAGAAATGGAGGGAGTATTATGTTGAAAACATATTGTTCATGTATTATGAGACAGTAGATAGGTTGTTGAGATTTTGTGATATTCATGCACTTTGACATATATGGATGTATCTGAGATATTTGAGAAGTTGTTTTTATTCCGCTGCGAGTTTTATGAAAACTTAATTATGCATGTTTCGAGCAAATGATGAAGTGACATCTTGAAATCTTTTGTTTAAATGATTTATTTGTATTAAATATTGCTTTTGGGGTTCAAGGGTGTTATAATAGACCTAAAAACTCAGGATGTTTTACTTGATGGTAACAAGCTTCTCAACATTCAACTAGAAACTCTAGCAAAGAGGTTGGAAGCTCATGATGTTGCACAATTATCTTCAAAAACTCTCACCTCCTTTCTCCTCTAAACTCGCAAACAAAGCCTAAGGTGACAAATAATCTGACCTAACCCTAATCCCATCCTTTTTAGGGGCTCTAAGTAATTTTTATGAAAAAATGGTTCAAGAAGAAATCGAACCGGGTACCATATGACTACACTTCATAGCTTTCTCCACTTGACCACTTACGTTTTTGTTGAATTTTTTTTTTAAATAGCGTTTTTGTTGAAATATTGTTGCTTCCAAAAATTGATATATCGTGGTAAAGTTTTTTTTTTAAAAGCTACAAACGCCCTAACGATTCCTTTTCTGATAGCAGTTTCTATTCATTATTAGTGGTTAGCAGTTCTTTTTCATCATCATCATCATCATTATTATTAACATTACTTTGCTTTTTCACTTTGACTTTTGAAACATGTTTACTATTTTCAGTTTGCTTATTTTAGTTTGTTCTTTTAACATGAATGATATCAAATATGAAGGTTGAGAAAGAAGAAATTCAGGAACACAACCTAGTAATATTATTTGGTAAGAAAATAAAGTTAATAGTTTATTGGTGTAATCTTTACAACTTTTTAAAGTTATCATATCTACTAAACTATTTAGGACAATATTTGTCTGTTAAATTGACTAATTTGCCCTTATGGGGGGTATTTTGATAATATAATAAATGGTTGGGTTTGCCATATATATAGCCTTTGATACGATTTCAATTCATTCTTTCCCTTTCAGTGCATCCTCTACTTCCAACTTGAGTCCGGTTCTGCCTGTTTTCCATTTCAGGTGAGTCCGGTTCATGTTTCTCTTCTTCTTCTTCCTTGCTTCAATCCCTAAATCGTCTTGCATGTATTTGTTTTTTTATTTTTTTTTCATTTTTTGGTGTTTTGATTCTATTTTAAGGTTGTTTGTGTTCTTCTTTTTCAGGTTTGTTTTGAATCAAGTGTAAAGGTTTGTGTTTTGTTTTTGATTGCCTTGCATGTCATTCTTTAGTGATTTTTTTTTAATTTTTCTGTTCTGTTTTGCGTTTCTTGCTGCTTTGGGTTTGTACTTATGCTGTTTTTCATCTTCTTCTGCAGGTTTCTTGGTCCTCAAGCATTAGGGTATGTAAAGGTTTGTGTTTTGTTTTAGATTGTCTTGCATGCTATTCTTTTGTAAGTTTTTTTTTTAAATTTTTTTGTTATGTTTTGCGTTTTTTGATGCTTTTGGTTTGTACTTATACTGTTTTTCATCTTAATCTGCAGGTTTCTTGGTCCTCAAGTATTACGGTATGCCATTCTGGAATTTGATTTTGTTTATGTTAATGGCTTCTTGATGTTTTGGTTTTTTTTTTTGTGTGATTTTGCTCTGTTTTTGGCGTTACTCTATGATAAAAAAAAAAAAAATTGAAAGTTGATTTATATGTTTTTGTGTTTTTTTTAGTTGATCTTGGTTGCATGTTTGAGACAATTGCTAAATCTTGAGATAAAAGTAATAAGTTGTGATTAAGCTCTTTTGAAAAATCTGCTCATATGTGAGATTGAAAATTATGATTTAGCTGTTTGTTTAAATTTGGAATCAAAACGATTTGGAGCCATTTGTATCTTCTTTGGGTGAATTAATACTAGGTTTGGTGTGAGAAAGAAAAAAAAAATTGATATGGAAAGTTTTTTCTTTGTTGTCTGAACAAATGATAAATTTTATGTGTGTTGGTGAGATTTTATTGTTTTTTCATGATATAGAAGCTTTTTGGATCATAGCAAGGTTTGTGGTATTGAGATTTCTCAAAGTTTGCGCAACAATGTTATCAAAATTCATGACTATAGAAATTTTCAACTTAGAACTATATTTCCTGAATCAAACAGTTCCATTCCCTTCACTGTATGAGTACTAAAACAAATATTGAAAGATGAGAATAAATTTGGGATTGTTTATTATAGAAGTGAATCAGAAAAGTCATTTCGAAGTATCTAATATAATGAATTTGAAAACAATACTTTGATTCACTTGATTGGTATATACTATGCTGAGTTGCATAATTGTGATTGAGGTTTTGGTATTTCATGAGGTTTGTTTGTTTGCTTATTCAAAGTTGTGCATTCAATCTAAAATATTATAGGGAATAATTTGTCCTGGCTTGAATGTTTTGTCCTCGCTTGGCTTATTGTGATACAGAACTTGGGTGTCTTATTATCAGGAAAACTAATTGCAAATTGGGTCTTATATATTGGTATTTCTGAGATGTGCATGATTTTTTTTTATGATGTTGTGTGTTGATGAAAAATAACAATATAATATAAGTTATGTGATTATTGGTAACTTCTTTGGGTGAATATGTTTGCTGATTTGAGCTGTTGTTTTTAGTAAGTTGGAAAATCTGCTGATATGTTAGATTGAAAATTATCACATTCCAGTTTGGTTTAATTTGGAATAAAAAAGATTTTGACAGCTGAGATCAGTTGAAAGAGAATGTTATTGAATATGTGACAAATTTGTACAAGTATATATTGTATATCTGTTATTAAATTTGTATATTTTAGGCAATTCCATGCTATTTCTCTGTTTGTTTATTTTGGATTATGTATTTAACTTATGAGATTAGAGCTTATGTATGATAGTAGAAACTTTGTGAAGATAGTAACTGAGGTATGTGTGTCATCGCGATTTTCGGGCGTCAAATCATTAATTGGATTTGAACCTTTCAATCATTGATGTCTCTATTTTTTTTGGGGAAGGTAAAATCGAGAAAAACCTTAGAAATTCTAAGTTCGGGGCTGATTTCATTACGGGAAGGTGTTAGGCACCCGTAATGACTATAGTATCCTATAGGAACCGTTTTTCTATGCTTTACGTTTATGCGTTGCTTTTATTGCTACTTGTAAAAGAGATTGGTTTTAAGAATGAGAGGGAGAAGATTGGATTTTATTTTATTGGACTTGGAGAGATTTTGAGTCTCTTGCCTACATACCCTTTTAAGGGATCAAAATTCCATGTAGTTCTCTTTCAAAATGTTTTTGTGAGTCTTGTTCTATTTTTTAAGTTTGAAAAAGATTTTGAAGAAGGGAAAGAGGCCGTATAGGCATTAGAATTGAAAAGAAAAAGAAAGCATTTGGTTGGTTCAATTGTTAATGGAAACGGTTAAAGTTTGGAAATTAGTTGCGTTTTGATTTGATTAAGAAAATAAAGGGAAAATCCTTTGGAGTTTTGACTCCAAGGTTTATTTGGAAAATATTTGAAGCGATGGAAGTTATTTGTTTTTCAAAAAAGGGTTAATTTTCTCTAGGCATCGCGCATCCTAAACATACACCTAAACGATAAACATACAACGTGTGTGCGTGTGTCGGTGCATGTGTCGGTGTACATCATTATAGTCCATAGTCCTTTACATCGGGTCCTATTTTACATTCTATAGCCTTGCATGAAAATTAAAGAAAGGTAAACTAAACCTAAAATTTTGCATGAATTAATGGAAATTGCATAAGGGTGACTAAAGGAAGAAAAGCAAATGAGAGTGAGGCAATGCTTGCAATGTGCATGGGACATAGAACAAAATGGTTAGTAATAAAATGAGAAATGATAGCATGGGTAACAATGCATAGGAGATGAAATGATCATAGCAAAGAGTATTAAGCCAATTGCAAAAGAAACAAGTGCCAAAAATAGTGCAAACTACACAAAACGAAAGCCTAAAACTTAAACCAAATCCCATGACCTATAATCCTCACCAAACAGCACTTTCGAGGGAAATATCTCAAGAATTATGAGGAAATCACAAGCCATGCATTCATATTTAGCACGTACACATTTTATGCATTCTTCACACTTTATTTTCAAACAAAAAGATCACATTTACTTGCAAAACAAGAAACTAATTATTTAACTTGCACGAAATTGGAAACTTAACATTTGAGCTTGTAAGACGAGTAACTAATACTAAACTTGCAAAGATTGGGAAATTAACAACTAAATTTGCAAAAGTAGGAAAAATTAACACTAAGTTTGTAAAAAAAAGTTGGAAATAATCAATTAAGCTTACAAGAAGCAAGAACCAGCAATGAATTCAGAACCAAACACATCACAAAATCATGTATCAAATAATAACATTGTGTAGCAACAATTGGATCTAAAATTATGCATGAAACTCTCACGAACACCTAGTACCCAAAATCATAGAAAAAAATTAGCGCATATATTTTTATCAGCTTTACGTGTGGGGAAATATCATCAAAACATGAAAAAATACATCAAGAACATACTGTAATTTTCCAGGAATTTTGCAAGAAATTATAGCATGCATAGGGGTTCAAATAACAAGAATAACGGTGTATATAGCAAGAAAGTTAAGAAAACTGAAAAGAAAGCCACAAAACCCAATCTAAACAGCCCAAACCCACGCGGTTGCTGGATCCGGATCTCCAGAACGCTTCAGGAGCGTTGGATTGATCCGGATCCAACAGGATCTAGATCCAATGGCTACGAACGTGGGGCGCTGGGTCGGGTCAGAACCCACCCGGTCCAGCGCCTTATATAAAAGCCTATAACCCGGTTCCCTTTCATTTTTTCCATTCTTTCTCTTTCTTCCTTCTTCTCCCTCACGCTCTTCTCTCTTCTACGGCGGACAAACCCTAACCCTAACTTTCGAAATCCAACCCAGAATTCCATGATTTAAGGCTTAAAAGCTTCGTCTTATTGTTCTAAACACAAATCCATTGCTGGAATTCACATGCAATGACTGAACCGATGTAGATCTTGAGTTCTCTTTCGCGGATTTCGAACGGTTTTGGTTCAGTTTTTGGTTCAAATCTTTTTCTATATGTTTTTATCTGTTGATTCGTTGGTTTACAACGATGAATCAATCGTTGTAAGGCTCGGAATCTTGGATTTTTTTCTGAAAAAGTTAGGGTTTCGTGATTTCGAACCAAAACCCTTCGAATTCCTTACGGATTTACATCGGTTTGGATTTCGTTGTTACTCATGAGTATGAAGAGGTAGATTTCGAGTTTCACCTGGATTTATTCGGAGATTTGGTTTGAATCTTCAGAAACTTCTTGATTTGATTCTGTTTTTGCTGATTCTTGCTGGAAAATCTGGAAATAAACCGTGATTATTCTTCTTTCTCCTTCTTGAACCGTTCGGAATCCTTGAATTTCTTTCCTTCTTCTTCTCAATTTGTCTCTGTGATCGGTGCTGGCGTTTTTCGCTTATGGTGAGGAATTCGCACCTTGAATTGCAGGGATTATGGCTCAATGATGAAGATTCAATTGAATCTCTGAGAGCTCACACGAAAACTCCATTGATTTTGGTTCAAGCTTGCTTCTGAAACGGTTAGGGTTCTGCGTATTGTTCTTGATGAATTTTGTTTTGATCTTAACTGCCAAGAGAGAGAAAGATGAATCTGTTTGTGTTGATGTGGCGCGTGAATCTGATAGTTCTGACACTGTGTGCTATTTATAGCCTGCCATGTGTGCATCTGACCCAATGGAATAGTGACATGTGGATGTGAACAGTTTGCGTGGCATTTTGGACTGAATCTGAAAAAGGACTAAAATGCAAATTTTAAAGAATTTGGGACTAAACTGCAAAATAAAAAAGAAGAAAAATTGGACTGTTATTTTTGAGAATAAAAAGGAAGTTGAACTGTTTTTTGTAATAAAGTATAAAATTTGGACTAAATCACAATTTTTGAAAATATTAGGACTAAAATGTAAAAATAATAAAATTGGTTAAAAAAATGTAATTTGAAATGCAACGTAAAGTGAAACAATTAAAACTGACAAAACGGACTAAAACGAACAAATTACCACAAATGAGGTATTTTAAAATGCCCCTGGGCAAAAACGACTCAGACTGACTCAGATGCAAAGCTAAGATGATTTTTGTACAAAATTTGATTAATGATTTATGCAAACAAATTGAAAAGACTCAGGGACAAGTTGTAGGGCCTGAAAATGGGTTCCTTTGTAGGAAATGACCAAAATACCCTTTTGTATGATCTTATGCAAAAATTCAAAAGACTGAAGCAGTAATGTATGCAGTTGAAGCACAGTAGAAAACACGGTGAATTTGAAAGTATTAGAAAATAACAGAGGAATTTGAGTGAGTATTTTTAGGTCCAAAATGAGGGTATGACAGCTGCCCCTATTTCAGTTTCTTTGTCTGGAGAGTCAAGAGACGGAGTCTTCGGCTTGACATGACGAAGATACTTAAATATCGACATTAGCACTGATTTTAGGCGTAAAAATACATTTGTAAATGCTATGTATGGCATGCAACATTTGTGTTATGAATGCAAGACAGACTGAGAATCGAATTTAACAAGATATGTCGTATCCATTGCGGGATTGGTAGACATTAACAGAATAACAAACAACAGAGTATGTCGTATCCATTGCGGGACTGGTTGACATTAACAGAATAGCAAGACTCACTAGGGAGACTTAATAGCACATTTGACAGGTACAAGCTGTTCTTGGATGCGAACTGGCCACTTGACCGGGAATGTCGACAACAAAGGGCGCAAGCTGCTCTTGCATTTGAGCTGGTCACTTGGCTGAAAACAAATATAGAAAGCACCAGCTGTTCTTGGACACGAACTGGTTACTTGGCTAAAAGAAGACAAAATAGAAAGCACAAGCCGTTCTTGTATTTGAACTAGTTACTTGGCTGACAGGGAACAAAAGAAGCACGAGCTGTTCTTGGATGCGAACTTGTCGCTCGGCGGGTATCAAAAGGGTAGGTACAAGCTGTTCTTGGATTTCGAACTGGCCGCTTGACCGATAACAGAAACAAATTGACAGGCACAAGCTGTTCTTGGGTGCGAACTAGCCACTTGGCCGTTAACAGAAACAAATTGTATTTGAAAAAAGAATTGAATTTGATTGACATAACTGCAGGAGCTTGAATCTGACAGGAATGTTGACAAGACTGTTGAACTTTGAAATTGACATGACAGTAGACATTTGTTGTTAGCAGAAGAAATTTGAAATTGACATGGTTGATTTTGATTGAGATTAACATAGGAATTGAGAATGCAGATGCGTATGAATAGCATAACAATTTTATCAAATGCATGGACATGTAGGATGCATGATTATGCATGTATGAATGCTTGGGCATGCATGATGATTGGCAATTTGTAGACATGATTTTGCAGAGACAGACGGAATACTGGAATATTGGGCACGTAATGGCTCGTGCTTGGACATATACTTGCAAAAGTTCCTCTTCTGGGGATGCAGTCGTTTGAAGATACATCGAGACCCTCGCTGAAAGCAGGAAGCTGTAAAATTGTAGAGAACAACAGTCCGAATGGTATTGCTGCCTGTTGGAACAGTCATGCAAGTGCTTTGGACATCGCATCTGTGGTCAATGCTTTTGCATGTTTGTTTTTTTCATTTCTTTTTCATTTTTATTTTCATCATCCCATTTTTGCCTGGATCGCCCTTTCGGGTTTTCGACCCACCGGGGAATAGCTTTTTTTTTTGGTTGCCCCTATTTTTGCCTGAACTGCCTTCGAAGGTTGTCAATCCATCGGGGTGCTCATTTTTGCCTAAGCCGCCCTTTCGGGTTTTCGACTTAGCGAGCATATTTATTTTTCATGCTTTTCATTCTGTTTTTTCATTCTTGCCATTGACCACAGACCGTTACTGGGAGGAAGGCTTGCTAGTAACTTGAATTAGAACTGATATCAACGTTGATCTGTTCATGCAAGTTCATTTGAATGTACCTAGCTGTTCAGGCTTGTTTTCAAAATACTTAAAAATTTCAATTTTCATAATGTTTATTCCAGACACATCATTATTAACATAGAAGAAATCTTTTGTATAAAGCTTTGAAAGTAGAACGGAAAATGAGTGCCAAACAAAAGCATAGGCTCAAATCGATGTATAAGGGTGGTAGTCGGCCAAAGGCGCGACCCCACAGATTTACAAATCTTGGAAAATGGTAATTTTATTGGTTGGTGGTACATTGAACACAGTAACTGCTATGGTATCTGAAACTCTTGAATCCACAGGCGTCGGAACCTCGGATGAGAACAGCCAATTATCAGTTGCAAAGATCCCAAGGGGAATGGTAATTTGCCAGATATAGTCAATTGTCTTTTATTTCAATCTCATTTTTGCATGAACCGCCCTTTCGGGTTTTCGGCTCATCGAGACGCTCATACTTGCCTGAGTTACATGTAATCTCAGCGAGCTTTTACATTTTTGTTTCTTGTCCCTTATTTTGCCTGGACCGCCCTTTCGGGTTTTCGATCCACCGGGAAGCGCATTTTTGCCTAGGCCGCCCTTTCGGGTTTTCGACCTACCACGCTGTTCTTTTCATATCTAGACAAAGTATTTCTTGACTACATCGGTATTCACAGGATTCGGAAGTTCTACACCATCCATGTGTGTGAGGATCAAAGCACCGCCGGAGAAAGCCTTCTTGACAACATAAGGTCCTTCATAGTTAGGCGTCCACTTGCCCCTTGGGTCGGGTAGCTGACTCATTCTTCTTTTCAACACGAGTTCGCCCTCCCTGAATTCCCGAGGACGGACTTTCTTGTCAAAAGCATTTTTCATCCTTGTTTGATACATCTGACCGTGAGTTAAAGCATCCAGGCGTCTTTCCTCAATCAAATTCAACTGGTCGTACCGACTCTGGCACCACTCGGCCTCGGACAACTTTGCTTCCATAATCACACGGAGAGACGGAATCTCTACTTCCAATGGGAGGACTACTTCCATGCCGTATACAAGAGAAAAAGGCGTAGCCCCGGTCGAACTACGGACTGTAGTGCGGTAGCCATGTAGAGCATAGGGCAACATCTCATGCCAGTCTTTGTATGTTGTTACCATCTTCTGCACAATCTTCTTGATATTCTTATTGGCGGCCTCGACTGCACCCTTCATCTGAGGTCTGTAAGGAGAAGAATTGTGGTGTTCGATCTTGAATTTCTCACATAAGGCCTGCACCATGTCATTGTTCAGGTTGGTACCATTGTCAGTGATGATCTTGCTAGGGACACCATACCGACAGATGATATTGTTCTTGATGAATTTGACTACCACTTGCTTAGTCACGTCGGCATAAGATGCAGCTTCGACCCATTTGGTGAAATAATCGATTGCTACCAGGATAAAACGATGACCGTTTGAAGCTTTCGGTTCAATTCTTCCGATCATATCAATGCCCCACATAGAGAAAGGCCACGGAGAAGACATAACATTGAGAGTGTGCGGAGGCACATGAATCTTATCCGCATATATTTGACATTTGTGGCACTTCCTGGCGCATTGATAGCAATCACGCTCCATGGTCATCCAGTAGTAACCAGCTCTCAACAACTTTCTAGACATAGCATGCCCCGATGCGTGGGTCCCAAAGGTGCCATCGTGCACATCGTGCATTAGCTGTTCTGCTTCACATTCATCAACACATCTTAACAACACCATATCGAAATTTCTTTTGTACAGGACATCACCATCCAGCAGGAACTTGCTAGCCAACCTGCGCAACGTCTTCTTGTCTTTATTGGAAGCATCCGGTGGGTACTCACGGCTTTGCAGAAATTGCTTGATATCATAGTACCAGGGTTTGACATCGATTCCGCCTGAACCTGTCTGTACAATTGTATCACTGACAGTAAACACATGAGCGGTCCGATCTAGGCGTTGTACTTTGATCATCGGCACATGATTCCAATGGTTCACTTGAAGCATAGAAGATAAGGTAGCAAGAGCATCGGCCATTTGGTTCTCCTCTCGGGGGATATGGTGCAACTCGACCTTTGTAAAATACGTCAACAGACGCCTTGCGTAATCACGGTAAGGGATCAGATTAGCATGATGGGTTTCCCATTCTCCCTTTATCTGGTTGATGACTAACGCAGAGTCTCCATAGATGTCGAGATGCTTGATTCTCATATCGATGGCCTCTTCAATTCCCAAGATGCACGCTTCGTACTCGGCCACATTGTTGGTGCATTCAAACACAATCCGGGCTGTGAAAGGAATGTGATGTCCCTGTGGAGCCACAATTACTGCGCCAATTCCTTGGCCATAGGCATTAACAGCACCATCAAAGACCAATCCCCACTTGCTGTCCGGGTCTGGACCTTCACCGATCAGTGGTTCTTCGCAGTCTCTTGATTTCAAGAACATGACCTCTTCGTCTGGGAAATCGAACTTCAAAGGTTGATAATCATCAAGTGGTTGGCAAGCGAGATCGTCAGCCAGGATACTCCCTCTAATGGCTTTCTGAGCTTTAAACACAATATCATACTCTGACAGTAACATTTGCCAACGTGCGATTTTTCCAGTGACAGCCAGTTTCTCAAAGATGTACTTGATTGGATCCATCCGGGATATCAACCAGGTGGTGTGATTCATCAAGTAGTGGCGCAGGCGTTTGGCAGCCCAGGCTAGTGCACAACAGGTTTTCTCGAGCATTGTGTACCGAGTCTCACAATCGGTGAATTTCTTGCTCAAATAATAGATTGCATGCTCTTTCTTTCCAGTTTCATCCTGCTGACCGAGCACACATCCCATGGATTCATCCAACACTGACAGATACATGATCAATGGCCTTCCTTCCACCGGCGGAACGAGGATAGGAGGTTCTAGCAAATAACTCTTGATGTTGTCGAAAGCTTCTTGGCATTCATCATTCCATACCACAGGCTGATCCTTCCTGAGTAACTTGAAAATTGGCCCGCAGGTCGCAGTCATGTGGGATATAAATCTGGAAATGTAGTTCAAGCGCCCGAGGAAACCTCTGACCTGCTTCTCGGTTTGCGGGGTCGGCATCTCGCGGATAGCCTGGACTTTATCAGGATCTACTTCAATGCTCTTCTGGCTGACAATGAAGCCTAGCAACTTCCCCGATCTAACACCGAACGTACATTTGTTTGGGTTCAGCCGAAGCTTGTACTTTCTCAACCTTCCAAACATTTTAGCCAAGTATTCGACATGTTGCTCTTCATCGCTCGACTTGACAATCATATCATCTACATACACTTCAACCTCCTTGTGAATCATGTCATGGAACAAAGTGGTCATCCCCCTTTGGTAGGTAGCACCAGCATTTATTAGACCGAACGGCATTGCTTTGCAGCAGAAAGTTCCCCACGGAGTGATGAACGATGTCTTCTCCCTGTCTTTGGGTGACATTTTGATTTGGTTATAACCAGAAAACCCGTCCATGAAGGAGAACACCTTGCACTGGGCAGTATTGTCAACAAGCACATCAATGTGAGGCAGTGGGAAATTGTCCTTCAAGCTTGCTCTGTTCAAATCTCTGTAGTCAACACACATCCGAACCTTACCATCTTTCTTCGGCACTGGCACGATGTTAGCAACCCACTCGGGATATTCAACCGTCATGAGAAAACCCGCATCGATCTGTTTCTGCACTTCCGCTTTGATCTTCAGAGCCATGTCCGGCCGAGTCCGTCTCAACTTTTGCCTGACAGGAGGACAGTCTGGCTTTGTCGGTATCCGATGCTCCACAATCTGAGGATCCAAACCTGGCATGTCTTCATACGACCATGCAAAAATGTCCGAGTACTCCCGGAGGAGCTGAAAGATCCTTTTCTTGACCCCTTCCTCCAATGCGGCACCGACTTTGATCTCTCTTTTGTTATCCTCAGTACCCAAGTTGATTAGCTCGATCTCCTCCTGATGAGGCCGAATGGTTTTCTCTTCTTGCTCAAGCAATCGGGCAATTTCATCTGGTATGTCGTCACTATCCTCGTCTTCGGTCTCGAATACCGGGGATTCAACAGTTTGGAGAAGCATAAGGTTACTGTGTTCAACGGGTTCGTTTTGGTTCGATCTGCGTGACATGATTGGATGATTTTTAGAAAATAGTTTTCATGCAGATCTTTAAAATTAATAAGAAAACACAGATGGTTTGGTTTTTTCTGGCATTACCATCATTTCCAAGGAAAAACACTAAAGAAAGAAAAAGAGTCGTGAAAGAAACGACGTTTTTTATTGACAATGGTGATGTCGGAACAAACATGCCCTTTACAAAAGAGTCACTTCCGCCTCGGGCAAGGCGGAAGGATTGTTATTTTGAAAATAAAGCCTAAACAGCAAGACATATTACTTAGAATCATGCACAAACACAGGGAGATTGATAACGTTCCAGTTCTTTGCAATGCCTCCTGGTATCACAAATGTGGGTCTAACCCCTCTTTCAGCAGCACCGTCGAGAATTGCATTGGTAAATCCAGCACTACGGAACGTTCCAGTTGACATGCCTGACGTCGGAGAGAAACCGAGACCCTCTTTGTATTTGTTGTCTTGCAGCTGTATCAATTGGCCCCAACCAGCGGCCTGACCCTCCTGAACAGCTTTCTGCGCATCTTTCAACGAAGCCATGGCAGCACTAGCTCTTTTGGGCTCCGCACCTTCGATAGTCAGACCCTGGAATGCAGTTCCTTCGGCAGACTTAGCTTCGATACAAGAGAAGGATGATAACTGACTAGATAAGCTTCTTCTCCATGCACTGTCACAAGTTTGCCATTCCTTACGAACTTTAGCTTCTGATGGAGGGTAGAAGTGACTGCCCCAGCCTCGTGTATCCACGGTCTCCCGAGCAGGAAACTGTAAGAGGCATCTATGTCCATAACCTGGAAAGTAATCATGAATGTTTCAGGGCCAATAGTCATGGGGAGATCTATCTCTCCGAGCACAGTTTTACGGGAACCATCGAAAGCCTTGACTAGAAAAGTACTCCTCCTCAAGGGAACTCCTCGGCAACTCAACTGATCCAAAGTCGATTTAGGCATCACATTCAACGACGACCCAGTGTCTACCAACACGTTGGACAGCAGATTCGTTTTGCAGTTCATGGAAATGTGCAGGGCCAAGTTGTGGTGCTTTCCTGCCTCTGGAAGTTCATCTTCACCAAACCAAAGGTTACTGCAAGCAGTGATGCTAGCCACTATTCCGCCAAATTGATCCTCTGTGACTTCGTGGTCAACATAGGCTTGTTCCAACACTTTCAATAACACATTGCTGTGAGCCTCCGAGCTGAGGAGTAGGGCCAAGATGGATATCTTCGAAGGAGTCTGTAGCAGCTGATCAACGATCTTATAATCGCTTTTCTTGATTATCCTCAAAATCTCATCCAGATTGGAACCTTCAATGGAAAGGCCTGGACGGCCGGTACTTTCAACAACAGGAGGGATCGTTAGTGGAGTAGTCTTATCAGCAGGAATTGTAACTTGCACATCATCTTTCTTCTGAAACAAAAGGGGTCGGACCTTGCCGCTCCTCAAAGCTGTCACTTCAGCGATACTGCCTACTGTGCTTGAGGATACCAGAGGTACTTCTTTCCCGTTTTCTAACATAGTCGCACTGTACTTGTACGGGACGGCTTTCGCAGAAGTATATGGTACTGGACCAGGCAGCCGTATGACCAATGGTTCAACGTCCTTCCGGACGGGCGTGCTCTTGACTGGAGTATCGTGGAAAATCGGGACTATCATGCAGACATCACTGGTAGTTAAGTAGTTGTCATTCATCAATCTTTGGATATCAGTCTGGACTACGCTGCAACCCATAGGGTTCTGAAGACATTCACAGCAGGCAGCGTGGTCGTGGCTGAACAGAGCAGCTCGGCACAGCTTGATATGTAGCGGTACTAGGGGTGTAGCAACATTACGGACACTGAGATGAGGGATTTCTTCACAGACTTCAATCATATTTACAACGGCATGGTTGGGGAGTGGATTGTCAAGTACGTGCGGGACATTGTTTTCAAAAGATAGCTTTCCCTGGTCAATCAACTTCTTCACAATGTATTTCAGAGCGTAGCAACCTTCTACGTCATGACCTAGGGCGCCTTGGTGGAAATCACATCTGAGATCGGAGCGGAATCTGGGAGGCAATGGGTTTGGCGGAGGCTTGCCAGGCCTAGTGGTGCAATACCCCTTATGTAACAGAGTTGGGAGTAGTTCGGCGTACGCCATCGGTATCGGCGGGAAAGATGGTCTAGATTGAGGGCCTTGTTGTTGCGGTTGTTGCTGAGCCAGTGGTTGTTGTTGCATTTGTTGGGCGATGGCATTAACAGGGACCTGAGGCTGGCCCGGTAAAGGAGGGTATTGATGGTAGAACGGTGGATAGAACGGGTGCTGGGCATATTGTAGGTACTGATACGGTTGAGGAAGTTGTGTAGCATTGACAGGAGCGGCAGTGGCAGACTGATTGGTTCCGGCGGACACCATTCCAACCTCTGATTCCTTTTTCTTATGGTGACCATTGCCGTACTTCTTCGGTGCATTCGAGGACTCACCTTTCTCAAACACGATGATCCCCTCCCGGACAGCTTCCTCCAAGCGGGTTCCCATAGTGACAATCTCAGAGAAGTTGCTTGGGGCAGCAATAATCATTCTCTCAACATAATCCTTCTTCAGGGTCTTCAAGAATGTTTGAGTCATTTCTTCCTCGTCCAAAGCAGGAGTGATACGGGCAGCTGCCCCTCTCCACCTCTGTGCGTATTCGCGAAAGTTTTCGTCCTTTTTCTGAGAAAGAGACCGGAGGAATTCTCTATTCGGCTTGAGCCTGGTGTTGAACCCATAGTGGTTCTTGAAAGCAGTAGCTAGATCATCAAAAGTGCGGATATCATCCTTGCTCAAACCGGTATACCACTCCGCGGCGTCTTCCATTAGGCTGTCCTGGAAGCAATGGATCATAAGTGAATCATTGTCTGCATGGTTAGCCATCTTCCGGACGTATTTGATGATATGGTTCTGGGGGCAAGTCAGCCCGTTGTAGCGGTCAAATTCCGGGACCTTGAATTTCTTGGGAACATCCACCCTCGGCACCAAACACAGGTCGTGGGTTCTGACGAGGTCACTGCTCCCACGGTTGGCCTTGATCTCGCGACGGAGTTCTCTGGCAAGTTCTTCCATTTTTTCTTCCATAGTTCCCAATACAGGAGTTTTTCCACGGTAATCATTAGCATTGGCGCCCTGAGGCGTAGAGTGCACAATCGGAACTGTGAAGACCGTTGACTGAGGCAAGGTAGTGTGAAGAGACGTGGAATCTGGTGGGGGTATCTGACCAACATTAGCGGCACCTGAAGTCATGGTTCCCGAAACACCAGCTACAGTATTGGGAGCGTAATAAGGTGGGAGTCCATAGGGGTATCCCCTCGGCATAACAAGAGATGCGGCGGGGATCTCTTCGGTAGCTTCCTGAGTGGACACGACCGGCTGTTCTTGAGCGGCCATCAGAGCAGTCATGGCGTCGAGAGCTTTGGCTAACTCTTCTCTCACGGAGGCTAGTTCAGTGCGGAGCTGTGCATTCTCTTCTTCCATAGCTACTTGATTTCTCCTTCTGTACTGTCTGGTCTGATGTACTCTGGTAGGTTGATCAATCCTTCGAGCACGAGCCACTTTTCACTCTGCGGCAGAAGAACCAGGAGGCAATGAGCACTTGGAAGTTTTTTTTTTTTTTTTTTGTGACCGATGAATGATGCATATGATGCATGATATGCCAATGCGGATGCAAAAATGACTCTTTTAATACCAAAGGGTTTTTTAGACAAATTAGAATTCTTTGCAAACATTTTTGGACTAACAAATTATTCAAAGCAAATTGTTTTGATATACTGAGCCAAGGGAGTAGGCTTCTGAAACATAAACTGAACAAACAACATAACCAATAGCAATCCTAACATCCAGAGCTAAGGAGTGACTGGGTAGTATTCGGAATCCGAGTCTGAAGCTGAACCACAATAACTGGCGAAGAAATCTCGACGACCTCTGACTCTCCTGGAGTCTTCCCTCAATAGATCATCCTTTTCCTCAAGCTCTTTCCTAACTCTGGCTAGCTCTTTTTTCAACATTCGGTTCTCATGATCCCTTTGCTCGTCTCTGCCATCCAAAGTCATGATCAAGTACTCAGCCTCACTGTAACGGGCTTTCCATGCTCGCTTCTCCTCACCCTCCATAGCTAGATGCTCCTGATACATCTCCTGAGTCGCAGGGAGTAACGGTAATGGCCTAGACGGAGTAGATGCAGATACATGCCTCATAGCAGGGTAAGGCATGCCAATCTCTTCCACTCGGTCTATCACCCACTGCGTATAGGCTTCATGAGCAATACCGGATCTCACACCCAAATGCTTCACATCTTTCTTACGAACCTTAGACCAAGCATCTGTAAAAGCTTTCCTTTGCCCGGTGGGAGCATTGGAATAGTAGAAGAACTCCTGAGATGTAGCAAGGTTAATGGGCTTCGCTCTCATAGGAAAACCAAACTGTCTCATGGCTAACTCGGGATTGCAGTTGATTCCCCCTCGGGTACCGAGAAGAGGTACGTTGAGGAAATCCCCACAACCAGTGATAATCTCCTTGACTCGAGCTGCTGGAGTGATCCAAACCACCTGATCGGGAGTAAGAGCCATAATCCGCTGCGAATAGGACCAATTCTCCGTGTTGGCATGGAAAGAGCTCGGGAGGTGAGAAATAAACCACCTATAAAGAAGAGGTATGCAGCAAAGAATAAACCCACGACCCTTGAGAGTCCGATCATGGATAGCATGGTATGTGTCAGCTAACAACGTAGGGACCGGATTCCCGGAATGGAAGATCTCAATAGCATTCATGTCCACAAAGTTGTCGAGATTCGGAAAGAGAATGAGCCCATAGATGAGTAGTGCAAGAATAGCCTCAAGGGTGTCCTGACAAGTAGATTCAAGATTAGCCTGCTCAAGTAAGTACTTTGAAGTGAAACCCTAGATGTGAGACTTGGTAGCGAGATTCTTAGACACCTCGGAAGTCTTGAGATAAAGATCCTTAGCAATAACCAGAGGAGTAAGAGAAGACCCTGGGCCCGTGAATAGTACCCTCTCAGCTATAGGTAGACCCAATAAACAAGAATAAGCCTCAAGCGTAGGAACCAACTGAAAATCCGGGAAAGTGAAGCAACGGAAAACCGGGTCATAGAATTGCACTAGAGTGTGCACTAGATTCTCTTCTACATTAGTCCGGAGAATACCAAGCAAACCACCGTATCGGAGACGAAACCCAGTCGGATTCTTAACTTTGAGTGCCAACTCCCTTAGGCTAGCCAAATCAACTTCTTTGAACTTGTAAGACTTAGTCCTCTTCATGCCTGATCATATTTGCAAAGAATTTTAGTTTGTCTATACCCTTTGATAAATGCATGTAGAAAATTTATGCATGAATGCATGTATGCATGGTTTTAATAAGGAAAGCACGGTGGGCTAAGGTAACAAGTGGACACAGTGTCCGGTGAAACTAAGGCTTTTGATAATAGTGACCAAGGTTCTACAAAGTTCCCAAACCACAACCTCTCTTGCGTATATCATGGTAGTACAAAGCAACGCTCGTCCATGATTATCCGTAAGAAGGTTTAGTTTGGGTGTAGTATCGCGTGACGACTAAATTGCGAGACAACGCTCGGTTTAGCCACCGCACTACGTCCTAAGAAAGGCCAAGGATGGGTTTGGTAACTACGGTTCATAGTCTTCATCGATCAATTGGAAGTAAAGTGCCTAAGCATGACAACACACGCCGACAACATCACCTCCAAAATGCCTCAGCTATGTGAGATTGATCGCGTAATCCAATGCACGAGGCAACCCTCGGAATGGATTGTCGATTATATCTCCCCTAATCTTAAGTTCACTCAGCCCGGGTATAGGGCTTTTGATATTCTCACCCCACATGTATACAAGAAAATTTTACATGTAGCAATAAAGCAAAGCATAAATATAAAGCATGAAAAACTAGGTTTAGCCCAGAACTCCCCAGTGAAGTCGCCATTTCTGTCATCGCGATTTTCGGGCGTCAAATCATTAATTGGATTTGAACCTTTCAATCATTGATGTCTCTATTTTTTTTGGGGAAGGTAAAATCGAGAAAAACCTTAGAAATTCTAAGTTCGGGGCTGATTTCATTACGGGAAGGTGTTAGGCACCCGTAATGACTATAGTATCCTATAGGAACCGTTTTTCTATGCTTTACGTTTATGCGTTGCTTTTATTGCTACTTGTAAAAGAGATTGGTTTTAAGAATGAGAGGGAGAAGATTGGATTTTATTTTATTGGACTTGGAGAGATTTTGAGTCTCTTGCCTACATACCCTTTTAAGGGATCAAAATTCCATGTAGTTCTCTTTCAAAATGTTTTTGTGAGTCTTGTTCTATTTTTTAAGTTTGAAAAAGATTTTGAAGAAGGGAAAGAGGCCGTATAGGCATTAGAATTGAAAAGAAAAAGAAAGCATTTGGTTGGTTCAATTGTTAATGGAAACGGTTAAAGTTTGGAAATTAGTTGCGTTTTGATTTGATTAAGAAAATAAAGGGAAAATCCTTTGGAGTTTTGACTCCAAGGTTTATTTGGAAAATATTTGAAGCGATGGAAGTTATTTGTTTTTCAAAAAAGGGTTAATTTTCTCTAGGCATCGCGCATCCTAAACATACACCTAAACGATAAACATACAACGTGTGTGCATGTGTCGGTGCATGTGTCGGTGTACATCATTATAGTCCATAGTCCTTTACATCGGGTCCTATTTTACATTCTATAGCCTTGCATGAAAATTAAAGAAAGGTAAACTAAACCTAAAATTTTGCATGAATTAATGGAAATTGCATAAGGGTGACTAAAGGAAGAAAAGCAAATGAGAGTGAGGCAATGCTTGCAATGTGCATGGGACATAGAACAAAATGGTTAGTAATAAAATGAGAAATGATAGCATGGGTAACAATGCATAGGAGATGAAATGATCATAGCAAAGAGTATTAAGCCAATTGCAAAAGAAACAAGTGCCAAAAATAGTGCAAACTACACAAAACGAAAGCCTAAAACTTAAACCAAATCCCATGACCTATAATCCTCACCAAACAGCACTTTCGAGGGAAATATCTCAAGAATTATGAGGAAATCACAAGCCATGCATTCATATTTAGCACGTACACATTTTATGCATTCTTCACACTTTATTTTCAAACAAAAAGATCACATTTACTTGCAAAACAAGAAACTAATTATTTAACTTGCACGAAATTGGAAACTTAACATTTGAGCTTGTAAGACGAGTAACTAATACTAAACTTGCAAAGATTGGGAAATTAACAACTAAATTTGCAAAAGTAGGAAAAATTAACACTAAGTTTGTAAAAAAAAGTTGGAAATAATCAATTAAGCTTACAAGAAGCAAGAACCAGCAATGAATTCAGAACCAAACACATCACAAAATCATGTATCAAATAATAACATTGTGTAGCAACAATTGGATCTAAAATTATGCATGAAACTCTCACGAACACCTAGTACCCAAAATCATAGAAAAAAATTAGCGCATATATTTTTATCAGCTTTACGTGTGGGGAAATATCATCAAAACATGAAAAAATACATCAAGAACATACTGTAATTTTCCAGGAATTTTGCAAGAAATTATAGCATGCATAGGGGTTCAAATAACAAGAATAACGGTGTATATAGCAAGAAAGTTAAGAAAACTGAAAAGAAAGCCACAAAACCCAATCTAAACAGCCCAAACCCACGCGGTTGCTGGATCCGGATCTCCAGAACGCTTCAGGAGCGTTGGATTGATCCGGATCCAACAGGATCTAGATCCAATGGCTACGAACGTGGGGCGCTGGGTCGGGTCAGAACCCACCCGGTCCAGCGCCTTATATAAAAGCCTATAACCCGGTTCCCTTTCATTTTTTCCATTCTTTCTCTTTCTTCCTTCTTCTCCCTCACGCTCTTCTCTCTTCTACGGCGGACAAACCCTAACCCTAACTTTCGAAATCCAACCCAGAATTCCATGATTTAAGGCTTAAAAGCTTCGTCTTATTGTTCTAAACACAAATCCATTGCTGGAATTCACATGCAATGACTGAACCGATGTAGATCTTGAGTTCTCTTTCGCGGATTTCGAACGGTTTTGGTTCAGTTTTTGGTTCAAATCTTTTTCTATATGTTTTTATCTGTTGATTCGTTGGTTTACAACGATGAATCAATCGTTGTAAGGCTCGGAATCTTGGATTTTTTTCTGAAAAAGTTAGGGTTTCGTGATTTCGAACCAAAACCCTTCGAATTCCTTACGGATTTACATCGGTTTGGATTTCGTTGTTACTCATGAGTATGAAGAGGTAGATTTCGAGTTTCACCTGGATTTATTCGGAGATTTGGTTTGAATCTTCAGAAACTTCTTGATTTGATTCTGTTTTTGCTGATTCTTGCTGGAAAATCTGGAAATAAACCGTGATTATTCTTCTTTCTCCTTCTTGAACCGTTCGGAATCCTTGAATTTCTTTCCTTCTTCTTCTCAATTTGTCTCTGTGATCGGTGCTGGCGTTTTTCGCTTATGGTGAGGAATTCGCACCTTGAATTGCAGGGATTATGGCTCAATGATGAAGATTCAATTGAATCTTTGAGAGCTCACACGAAAACTCCATTGATTTTGGTTCAAGCTTGCTTCTGAAACGGTTAGGGTTCTGCGTATTGTTCTTGATGAATTTTGTTTTGATCTTAACTGCCAAGAGAGAGAAAGATGAATCTGTTTGTGTTGATGTGGCGCGTGAATCTGATAGTTCTGACACTGTGTGCTATTTATAGCCTGCCATGTGTGCATCTGACCCAATGGAATAGTGACATGTGGATGTGAACAGTTTGCGTGGCATTTTGGACTGAATCTGAAAAAGGACTAAAATGCAAATTTTAAAGAATTTGGGACTAAACTGCAAAATAAAAAAGAAGAAAAATTGGACTGTTATTTTTGAGAATAAAAAGGAAGTTGAACTGTTTTTTGTAATAAAGTATAAAATTTGGACTAAATCGCAATTTTTGAAAATATTAGGACTAAAATGTAAAAATAATAAAATTGGTTAAAAAAATGTAATTTGAAATGCAACGTAAAGTGAAACAATTAAAACTGACAAAACGGACTAAAACGAACAAATTACCACAAATGAGGTATTTTAAAATACCTCTCTGCCCAAAATTTGTTTGATGTGAAAAGACTAAAATGCCCCTGGGGCAAAAACGACTCAGACTGACTCAGATGCAAAGCTAAGATGATTTTTGTACAAAATTTGATTAATGATTTATGCAAACAAATTGAAAAGACTCAGGGACAAGTTGTAGGGCCTGAAAATGGGTTCCTTTGTAGGAAATGACCAAAATACCCTTTTGTATGATTTTATGCAAAAATTCAAAAGACTGAAGCACAGTAGAAAACACGGTGAATTTGAAAGTATTAGAAAATAACAGAGGAATTTGAGTGAGTATTTTTAGGTCCAAAATGAGGGTATGACAATGTGCATTTAACTCTTTTGGAATATGGAACAACACCTGCGTCTGCTATCATAATACAAAACCATGTCGAATCCCTAAACATGATTCAGTTTACCTTAATCTCAGCCTCAAATGCCTTCTGTTGTCTTTGATGTTCCATTATGAGTTTCTTTTATGTCTCTTTTATATTACAGTTATGCTGATAATAGATTTCAATTCATGTCTTCTATTCTAGGAAATACTAAGTTGAAATGTAATTTTGTTTTCATTGCTCTTGCATTGTTCTGTGTTCTCACCTATGGTACTCACCTATGGCATTGTTCCATCTAAATCATATTTTCTGGTGCAGTCTTGGTTAGTTTTCTTGGATATATTGAACTGATTGTGATCTGATTGGTGATTTTGAGAGCAAGTAATCATATGGCTTATTATTAGTTGAAAATTTGGTAAATTTGTTGGCCGAAGACTCATTGGTTCATATGCTTATCGTTTTGACATTGTATTGAATCTGTGTTATGCATTTTTGTTGTATTTGTTTTGTTGTATTTTTGTACAGAGTTCTCAATGTCTAGGGGATTTAGCTTTATCAAAGATCTGAGTAAAGACGCAGATGTTTGTAAAGTTGGTTTTAGAGTTCTTGACTTATGGACTGTCACTACTAGCAATGGCCGTCAACATCTCGAGCTTATAATTGGTGATGCAAAGGTTGTGAAAATTACATTGGTTTGTTGAGTGGACAATTTTTTACTGCCTCTTTTTGTTCTTTGATTCTGTTGATTTGAGATTAATTGCATCTTTTCCTTTTCTTTGTCAATTTAGGGTGACAGAGTTCATGCTATAACCCGATAGGCAGATTTTCAGCGTTTAAAGTTATTGATTGAAGAAAACCAGACTTATGTTTTGCACAATTGTCTTGTGTTTGATAATGATCTTTTGTTCAAACTTGTGGATTATCCCTTTAAGTTGGTTTTTGGTGTTGGTACAAAGGTTACCAGAAATGACAAGCTCACTGACATTCCTTCTCATGTGTTTAGATTTAAGTCATTTAAGGAGATTGAAGAAGGGGAATTTAAAACTGATGTTTTATATGGTATTTTTTTTGTTTCTTTATTGTTTAAGTTTCTTCCTTTTTTTATGGATTTTGAGATTATTGATTTTTCCTAATTTTTTTTAAAGAAATCATTGGTGTCATTCATGGGATTGATAAGACAACAGTGATTGATGATGGAAAAAAACCTTGCACTAATATTGTCCTGAGGGATGAGAGGTATGACTTTATGATATTTTGATGTTAGATTATATACCTTTTTTTTGCATTTGTTATTAATTTTAGACTGTCTTTGATGGTGTAGTGGAAATATGGTGGATGTAACGTTATGGGATAGATACTCTATCGAACTGATGTCATTTCTTGGTGAGCGGAAAGATAGAGGGTCGGTTGTTTTGATACTAACTCAGGCTCAATGCAAGCTTGCAGGTTAATATTTTCTATATTTGTAGTTTTTGCTGTTTTTTCATGTATATGATTATATTTTTGTTGATTATTTTGTTATTATTTTGTAGATAATGGGAAGCCAAATCTTTGCAATAGTTGATCGAGTTCAAAGTTGCTTATTAATTTGAAGCATCCAGTTGTTGAGACGTTTAAAGCTAGGTAAGTTTATTTTCTTATGTGAATTTCAGTATTTTTAGTAGCTTAGAGTTAAGGCAACAAAGTTTAACATAATGTTGGAGTTTTCGATTCTGATAATAGTAGTTTCATGTCTGTGACATATTTTGTCTGCTATATGCAGTGTTGTTGTATGATTTTTCTTGGCTAAGAACTATGAAAGAACAGTATTACTCTGCAATTAAAATTATGCATCCATTATAAGGATTTGCGCCACAGTTTTTGTTATACATTCTATGTATTGAAATATATAAGAGTTCATAAGAAAGTTCAGTTATATTTTGTTAACCTGAGAATCGAATGTTCTTAATAGCATATGAAGCAAATATAAAAAAACTGATATTTTTGTTAATATTTTTGTGCACTTTGTAGTCTAAAAGCTCAAGGTCATAGCTTTGATAAAAGCTTATGTCAGGTTTCAACCTCTTCACAATGTTCTAAGTATGATGATTTTTCGAATCTCTCTATTGTTAGATCTATTGTCGAGTTTAAGGATTTTGTAACGGTAAGTTTTATTTAAAGATGAATAGATTTTTACATGTTTGATTAATAATAATTTTTTTTTAATTTTATGATTTGATTTATGTTAGGATACCTATTGTATCACTGTTGGGAAGACACTTAAGTTCAATCCTAATCAATATGAATGGTATTATGAAACCTGCACCAAATGTACGAAAGCTTCAAAGTCAGGTGGTGCGAGCTACAAATGCTTGTGTGGAGAGGATGTTCATGTTCCGTTGACTAGGTTGTTCATCTAAACTTTTGTGTAACTAATGAATGCTTTTTTGTTCATTATATTTGACCAATATTTATAAATATATTTATTTTGTTAGGTATAAGGTGATTGTGATAATGGTGCATGATGGTCATAAAGCTGAATTTGTATTTTGGGACAAGGAATGCTTTCAAATAGTTGGTGTTGCTGCTAATGCCGTCAGAAAGTCAATGCAAGAGGTTAATCTATTTGTATTGTTTAGTTTTACTTCTTATTTTAGTATTGACTATAGGTCTTATAAATTTTGATGTTGTGTTTGTTTATATAGGCAGGTGAAGATGACCCTCATATATATCCTGAACTTTTGACAAGTTACTTCGGACTGAATTTGCATTGCGTGTAAAATATCAGCCACATTATCATCAGGCATCTATGAATGCGTTTTCATGTGATGAAGTTCTTATTAACAAAATTATATCTCATCTTCATCCTGGTGTAATACAAGGTTAGTGAGGTTTGTTGCGGTTGTCTTTTGTGTTATTCTATCTACAAATGTTTGGTCTATTTATTTATATTGGGCTTATGTTTGGTTATCGGCTGCATTGTTATAAAGCATTGCTGGTGATAATACAACCCTTTCATCCAATCCTAAAAAGATAAATGATTGTGGAGAATGTTCGAGAGGTATTGATATTCCTCAATCAGTGAAACTTGAGAAGGTTGTTTCTTCGATTAAATGTTTGGACTCAGATCCTATTCCAATGGTATGTGCCTTTTGTGTTATTCTATTTACAAATGTTTGGTGTATTTATTTATTTTGGGCTTATGTTTGGTTATTGACTATATTTTTATAGAATATTGTTGACAAGAATACAATCCTTTCATCTGTTCCTAAAAAGAGTACTGCCTCTGGTGAACGTTTGAGAGATATTCATGTTCCTCAATCAGTGAAAGTTGAGAAGGCTGCTTTTTCTGTTGAATGTTTCGACTCAGATCCTACTCCAATGGTATGTCAAATTTATTTTTGAAAATGATTTTAATCCATGCATAGATTAGCAGACAAATAGATGTGTAACATGTCAAGTATCACAAATAAGTTATTTCAATTCTATGAATATGATATAAGGGTTTGCTTTTTAGTGTTTTATGATTTATAATAGATATTTCGTTTGCATTAGGTTGGGAGATGCATTGTTGCAAAATGTTTGCATGCTGGAAAATGTGAAGGGCATCAGACTAAATGCATGAAGAAGGAGTGATATGTTTTATCTTTGACTTTTTTTTGGAAGATTTGCCAATGTATTTTGCAAAATAGTTTGATCCATGATCTACAATGGTTTTAAATTTTGTGGAATGGTTGACCATTATGCAACATTTGTGGCCTTTTTTGGTGGTTTGTAATGTATTAAGTCTGAATTTGCTACAGCTGACTTGCATTTATGGGTTTTTTTTTTGGTAGTTTGTAATGTATTAAGTCCCAACTTGCTACAGCTGACTTTGTATAATTAAATAAGTTGCACGTGCTTAAATTGGTTTCTTCTTCCGTGTTGATATCCTTATAATTAGCTAACTAGATCTGATAGTAAACTCTTTGGATATCGGATTAAAATTGCTGGTGTTTTATCAATACATAGTGCAAGATTTGATTATTTGATTAATGTTGAAGATGGACGAAAAAAAATTGATTATCATATTCATATCATTCCTATTCAACCAACATTGATTTAATTTTTTTGAGACGTGTAAAAGGATTGCCGTAGATTATTCTAATATTTTTAATTTACAAGAAACATCACTTTATGAGGAGTTCTCGCCATAAATTTTTATCATAAAAAAAAAAAAATTTTGTTTAAATTGTAAATTCTAGATTTTGATAGTAGTCATTAGAAAAGTCTCATTTTTTTTTTTATATGAAAAATTAAAGTCTCTTTGACATATTCTAAAAGATATGTTTTTATAGAAATACTAATAACATCAACATTTTAAAAAGATAATTGAATGATATACAAAATTAAATTTTATCAATAACTCAGTGATTTTTCAAATTTCAATTCTACTAATTTTCTATAATGTTTGTCTTAGTTTTTTTTTTTTGAAAGTATGTCATGTCTTTTAACAGAGAATGCACGTACATGCCTTTTCATAAAAATGTACACGAGATACTTTCTTAATGATCATTGCACCATAATGAGTTCTTGAGGTATAACATTTAATGTCATTATTGAAAAAAAAACAAAAATCACAATGAATTTCGTTTTAATAAAAAAAATTATGAATTGCAAGAATTTTAATGATCTAAAAAAATATTTCCATAATGATTCTTAATGATCATTGCACTATAAGAATTTTTTATTGTTAAAATTTACCAAAGACCAAAAGTGAAAGAATTTGAAATAAGGGAGGTTGAATAAAAAAATTAGCATGAAAACGAATGATACCAAATGACTAAAATTTAAATAAAAAATAAATAAGATCTAAAAGCTAACAAAATAATTCATCTTAATTTTGAGACTACCAAGGGATCCTACCATGAGTTTTATCGTCACATTAGACTAAGAGCCCCACACAAGTGAAATTAATATCACATATTCAACCAAAACTTAAATCAATAGGTATATGAGTCATCTCACTTATACGTTGTTCAAGATCTTTCATTTCATCAAATTTAAAATTTTAACTCACACATGACACAATAACATCTCTTATTCAAGTTTGCAACTCTTCGTGTCCATAAATACTTGACATAGTCAAATAAGATCTGTTGCGAATTCGATGAAAAATCACACCAATAACAACTTGATGTGTGGAGCAAGGAATAATTAAGCAACCAAACAAGTGGGTAACAGTTATAATCACAAACAAAAGTAGAAAACAACGAGAGAGAAAAAGAGAGAACACAAAATAATTTGTTGACCCAGTTCGGTCCAAATTGACCTAGTCTGAGGGAGAGAGCAGCCCTCCAATCCACTATAATGATGAGTAACTTTACAAAAGAGATATCATTGGGTTACAAGAATAAGTCTCCCGCCTATTCTACCCAAAGTCCCAATCTCTTCCCGTAACCAAGAGACTCAATCCTAATAGTGTTTCCCAAGGTGAATCAACCCTCAAACCCTAGTATTTGTTCCTAAGAGACAAACTCCATACAAACCTTACTTTTGTTGTTGTCTTTCCAAACCCTTGTTTCAGCCCCTCTATCTCAAGGTTTGCTCTGATACAAATCCTATATTTATAATAAAAGTAACCCTCATAAAATTGTAACGAATCTGGCCCAAAAATACGATTATGTTTTTCTGCATCAACGTAAAGTCATACTACGATTTTCCACATCGTACTACGATGTTTCCAGAGTTGAAAGTCCAAAACACTGGTCCAAAATCGTACTACGATGTAATCCCATCGTACTACGATGTGACAGATTCCAAAGCTTCAATTTTGAGTCACTTTCACAACAATCTCCACCTTGACTCTAAATTAGTGATGATGCCAAATTAACATCAACCACCTTGCTGCTCTTTCCCTTGTTTCCCACTACACCAAGTAGCTCCACAAGTTTACACCTTAACCTCTTCAGCCATCGGAATGTCTTCCGCCTTCTCGAAGATCCTTGTATCAAACTACACTAGGAATTTCAAGTAGTTCTACAAGACTATACCATACTTCTTCAACACAGGACATCTCCCGCTTCCTTGAAGATCTACTTGTGCCCAATCACCCTTGGATTTTAGAGTAATCCACAAGTACACACCTGTTATACCCTCATTTTGGACCTAAAAATACTCATTCACCGTGTTTTCCGCTGTACTTCAACTGCATACATTACTGCTTCAGTCTTTTAAATTTTTGCATAAAATCATACAAAAGGGTATTTTGGTCATTTCCTACAAAGGAACCCATTTTAGTCCCTACAATTTGTCCCTGAGTCTTTTCTATTTGTTTGCATGAATCATTAATCAAATTTTGTACGAAAATCATCTTAATTTGCATCTGAGTCAGTCTGAGTCGTTTTTGGCCCCAGGGGCATTTTAGTCTTTTCACATCAAACAAATTTTGGGCAGAGAGGTATTTTAAAATACCTCATTTTGGTAGCTTGTTCGTTTTAGTCCATTTTGTCGTTTTTAAACGTTTCACTTTACGTTGTTTTCAAATTTACATTTTTACCAATTTTATTTTAACTTTTTGCATTTTAGTCCAAATACTTTTAGAAATTGCAATTCCGTCCAATTTTTCCTTTTTAGTGGTCATTCCCTTTTAATTCTTTTAAAGAAAAACAGTCTAGTCCAGATACTTTTTATTTTTACATTTTAGTCCTTAAACTTTTCAAATTTGCAAAACAGTCCCTTTAGTTTCATTAATTGCAGATTGGTCCAATTTCAAGTCCAAGGCCACGCAAGCAACGTCAAGACCACATGTCACTACCTCATTGGTCAGAATCACACTTGGCAGCCTATAAAAGGCCAGTTACTGTGCAAAGTGCCAACAGATCCATTCATTGCGCGCCACATCACAAACAGAAAAATTCTCTCTCTCTGATTCAGTTAGGATGAAAACAGAAAATTCACCAAGAACAATTCACAAACCCTAAGTTTCCAGAATCATAATTCAAGCAATTTCAATGGAATTTTTGTGGATTCTCAGAGATTCAAGGCTGAATCGTCATCATTGAATCTTCTCTCTGCAATTCAAGCACAGAATTCGTCACTATGAGTAACAAATCCTGTGCGATCACAGATTCGAGAAATTGAGAAGAAGAAGGTGAAGAATTCGAAGAATCCGAACCAGTAAAGAAGAAGAAGAAGGAAAAATTCAAAGGTTTTCACCAGTTCGAACCGGAAGAGGAAAGGAAGGAGTGAAATTGCCTTACCAGTGAAGATTCAGAGCCAAGAATCAAAAGACACGGTTCAAATCCTCAAGCAAGACTCAGGTAACAATCAAGCTCCATCTTATCTCATTAAGGATCATCACAAATCCAGAATTACATGAATCCATAACCAATTAAAACTGTTCGGATCTGAAACCCTAACCCTAACTCAAAAGAATTTGAAAAAAATCAAAGGAAAGCTTCAGAATCCGCAACGAGTGTGGATCGAAGCATTTCCTCACCATTTCGCAACGATTTCGTCCAAAAAACACGAAAGATTCGAACAGTTTGAACCGGTGGCAAATACGAAGGTTCACGCCGTTTCAACGGCTGAAACCGTTCGTTCTTGATTGATTCATGTTTAGAACAGTAGTACGAACAGATTAAGCCATGAATGACTAATTTCTGGGTAGATCCGAACAGTTTAGGGTTAGGGCTTGTGAAGAAAAGAGAGAACGGCGGAGAAGAAGGGAAGAAGAAAGAGAAAAGGTTTTGGAAAATGAATGGAAACGGGTTTGAAACCCTTTTATATACGCGTCTGGGTCGGGTTGACCCAAACCCGACCCACTCTCTTCTCACTCTCAGCCGTTTGATTCAGATCCTGATGGATCTGGATCAATCCAACGCTCCTGGAGCGTTAGTTTGATCCGGATCCATCAGATCCGTGGGTTTGAGCCATAGATCCGTGGGCCTTAAGCTTCTGTAGGTTTCTTTGAGTTTTCTTGCTACGTGCACCTTTTTTCTTGCTAATTGAACCTGTTGCAGGCCAAAATTTTACCAAAAAACTCCAGGATTTTTACTGTATGTTTTTACTATCTTCTTGATATTTTGTGCCTTTTTTACATGTGAAAATTGGATAAAAAAAATATGTGTTTGCTTTTTGTGATGACTCGTGTCCGTTTCGGCGTTTTCTCGATGTTTCGCGCGCGACACTCGCTCCAATTTTGTATGGTGTGATTTTGATGATTGATATATGATTCGTGTGATATTTTGCTCATGGTTTGTGGTAGTTGCTAACGCTTGTGAATTTTTGGCTTTGGTTTCTTGCTTTGCAAGCAATTAAAATGTTCTTTAAGTGATGGAAATGCATGAAAAATATGTGTTGATTTGATATCTTTGTGTGTTATTTGTTTTGCATTGTTGTGCTTGAATTGAACCTTTAATTTCTGGCTGTGATGAGAATTATAGGTTTTGCGCTTAGGTCAAGTTTTTGCTATATGTTAGTGCTATTCCTTTCACCATTTTATTTGTCCATTTTCCAATTTATGCAACACTTCTTTGCGCATTTCTTCCTATATTTTTGCTTATTTCATCTCCATACATTGCTCACTAACCCTTTTGTCTCATGTCTCATGCATTATAAGAATTTCATCTCTTCATCCCATTTTTTAGCATAGGTGCTATACTGTTTTTGTTATGTAATAGCTTAGGTTTTTTTCTTTCCTTTATTTTTATTCCTCGCAGACCGTAGCATGTAAATTAGGACCCGATGTAAAGGACTATGGACTATAATGATGTACACCGACACATGCACCGACACATGCACACACGTTGTATGACTTTCCGCTAGATGTATGTGTAGGAAGCGTAAAACCTAGGAAAACTTATAATTTCTTCATCAAAAAAATCAACACATAACTCAAACTATTTTGCAACAAAATGAGGTCAAAACCTCACTTTTTTTCTTTCATTTTCTTAAGACAAAATCAAAACCAGTGCTAATTCTCAACTTTAACATCCCTTTTGCAAATAAATTGGAATCACCTCACTATTTTTTCAAATCATATGCTCTTGAGGCCTCTTATCTCTTTCTTCAAAACCATTTTCAAAACTAAAAATTGAACCAACCCACAAAAAACATTTTGGAAGAGAACTACATGGAATTTTGATCCCTTAAGAGGGTATGTAGGCAAGAGACTCAAAATCTCTCCAAGTCCAATAAAATAAAATCCAATCTTCTCCCTCTCATTCTTAAAACCAATCTTTTTTACAAATAGCGATAAAAGCAAAGCGCATACATAAAGCATAGTAAAACGGTTCCTGTAGGATACTATAGTCATTGCGGGTGCCTAACACCTTCCCGTGATGAAATCAGCCCCGAACTTAGAATTTCTAAGGTTTTTTCTCGATTTTACCTTCCCCAAAAAAAAATAGAGACATCAATGGTTGAAAGGTTCAAATCTAATCAATGATTTGACACCCGAAAATCGCGATGACAGAAATGGCGACTTCACTGGGGAGTTTTAGGGCTACACCTAGTTTTACACGCTTTATGTTTATGCTTTGCTTTATTGTTACATGTAAAATCTTCTTATGTACGTGTGGGGTGAGGATATCAAAAGCCCTGTACCCGGGCTGAGTGAACTTAAGATTAGGAAGAGATATAATCGACAATCCATTCCGGGGGTTGCCTCGTACATTGGATTACGCGATCAATCTCACATAGCTGAGGCATTTTGGAGGTGATGTTATCGGCGTGTGTTGTCATGCTTAGGCACTTTACTTCCAATTGACCGATGAAGGCTATGGACCGTAGTTACCAAACCCATCTTTGGCCTTTCTTAGGACGTAGTGCGGTGGCTAAACCGAGCGTTGCCTCGAAATTTAGTCGTCACGCGATACTACACCCAAACTAAACCTTCTTACGGATAATCATGGACAAGCGTTGCTTTGTACTACCATGATATACGCAAGAGAGGTTGTGGTTTGGGAACTTTGTAGGACCTTGGTTACTACTATCAAAGCCTTAGTTTCACCGGACACCGTGTCCACTTGTTACCTTAGCCCACCGTGCTTTCCTTGTTAAAACCATGCATACATGCATTCATGCATAAATTTTCTACATGCATTTATCAAAGGGTATAGACAAACTAAAATTCTTTGCAAATATAATCAGGCATGAAGAGGACTAAGTCTTACAAATTCAAAGAAGTTGATTTGGCTAGCCTAAGGGAGTTGGCACTCAAAGTTAAGAATCCGACTGGGTTTCGTCTCCGATACGGTGGTTTGCTTGGTATTCTCCGGACTAATGTGGAAGAGAAGCTGGTGCACACTCTGGTGCAATTCTATGACCCGGTTTTCCGTTGCTTCACTTTCCTGGATTTTCAGTTGGTTCCTACACTCGAGGCTTACTCTTGCTTATTGGGTTTACCTATAGCTGAGGAGACACCTTTCACAGGCCCAGGATCTTCTCTTACTCCTCTGGTTATTACTAAGGATCTGTATCTCAAGACTTCCGAGGTGTCTAAGAATCTCGTCACCAAGTCTCACATCCAGGGTTTCACTTCAAAGTACTTACTTGAGCAGGCTAATCTCGAATCTACTTGTCAGGACACTCTTGAGGCTATTCTTGCACTACTCATCTATGGGCTCGTTCTCTTTCCGAATCTCGACAACTTTGTGGACATGAATGCTATTGAGATCTTCCATTCCAGGAATCCGGTTCCTACTTTGTTAGCTGACACATACCATGCCATCCATGATCAGACTCTCAAGGGCCGTGGATTTATTCTTTGCTGCGTACCTCTTCTTTATAGGTGGTTTATTTCTCACCTCCCGGTTTCTTTCCATGCCAACACGGAGAATTGGTCTTATTCGCAGCGGATTATGGCTCTTACTCCCGATGAGGTGGTTTGGATCACTCCAGCAGCTCGAGTCAAGAAGATTATCACTGGTTGTGGAGATTTCCTCAATGTACCTCTTCTCGGTACACGGGGAGGAATCAACTACAACCCCGAGTTAGCCATGAGACAGTTTGGTTTTCCTATGAGAGCGAAGCCCATCAACCTTGCTACATCTCAGGAGTTCTTCTACTATTCCAATGTCCCTGCCGGACAAAGGAAAGCTTTCATAAATGCTTGGTCTAAGGTTCGAAGGAAGGATGTGAAGCATTTGGGTGTGAGATCCGGTATTGCTCATGAGGCCTATACGCAGTGGGTGATAGATCGAGCCGAAGAGATTGGCATGCCTTACCCTGCTATGAGACATGTGTCCGCGTCTACTCCGTCTAAACCATTACCGTTACTTCCCGCGACTCTAGAGATGTATCAGGAGCATCTAGCTATGGAGAGTGAGGAGAAGCGAGCATGGAAAGCCCGTTACAGTGAGGCTGAGAACTTGATCATGACTTTAGATGGCAGAGACGAGCAGAAGGATCATGAGAACCGGATACTGAAGAAAGAACTAGCCAGAGTTAGGAAGGAGCTTGAGGAGAAGGATGATCTATTGAGGAGAGACTCCAGGAGAGTCAGAGGTCGTCGAGATTTCTTTGCCAGTTATTGCGGTTCAGCTTCAGACTCGGATTCCGAATACTACCCAGTTACCCCTTAGTTCTGGATGATAGGATTACTATTGATTAGGTTGCCTGTTCAGCTTATGTTTCAGAAGCCTACTCCCTTGGCTCAGTGTATCAAAACAATTTGCTTTGAATAATTTGTTAGTCCAAAAATGTTTGCAAAGAATTCTAATTTGTCTAAAAAACCCTTTGGTAATAAAAAGAGTCATTTTTGCATCCGCATTTGCATATCATGCATCATATGCATCATTCATCGGTCACAAAAAACTTCCAAGTGCTCATTGCCTCCTGGTTCTTCTGCCGCAGTGTGAAAAGTGGCTCGTGCTCGAAGGACTGATCAACCTACCAGAGTACATCAGACTAGACAATACCGAAGGAGGAATCAAGTAGTTATGGAAGAAGAGAATGCACAGCTCCGCACTGAACTTGCCACTGTGAGAGAAGAGTTAGCCAAAGCTCTCGACGCCATGACTGCTCTGGTAGCCGCTCAAGAGCAACCAACCTCGTCTGCTCCAGAGACTACTGAGGCGATCCCAACATCATCTCTCGATAGCCGCTTCGCCATGCCAAGGGGATACCCGTACGGGCTCCCACTTTTCTTTGCTCCAGATCCCACAACAGTTGCTTCCAGTGCTGCCAACAGCAACCAGATCCCCGTCTCAGGGCAGGCATCTCTTCACACTACCTTGCCTCAGTCAACGGTCTTCACAGATCCGATTGTGCACTCTACGCCTCAGGGCGCCAATGCTAATGATTACCGTGGAAAGACTCCTGTATTGGGAACTATGGAGGAAAGAATGGAGGAACTTGCCAGAGAACTCCGTCGCGAGATCAAGGCCAACCGTGGGAGCAGTGACCTCATCAGAACCCACGACCTTTGTTTAGTGCCGAGGGTCGATGTCCCCAAGAAATTTAAGGTCCCGGAATTTGACCGCTACAACGGGCTGACTTGCCCCCAGAACCATATCATCAAATACGTCCGGAAGATGGCTAACCATGCAGACAATGATTCACTTATGATCCATTGCTTCCAGGACAGCCTAATGGAAGATGCCGCGGAGTGGTATACCGGCTTGAGCAAGGATGATATCCGTACTTTTGATGATCTGGCTACTGCTTTCAAGAGCCACTATGGATTCAACACTAGGCTCAAACCGAATAGAGAATTCCTCCGGTCTCTTTCTCAGAAAAAGGACGAAAGCTTTCGCGAATACGCACAGAGGTGGAGAGGGACAGCTGTCCGTATCACTCCCGCTTTAGACGAGGAAGAAATGACTCAAACATTCTTGAAGACCCTAAAGAAAGATTATGTTGAGAGAATGATTATTGCTGCCCCAAGCAACTTCTCTGAGATGGTCACTATGGGGACCCGCTTGGAGGAAGCTGTTCGAGAGGGGATTATTGTGTTTGAGAAAGGTGAGTCCTCGAATGCACCGAAGAAATACGGCAATGGTCACCATAAGAAAAAGGAATCAGAAGTTGGAATGGTGTCTGCCGGAACCAATCAATCTGCCACTGCCGCTCCCGTCAATGCTACACAATTGCCTCAACCGTATCAGTACCTACAGTATGCCCAACATCCGTTCTATCCGTCTGTCATCGCGATTTTCGGGTGTCAAATCATTGATTGGATCTGAACCTTTCGATCATTGATGTTTCTATTTTTTTTTGGGGAAGGTAAAATCGAGAAAACCTTAGAAATCCTAAGTTCGGGGCTGATTTCATCGCGGGAAGGTATTAGGCACCCGCGGTGACTATAGTATCCTATAGGAACCGTTTTACTATGCTTTACGTTTATGCGTTGCTTTTATTGCTACTTGTAAAAGAAATTGGTTTTAAGAATGAGAGGGAGAAAATTGGATTTTATTTTATTGGACTTGGAGAGATGTAAGTCTCTTGCCTACATACCCTTTTAAGGGATCAAAATTCCATGTAGTTCTCTTCCAAAATGTTTTTGTGAGTTTTGTTTGTTTTTTAGTTTGAAAAGAGATTTTGAAGAAGGGAAAGAAGCCGTGTAGGCATTAGAATTGAAAACAAATGAGGTTGGTCCAATTTATTTACAAAAATGGTTAAAGTTGAGAATTAGTGTTCATTTTGATTTTTGATTAAGAAAACAAAGGGAAAATCCTTTGGAGTTTTGACTCCAAGGTTTATTTGGAAAATATTTGAAGTGATGGAAGTTGTTTGTTTTTCAAAAGATTGATTTTCTCTAAGTACCGCGTATCCTAAACATACACCTAGCGATAAACATACAACGTGTGTGCGTGTGTCGGTGCATGTGTCGGTGTACATCATTATAGTCCATAGTCTTTTACATCGGGTCCTATTTTACATTCTATAGTCTTGCATGAAATTAAAGGAAATAAACTAAACCTAAACATTGCATAAGAATTAGCTGAACGCCCCATGAAAGAGTTAAAGGGAGAAATGGAAATGAGATGAGATGCTTAGTATGCATGAAACATAGAGTAAAGTGGTTAGTAAAACAAGATAAAATAATAATGCAATACTAATCCTAAACCAAATGGTAACTAATCACAAAAATTGGGATAAAATCACACTAAACAAAAATTGCAACATATCACAAAATTGGCATCAAAATTCTAACTAAACGAGATTGCAAAATAGCACACAATTAGCATCAAGAATCAAATTTAACAAGATTGTAAAATATCACAAAATTAGTGCCAAGAATCAAATTTAACAAAAAAATGGAAATATCACAAAATAGTAATCAAAATCAAATTTAACAAACAAATGGAGTTATCACAAGATAGTAATCAAGAATCAAATTTAACAAACAAATGGAAATATCGCAAAATAGTAATCAAAAATCAAATTTGGCAAACAAATGGAATATTGCATAATTGTAATCAAAAATCCAGCTTAATAACATTGCAAAATATCACACAAAACGCGCATCTAGTACCAGAGACACATGACACAAGATTGGAACGAGCATCGCATGCGAAACGCCGAGAAAACAACGAAACGGACACGAATTAGCAAAAAAGAGCAAACACATATTTTTATTCAGTTTTTTTTTGAGAAATAGCACAAAACGTCAAGAAAATGGTAAGAAAACATACAGTAAAAAAAACTTGAAATTTTTTAGTAAAATTTTGGCATGCAGAAGGTTCAATTAGCAAGAACAAAGGGTGCAGATAGCAAAGAAACTCAAGGAACTGAAAGAAAGCAAAAAACAACAAAAACCCGGCCCATACCCACGGATCTGATGGATCCGGATCAAGCTAACGCTCCAGGAGCGTTGGATTGATCCAGATCCATCAGGATCTTGATCAACGGTCATGCATAGAAGAGAGTGGGTCTGGTTTGGGTCAACCCGACCCAAATACGCGTATAAAAGGGTTTTTAACCCGGATTCATTCATTTTTCAATCTTTTTTCTTTCTCTTCTCTGCCGCTCCCTCGTGTTCTTGTGAACCCTAACCCTAAATCGTGAATCCTACCCAGAACTTCAAGATTCACGGCTTATAGCTTGTGTTTCTTTGTTCTAAACATGAATCTATCAATTGAATTTGCAAGCTTCGACTAGAACAACGCGAATCATGGATTCTGTTTCACGGATTCGAAAGGTTTTGGTTTCGTTCTCTTTTTTTTTGGTTCGATTCTGCTTTTAAACGTTTTTGCGCGTTGATTCAGCGGTTTACAAAGCTTGTTACGCGTTGTAAGCTTCAGAATCTTGAAAGTTTTTCTGGAAATTTTAGGGTTTCTGTGATTTCGAACCAAAACCTTTGAATCCGTGATGATTTACATTGTTTTGAGATTCATTGTTGTGTTTGAACGTGTAAGGATGAGGTTCTTGTGTTTACCTGAGTTTCAATTGGAGATTTGAGCTAGAACCTTCAAGAACTTGGAATTTTGGATCCTGTTCTGTTGATTCTTGGTTCGGACTCAATTGCAAGCTGGTAATTTCCTCTTCCTCTTCTTGTCCGATTCGGAATCCTTGAGTTCTTCGTTTTCTTCTTCTTCTTTTCAACTTTTAGGGTTTCTGTGATCGCATTGGATTCGTGGCTTCTGGCTATGGATTCAATGCTTGAATTGCAGAAATTCCAGCTCAGTGATGAAGATTCAGTTGAATCTCTGAGAGCTGTATGAAAACTCCATTGGATTTGCTTGAAATTGCTTCTGAATTCGGTTATGATTTGTTCTTCATGTTCATCAATTTCTGAGTTTGTTAGGGTTTTGATCTAACTGATCAGAGAGAGAAAATTGGATTGTTGTTTGTGATGTGGCGCGTGAATCTCTGAATTCTGACACTGTGTTCCATTTATAGCTTGCCATGTGTGCCTGCGAGCCAATAGGGGACTGCCACGTGGAATTGAACACTTGCGTGGCATTTGGACTTGAAATTGGACCAACCTGCAATTTTATGAAACTGAAGGGACCAAAATGCAAATTAAAAGGTTTTAAGGACTGAACTGCAAAAATAAAAAAAGAAGAAAGAAAAAAAAAAAAATTGGACTGTTTTTTTTTTAAAAGAAATGAAAGAATTGGACAACTTTGCAAAAAAACAAAATGTTTGGACTAAAATGCAAAATAATGAAATTGGTTAAAAAATGTAAATTTGAGAAACAACGTAAAGTGAAACGTTTAAAAACGACAAAACGGACTAAAACGAACAAACTACCAAGAATGAGGTATTTTAAAATACCTCTCTGTCAAAATTTTGAAAAATGTGAAAAGACTAAAATGCCCCTGGGGCAAAAACGACTCAGACTGACTCAGATGCGACTTAAGATGGATTTTGTGCAAATTTTGATTAATGATTCATGAAAACAAATTGAAAGGACTCAGGGACAAATTGTAGGGACTGAAAATGGGTTCCTTTGTAGGAAATGACCAAAATACCCTTTTGTATGATTTTATGCAAAAATTTAAAAGACTGAAACAGTAATGTATGCAACTGAAGCACAGTAGAAAACACGGTGAATTTGAAAGCATTAGAAAATAACAGAGAAATTTGAGTAAGTATTTTTAGGTCCAAAATGAGGGTGTGACACCGCCGTTCTACCATCAATACCCTCCTCTACCAGGCCAGCCTCAGGTCCCTGTTAATGCCATCGCCCAACAAATGCAACAACAACCACTAGCTCAACAACAACCGCAACAACAAGGTCCTCAATCTAGACCATCTTTCCCGCCGATACCAATGGCGTATGCCGAACTACTCCCAACTCTGTTACATAAGGGGTATTGCACCACTAGGCCTGGCAAGCCTCCGCCAAACCCATTGCCTCCCAGGTTCCGCTCCGATCTCAGATGTGATTTCCACCAAGGCGCCCTAGGTCATGACGTAGAAGGTTGCTACGCTCTAAAATACATTGTGAAGAAGTTGATCGACCAGGGAAAGCTGTCCTTTGAAAACAATGTCCCACACGTACTTGACAATCCACTCCCCAACCATGTCGCCGTAAATATGATCGAAGTCTGTGAAGAAATCCCTCGTCTCAATGTCCGTAATGTTGCAACTCCTCTAGTGCCGCTACATATCAAGCTGTGTCAAGCTTCCTTGTTCAGCCACGACCACGTTGCTTGCTGTGAATGTCTTCAGGACCCTATGGGTTGCAGCGTAGTCCAGGCTGATATCCAAAGCTTGATGAATGACAACTACTTGACTACCAGTGATGTTTGTATGATAGTGCCGATCTTCCACGATACTCCAGTCAAGAGCACGCCCGGCAGGAAGGACGTTGAACCATTGGTCATACGGTTGCCTGGTCCAGTGCCATATACCTCTGCGAAAGCCATCCCGTACAAATACAGTGCGACTATGTTGGAAAACGGGAAGGAAGTACCTTTGGTGTCCTCAAGCACAGTGGGCAGTATCGCTGAAGTGACGGCTTTGAGGAGCGGCAAGGTCCGACCCCTTTTGTTTCAGAAGAAAGATGATGTGCAAGTTACAATTCCTGCTGATAAGACTACTCCATTGACAATCCCTCCTGTTGTTGAAAGCACCAGCCGTCCAGGCCAATCCATTGAAGATTCCAATCTGGATGAGATTTTGAAGATAATTAAGAAGAGCGATTATAAGATCGTTGATCAGCTGTTACAAACTCCTTCGAAGATATCCATCTTGGCCCTACTCCTCAGTTCGGAAGCTCACAGGAATGTGTTATTGAAAGTGTTGGAACAAGCCTATGTCGACCATGAAGTCACAGAGGATCAATTTGGTGGAATAGTGGTTAACATCACTGCTTGCAGTAACCTTTGGTTTGGTGAAGATGAACTTCCAGAGGCAGGGAAGCACCACAACTTGGCCCTGCACATTTCCATGAACTGCAAAACAGATATGCTGTCCAACGTGTTGGTAGACACTGGGTCGTCATTGAATGTGATGCCTAAGTCGACTTTGGATCAATTGAGTTGTCAAGGAGTTCCTTTGAGAAGGAGTACTTTCCTAGTCAAGGCTTTCGATGGTTCCCGTAAAACTGTGCTTGGAGAAGTAGATCTCCCCATGACTATTGGTCCTGAAACATTCATGATTACTTTCCAGGTTATGGACATAGATGCCTCTTACAGTTGCCTGCTCGGGAGACCGTGGATACACGAGGCTGGGGCGGTCACTTCTACCCTCCATCAGAAGCTAAAGTTCGTAAGGAATGGTAAACTTGTAACAGTGCATGGGGAAGAAGCTTATTTGGTCAGTCAGTTATCATCCTTCTCTTGCATCGAAGCTAAATCTGCCGAAGGAACTGCATTCCAGGGTTTGACCATCGAGGGTGCGGAGCCCAAGAGAGCTAGTGCCGCCATGGCTTCGTTGAAAGATGCGCAGAAAGCCGTTCAGGAGGGTCAGGCCGCTGGTTGGGGCCAATTGATACAGCTGCAGGACAACAAACACAAAGAGGGTCTCGGTTTCTCTCCGATGTCAGGCGTGTCGACTGGAACGTTCCGTAGTGCTGGATTTGCCAATGCAATCCTTGATGGTGCTGTTGAAAGAGGGGCTAGGCCCACATTTGTGATACCAGGAGGCATTGCGAAGAACTGGAATGTTATCAATCTCCCTGTGTTTCTGCATGATTCTAAGTAATATGTCTTGCTGTTTAGGCTTTGTTTTCAAAATAACAATCCTTCCGCCCTGCCCGAGGCGGAAGTGACTCTTTTGTAAAGGGCATGTTTGTTCCGACATCACCATTATCAATAAAAAACGTCGTTTCTTTCACGACTCTCTTTTTCTTTCTTTAATGCTTTTCCCTTGGAAATAATGGTAATGCCAGAAAAAACCAAAACGTCTGTATTTTCTTATTCATTTCAAAGATTTGCATGAAAACTATTTTCTAAAAAATCATCCAATCATGTCACGCAGATCGAACCAAAATGAACCCGTTGAACACAGTGACCCTATGTTTCTTCAAACTGTTGAATCCCCGGTATTCGAGGCCGAAGATGAGGATAGTGATGACATACCAGATGAGATTGCCCGACTGCTTGAGCAAGAAGAGAAGACCATTCGGCCTCATCAGGAGGAGATCGAGCTAATCAACTTGGGTACTGAGGATAACAAAAGAGAAATCAAAGTCGGTGCTGCATTGGAGGAAGGGGTCAAGGAAAGGATCTTCCAACTACTCCGTCAATACTCAGACATTTTTGCATGGTCATACGAGGATATGCCAGGTTTGGATCCCCAGATTGTGGAACACCGAATACCGACAAAACCAGACTGTCCTCCTGTCAGGCAAAAGTTGAGACGGACTCGGCCGGACATGGCTCTGAAGATCAAAGGTGAAGTGCAGAAACAGATCGACGCGGGTTTTCTCATGACAGTTGAATATCCCGAGTGGGTTGCTAACATCGTGCCAGTGCCGATGAAGGATGGTAAGGTTCGGATGTGTGTTGACTACAGAGATTTGAATAGAGCAAGCTTAAAAGACAATTTCCCACTGCCACACATCGATGTGCTTGTTGACAATACTGCCCAGTGCAAGGTGTTCTCCTTCATGGACGGGTTTTCTGGCTATAACCAAATCAAAATGTCACCCAAGGACAGGGAGAAGACATCGTTCATCACTCCGTGGGGAACTTTCTGCTGCAAAGCAATGCCGTTCGGTCTAATAAATGCCGGTGCTACTTACCAAAGGGGGATGACCACCTTGTTCCATGACATGATTCACAAAGAGGTTGAAGTGTATGTAGATGACATGATTGTCAAGTCAAGCGATGAAGAGCAACACGTTGAATATTTGGCAAAGATGTTTGAGAGGTTGAGGAAGTACAAGCCTCGGCTGAATCCAAATAAATGTACGTTCGGTGTTAGGTCTGGGAAATTGCTAGGCTTCATTGTCAGTCAGAGAGGCATTGAAGTAGATCCTGATAAAGTCCGAGCCATCCGCGAGATGCCGGCCCCGCAAACCGAGAAGCAGGTCAGAGGGTTCCTCGGGCGGTTGAACTACATTTCTAGATTTATATCTCACATGACTGCAACCTGTGGGCCGATTTTCAAGTTACTCAGGAAGAATCAACCTGTGGTATGGAATGATGAATGCCAAGAAGCTTTCGACAACATCAAGAACTATTTGCTAGAGCCACCGATCCTTGTCCCGCCCGTGAACGGAAGGCCGTTGATCATGTATCTGTCAGTGTTGGATGAATCCATGGGATGTGTGCTCGGTCAGCAAGATGAAACTGGAAAGAAAGAGCATGCAATCTATTATTTGAGCAAGAAATTCACCGATTGTGAGACTCGGTACACAATGCTCGAGAAAACCTGTTGTGCACTAGCCTGGGCTGCCAAACGCCTGCGTCATTACTTGATAAATCACACAACTTGGTTGATATCACGGATGGATCCAATCAAGTACATCTTTGAGAAACCGGCTGTCACTGGAAAAATCGCACGTTGGCAAATGTTACTGTCAGAGTATGATATTGGAAAAATCGCACGTTGGCGCAGTAATTGTGGCTCCGCAGGGGCATCACATCCCTTTCACAGCCCGGATTGTGTTTGAGTGCACCAACAATGTGGCCGAATATGAGGCATGTATCCTGGGAATTGAAGAAGCCATCGATATGAGAATCAAGCACCTCGATATCTATGGGGACTCTGCACTAGTCATCAACCAGATAAAGGGAGAATGGGAAACCCATCATGCTAATTTAATCCCTTATCGTGATTATGCGAGGCGTCTGTTAACGTATTTTACAAAGGTCGAGTTGCACCATATCCCCCGAGAGGAGAACCAAATGGCCGATGCTCTTGCCACCTTATCTTCCATGCTTCAAGTGAACCATTGGAATCATGTACCGATGATCAAAGTACAACGCTTAGACCGGCCCGCTCATGTGTTTACTGTCAGTGATGCAATTGTACAAACGGGTTCAGGCGGAGTCGACAGCAAGCCCTGGTATTATGATATCAAACGATTTTTGCAAAGCCGTGAGTATCCGCCGGATGCTTCCAACAAAGACAAGAAGACGCTGCGCAGGCTGGCTAGCAAGTTCCTGCTGGATGGTGATGTTCTGTACAAAAGAAATTTCGATATGGTGTTGTTAAGATGTGTTGACGAATGTGAAGCAGAACAGCTAATGCACGATGTGCACGATGGCACCTTTGGGACCCACGCGTCGGGGCATGCTATGTCTAGAAAGCTGTTGAGAGCTGGTTATTACTGGATGACCATGGAGCGCGATTGCTATCAATATGCCAGGAAGTGCCACAAATGTCAAGTATATGCTGATAAGATCCATGTGCCCCCGCACGCTCTCAATGTTATGTCTTCTCCATGGCCTTTCTCTATGTGGGGCATTGATATGATCGGAAGAATTGAACCGAAGGCTTCAAACGGTCATCGTTTTATCCTGGTAGCAATCGATTATTTCACCAAATGGGTCGAAGCTGCATCATATGCCAATGTAACTAAGCAAGTAGTAGTCAAATTTATCAAAAACAACATCATCTGTCGGTATGGTGTTCCTAGCAAGATCATCACTGACAACGGTACCAACCTGAACAATGACATGGTGCAAGCCTTATGCGAGAAATTCAAGATCGAACACCACAATTCTTCTCCTTACAGACCTCAAATGAATGGTGCAGTCGAGGCCGCCAATAAGAACATCAAGAAGATTGTGCAGAAGATGGTAACAACATACAAAGACTGGCATGAGATGTTACCCTATGCTTTACACGGCTACCGCACTACAGTCCGTAGTTCAACCGGGGCAACGCCTTTCTCTCTTGTATACGGCATGGAAGCAGTCCTCCCATTGGAAGTGGAGATTCCGTCTCTCCGTGTGATTATGGAAGCAAAGTTGTCTGAGGCTGAATGGTGCCAGAGTCGGTACGACCAGTTGAATTTGATTGAGGAAAGACGCCTGGATGCTTTAGCTCACGGTCAGATGTATCAAACAAGGATGAAAAATGCTTTTGACAAGAAAGTTCGTCCTCGGTTATTCAAAGAGGGTGAACTCGTATTGAAGAGAAGAATGAGTCAGCAACCCGACCCAATGGGCAAATGGACGCCTAACTATGAAGGACCTTATGTCGTCAAGAAGGCTTTCTCTGGCGGTGCCTTGATTCTCACGCACATGGATGGTGTAGAACTTCCGAATCCTGTGAACGCCGATATAGTCAAGAAATACTTTGTCTAGATATGAAAAGAACAGCGTGGTAGGTCGAAAACCCGAAAGGGCGGCCTAGGCAAAAATGCGCTTCCCGGTGGATCGAAAACCCGAAAGGGCGGTCCAGGCAAAATAAGGGACAAGAAACAAAAATGTAAAAGCTCGCTGAGATTACATGTAACTCAGGCAAAAATGAGCGTCTCGATGAGCCGAAAACCCGAAAGGGCGGTTCATGCAAAAATGAGATTGAAATAAAAGACAATTGACTATATCTGGCAAATTACCATTCCCCTTGGGATCTTTGCAACTGATGATTGGCCGTTCTCATCCGAGGTTCTGACGCCTGTGGATTCAAGAGTTTCAGGTACCATAGCAGCTACTGTGTTCAACGTACCACCAACCAATAAAATTACCATTTTCCAAGATTTGTAAATCTGTGGGGTCGCGCTTTTGGCCGACTACCACCCTTATACATCGATTTGAGCCTATGCTTTTGTTTGGCACTCTATTTTTCTATTCTATTTTCAAAGCTTTGTACAAAAGATTTCTTCTATGTTGATGATGATACATGTCTGGAATAAACATTATGAAAATTGAAATTTTTTTAAGTATTTTGAAAACAAGCCTGAACAGCTAGGTACATTCAAATGAACATGCATGAACAAATCTACATTGATATCAGTTCCAATTCGAGTTACTAGCGAGCCTTCCCTCCAGTGACGGTCTGTGGTCAATGGCAAGAATGAAAAAACAGAATGAAAAGCATGGAAAATAAATATGCTCGCTAAGTCGAAAACCCGAAAGGGCGGCTTAGGCAAAAATGAGCACCCCGATGGATTGACAACCTTTGAAGGCAATTCAGGCAAAAACAGGGGCATTTAAAAAAAAAACTATTCCCCGGTGGGTCGAAAACCCGAAAGGGCGATCCAGGCAAAAATGGGATGATGAAAGAAAAATGAAAAAGAAATAACAAAAAAAAACAAACCTGCAAAAAGCATTGACCACAGATGCGATGTCCAAAGCACTTACGTGACTGTTCCAACAAGCAGCAATACTATTCAGGCTGTTTTTCTCTACGATTTTACAGCTTCCTGCCTTCAAGCGATGGTCTCAATGTATCTTCAAACGACTGCATCCCCAGAAGAGGAACTCTTGCAAATATATGTCCGAGCGCGAGCCATTACGTGCCCAATATTCCAATGTTCCGTCTGTCTCTGCGAAATTCTGTCTACGAATTGCCAATCATCATGCATTTCAAAGCATTCTTACATGCATCCTCATGCATCTTATATGCTCATGCATTCGATAAGATCGTCATGCTATCCATATGCATCTACATTCTCAATTCCCATGTCAATTTCAATCAAAATCAATCATGTCAACTTCAAATTTCTTCTGCTAACAACAAATGTCTACTGTCATGTCAATTTCAAAGATCAACAGTCTTGTCAACATTCTTGTCAAATTCAAGCTCCTGCAGTTATGCCAATCAAATTCAAGTCTTTTTCAAATACAATTTGTTTCTGTTATCGGTCAAGCAGCAGGTTCGTACCCAAGAACAGCTTGTACCTATCAATTTGTTTTTGTTATCGGTCAAGCAGCAGGTTCGTACCCAAGAACAGCTTGTACCTATCAATTTGTTTTTGTTATCGGTCAAGTAGCAAGTTCACATCCAAGAACAGCTTGTACCTACCCTTTTGATATCCGCCGAGCGACCAGTTCAGATCCAAGAACAGCTCGTGCTTTCTATTTCATTTCCCGTCAGCCAAGTAACCAGTTCGTGTCCAAGAACAGCTTGTGCTTCTTACTTTTCCTTCCAGCCAAGTAACCAGTTCGTGTCCAAGAACAGCTTGTGCCTTCTATATTTTCTTTCAGCCAAGTAACCAGCTCAAATACAAGAGCAGCTTGCGCCCTTTGTTGTCAATATTCCCGGTCAAGTGGCCAGTTCGCATCCAAGAACAGCTTGTACCTGTCAAATTTGCTTTCGAGTCTCCCCAGTGAGTCTTGTTATCTGCTATTCTATTAATGTCTACCGGTCCCGCAATGGATACGACATACTCTGTTTTTGTTACCTTGTTAATGTCAATCAGTCCCGCAATGGATACGACATATCTTGTTAAATTCAATTCTCAGTCTGTCTTGCATTTATAACACAAATGTTGCATGGCATACATGACATTTACAAACGTATTTTTACGCCCAAAATCAGTGCTAATGTCGATATTTAAGTATCTTCGTCGTGCCAAGCCAAAGACTCCGTCTCTTGACTCTCCAAACGAAGAAACTTAAATAGGGGCAGCTGTTATACCCTCATTTTGGACCTAAAAATACTCATTCACCGTGTTTTCCGCTGTACTTCAACTGCATACATTACTGCTTCAGTCTTTTAAATTTTTGCATAAAATCATACAAAAGGGTATTTTGGTCATTTCCTACAAAGGAACCCATTTTAGTCCCTACAATTTGTCCCTGAGTCTTTTCTATTTGTTTGCATGAATCATTAATCAAATTTTGTACGAAAATCATCTTAATTTGCATCTGAGTCAGTCTGAGTCGTTTTTGGCCCCAGGGGCATTTTAGTCTTTTCACATCAAACAAATTTTGGGCAGAGTGGTATTTTAAAATACCTCATTTTGGTAGCTTGTTCGTTTTAGTCCATTTTGTCGTTTTTAAACGTTTCACTTTACGTTGTTTTCAAATTTACATTTTTACCAATTTTATTTTAACTTTTTGCATTTTAGTCCAAATACTTTTAGAAATTGCAATTCCGTCCAATTTTTCCTTTTTAGTGGTCATTCCCTTTTAATTCTTTTAAAGAAAAACAGTCTAGTCCAGATACTTTTTATTTTTACATTTTAGTCCTTAAACTTTTCAAATTTGCAAAACAGTCCCTTTAGTTTCATTAATTGCAGATTGGTCCAATTTCAAGTCCAAGGCCACGCAAGCAACGTCAAGGCCACATGTCACTACCTCATTGGTCAGAATCACACTTGGCAGCCTATAAAAGGCCAGTTACTGTGCAAAGTGCCAACAGATCCATTCATTGCGCGCCACATCACAAACAGAAAAATTCTCTCTCTCTGATTCAGTTAGGATCAAAACAGAAAATTCACCAAGAACAATTCACAAACCCTAAGTTTCCAGAATCATAATTCAAGCAATTTCAATGGAATTTTTGTGGATTCTCAGAGATTCAAGGCTGAATCGTCATCATTGAATCTTCTATCTGCAATTCAAGCACAGAATTCGTCACTATGAGTAACAAATCCTGTGCGATCACAGATTCGAGAAATTGAGAAGAAGAAGGTGAAGAATTCGAAGAATCCGAACCAGTAAAGAAGAAGAAGAAGGAAAAATTCAAAGGTTTTCACCAGTTCGAACCGGAAGAGGAAAGGAAGGAGTGAAATTGCCTTACCAGTGAAGATTCAGAGCCAAGAATCAAAAGAAACGGTTCAAATCCTCAAGCAAGACTCAGGTAACAATCAAGCTCCATCTTATCTCATTAAGGATCATCACAAATCCAGAATTACATGAATCCATAACCAATTAAAACTGTTCGGATCTGAAACCCTAACCCTAACTCAAAAGAATTTGAAAAAAATCAAAGGAAAGCTTCAGAATCCGCAACGAGTGTGGATCGAAGCATTTCCTCACCATTTCGCAACAATTTCGTCCAAAAAACACGAAAGATTCGAACAGTTTGAACCGGTGGCAAATACGAAGGTTCACGCCGTTTCAACGGCTGAAACCGTTCGTTCTTGATTGATTCATGTTTAGAACAGTAGTACGAACAGATTAAGCCATGAATGACTAATTTCTGGGTAGATCCGAACAGTTTAGGGTTAGGGCTTGTGAAGAAAAGAGAGAACGGCGGAGAAGAAGGGAAGAAGAAAGAGAAAAGGTTTTGGAAAATGAATGGAAACGGGTTTGAAACCCTTTTATATACGCGTCTGGGTCGGGTTGACCCAAACCCGACCCACTCTCTTCTCACTCTCAGCCGTTTGATTCAGATCCTGATGGATCTGGATCAATCCAACGCTCCTGGAGCATTAGTTTGATCCGGATCCATCAGATCCGTGGGTTTGAGCCATAGATCCGTGGGCCTTAAGCTTCTGTAGGTTTCTTTGAGTTTTCTTGCTACGTGCACCTTTTTTCTTGCTAATTGAACCTGTTGCAGGCCAAAATTTTACTAAAAAACTCCAGGATTTTTACTGTATGTTTTTACTATCTTCTTGATATTTTGTGCCTTTTTTACATGTGAAAATTGGATAAAAAAAAATATGTGTTTGCTTTTTGTGATGACTCGTGTCCGTTTCGGCGTTTTCTCGATGTTTCGCGCGCGACACTCGCTCCAATTTTGTATGGTGTGATTTTGATGATTGATATATGATTCGTGTGATATTTTGCTCATGGTTTGTGGTAGTTGCTAACGCTTGTGAATTTTTGGCTTTGGTTTCTTGCTTTGCAAGCAATTAAAATGTTCTTTAAGTGATGGAAATGCATGAAAAATATGTGTTGATTTGATATCTTTGTGTGTTATTTGTTTTGCATTGTTGTGCTTGAATTGAACCTTTAATTTCTGGCTGTGATGAGAATTATAGGTTTTGCGCTTAGGTCAAGTTTTTGCTATATGTTAGTGCTATTCCTTTCACCATTTTATTTGTCCATTTTCCAATTTATGCAACACTTCTTTGCGCATTTCTTCCTATATTTTTGCTTATTTCATCTCCATACATTGCTCACTAACCCTTTTGTCTCATGTCTCATGCATTATAAGAATTTCATCTCTTCATCCCATTTTTTAGCATAGGTGCTATACTGTTTTTGTTATGTAATAGCTTAGGTTTTTTTCTTTCCTTTATTTTTATTCCTCGCAGACCGTAGCATGTAAATTAGGACCCGATGTAAAGGACTATGGACTATAATGATGTACACCGACACATGCACCGACACATGCACACACGTTGTATGACTTTCCGCTAGATGTATGTGTAGGAAGCGTAAAACCTAGGAAAACTTATAATTTCTTCATCAAAAAAATCAACACATAACTCAAACTATTTTGCAACAAAATGAGGTCAAAACCTCACTTTTTTTCTTTCATTTTCTTAAGACAAAATCAAAACCAGTGCTAATTCTCAACTTTAACATCCCTTTTGCAAATAAATTGGAATCACCTCACTATTTTTTCAAATCATATGCTCTTGAGGCCTCTTATCTCTTTCTTCAAAACCATTTTCAAAACTAAAAATTGAACCAACCCACAAAAAACATTTTGGAAGAGAACTACATGGAATTTTGATCCCTTAAGAGGGTATGTAGGCAAGAGACTCAAAATCTCTCCAAGTCCAATAAAATAAAATCCAATCTTCTCCCTCTCATTCTTAAAACCAATCTTTTTTACAAATAGCGATAAAAGCAAAGCGCATACATAAAGCATAGTAAAACGGTTCCTGTAGGATACTATAGTCATTGCGGGTGCCTAACACCTTCCCGTGATGAAATCAGCCCCGAACTTAGAATTTCTAAGGTTTTTTCTCGATTTTACCTTCCCCAAAAAAAAATAGAGACATCAATGGTTGAAAGGTTCAAATCTAATCAATGATTTGACACCCGAAAATCGCGATGACAACACCTTAATCCCTTCAGCCATCGGAATGTCTTCCACCTTCTCGAAGGTCCTTGCAGTCCAACTACGCTAGGAATTTTAGGTAGTTCCATAAGCATTCACCATAACCTCTTCAACACAGGACATCTCCCGCTTCCTTGAAGATATTCTTGTATCCAATCACCCTTGGCCTTTTTTTAGGGTAATCCCGCAAGTCGTGCTCTACATTCTTCAACCTCATGAAGAAATCCCTTGCTCACCATAGAGCATAACACCTAAGGACCTCCATAGTCGTACCATTACCGGTGTGTTCAACTCCACCTCAAGTTGAGCGTACTCAACCTCAACTAGAAAATGCGTACATCCCACTATGTCTTCAACCTTGAAACTCCACCTCAACAGGTAGATCATGAGTATTGTTGCCTCCGCCTCTCCAGACTGATCATGAGTATTCTTACTACCGTCTCTATAGGCTGATGTTGAGAGTTTAACGTCTCTCCAGACGATCACCGCTCCACTATGCATCACTCCCAAGGTGAGAAACATCACCTTCTTCATCCTCCAAACAACACCACACTACCAGAGCACCCGCATCCTCATAACCCTCAGAGACAATTTGTGCGGAGTTACCATTAATCTCCGAACAATCCTTCATGAAGTGACCCATCTTGTGACAGTTAAAGCATTTAGAGTTTGACTTGTTACCACTCTTTCTCCGATTACCTCTACCTCCACCATTCCCTCTTAAGACACTTAGGCCTTCAACGCTTTCATGAATTCTCAAGTCCTTGGACTTGGTCAACTCCTTGGTTCTCAAAGCCGCTTGAACTTCTTCCAAGGTAACAGTGCCTTCTTTGCCATAGAGCATGGTATCTTTGAATGATTTAAAAGATTTCGGTAGAGCACACAACAAGAGTATAGCTTTATCTTCATCCTCAAGTTGCAACTCAATATTCTCTAGGTCATCAAGGATTTTGTTGAACTCTGTAAGTTGCTCCATGATGGTATTTGACTCTACCATCTTGAATGAGTAGAGTTGTTGTTTTAGGAATTGCCGATGAGCCAAAGACTTTGTCATGTACAAAGACTCCAACTTTGCCCACATCGATGCCGCATTTGGTTCCTTTGCTAATTCTCTCAAGACTTTATCCCCGAGGCACAACACAACGGCACTCCTGGCCTTGTCCACCATCTCGGTCTTCTCCGCTCATGACATGGTGACCGGTAACGAACCTTCACCCTTCAAAGCTTTCTCACACTTCTGCTGTATTAACACCGCTTCCATCTTTACCTTGCATAACCCAAAAACGTTATCTCCAGTAAACTTCTCAACATCCCACTTCGAACCCATGGTACTTGATTATCCTTTGACCCTTGCCCCACGGTGGGCGCCAATTGTTGCGAATTTGATGAAAAATCACACCAATAACAACTTGATGTGTGGAGCAAGGAATAATTAAGCAACCAAACAAGTGGGTAACAGTTATAATCACAAACAAAAGTAGAAAACAGCGAGAGAGAAGAAGAGAGAACACAAAAGAATTTGTTGACCCAATTCGGTCCAAATTGACCTAGTCTGGGGGAGAGAGCAGCCCTCAAATCCACTATAATGATGAGTTACTTTACAAAAGAGATATCAATGGGTTACAAGAATAAGTCTCCCGCCTAATTCTACCCAAAGTCCCAATTTCTTCCCGTAACCAAGAGACTCAATCCTAATAGTGTTTCCCAAGGTGAATCAACCCTCAAACCCTAGTATTTGTTCCTAAGAGACAAACTCTATACAAACCCTAGTTTTGTTGTTGTCTTTCTAAACCCTTGTTTCAGCCCCTTTATCTCAAGGTTTGCTTTGATACAAAGCCTATATTTATAATAAAAGTAACCCTCATAAAATTGTAACAAATCTAGCCCAAAAATACGATTATGTTTTTCTGCATTAGCGTAAAATCGTACAACGATTTTCCGCATCGTACTACGATGTTTCTAGAGTCGAAAGTCCAAAAAACTGGTCCAAAATCGTACTACGATGTAATCCCATCGTACTACGATGTGACAGATTCCAAAACTTCAATTTTGAGTCACTTTCACAACAAGATCAAATGAAGATGCAATATGTTTAAAAAGGTTCGTTGGTGATGGTTTCATTGAAAAAAGTTTATGATCCTTTCTTACATGAGAAGGGGGAAAAGAAATTACAATGAAAACAAAAAGGATACCAAAAGGAATTTTAACATGAGAGAAGCTAAAGGAAAAATAAATAAGTATTGTATGTTTTATTTTAACATCCAAAAACTAAATTTTAAGATTGAAAAATTAAAGACTTGATTTTAGTTTTAGTCCCTTATTTTCACTAACTCACAAAATTGGTCCATTAATTTTTAAATCACTTAGTTTTGGTCTCTTTCTCAAATTTTTAGACTAAAAAACAGTGATGCGACATATTTTAAATGACCTGACATACAATTTGGTGATGTAAAATGATAAATATCCGTGTAGTTACCTGAAAATTCTATAAATTTCAATTTAAATATGACATATTACCATCTTTATGTTTAAAAAGCTGAAAGAGGGACCAAAACTAGGTGATTTTGAAATGGAGGAAGAAATTATGTGAGCGAGTGAAAATAGGATGACCAAAACAGTAATTAAACCAAAAAAAAAAAAAAAGACATCTAAAGACTAACAAACACTTAATCATAATGTTGTGAGTTTCGGGGGATCTACATTGAATTTGACCAACACGTTAGATTCAAAAAAACCACACAAGTGAGTTTCACACCAAATCTTCACTCTACACCTTAATGCATTAGATATATGAGTCATATCACTTTATATGTTGTTCAACATCTACTATTGAATCCAATGTCGAACTTTAAATCACACCTGACACATTAACATATTTCTATGAGACTCTCAGCATCTGTGATCTACCATCCGAAACTACTTTTGTTTCCCCCACAAAGTTGAACCGGCTATGATAGTGTCGTTGGACCTTGCGGGGGAGCCAAAGATGGTGTGGATCGACTTATTAAACATAAAACGACCATACAAATGGAATGATACTACACCTTCACCCAATATTTTAAATTTGACGAAATTCTAACTTGTGTTTGGCACCGGTTTCTATACTAATTCTACCTTTAAATCATCTAAATTTTGGTCTTATTAATTATTATGCCTAATTCAAATTACATTCTTCGATAACAAATATTTAACTCGTGCTTATGTAAAACTAGTATATAGAAAAGAGTAAACACAACAACCAAATCTCTAGAGGAAGAAGGTATTTCAAAGCAAAGATCCTACATCATCATATTATTATAGTAGTACATCATAAACAACTCAGTTTTCTTCAATAAAATGACAAAGTAGGTATATATAACAATGATAAACAACACATTCTTTTTTATTGATGAAGGGTGCAAAGATAGGAACAGAAAGAAGCAGTGCTGATATAAAATGAAGTCCACTTGAAGAATTCTGAATCTCAAATCCACCGATGACCATCACCTACTGTTGACACAAATAATTATCAATATAAAACACAATAATGCAACGATTAGACAATTTAATCTAAGAAAACCATTTAAAAACTAATTTAATATAAGGATTAGCCCTTCGAGGGTTTAGAACCTTTGCCAACGTCCAAAGAATGAGTGATGTGTAAAATTGAATTGAATAAATAAAAACGTATTCATAAGAAAAGTAAAAGGATGCAAAAGTCGAGATATTTTTTTAATGCTCAATTTTTTTAATGCTAGTATTTTGATGACTAAACACTAAAAATATATATTAGCAATTTTTATTTTGGACCCTAAATGTGTAACGAGTAACCAAAATTGTTCTTTAATATACATATATTCTAAAATAGTTGGATTGTGGTCTCTAACGTTAAAATAGTCCATCAATGTTGACATTAATTTTTTATATATAGAGACTGGTATAACAGTAAATATTGTACGGACTAAGATGATAATACATAAGTATATTGAAGGACTAATATCACAATATTCACAAAGTATTTTAACGTAAAAGACTATTTTGTATAAAAAAGTGAACAATCAAAAACTATTTTAAAACTTTGATACATTAAAAGACTATTGCGGCTACTTGTTACACATTCAAAAACTAAAATGACTATTTCATTTTTTTTTTTGACAAAGTGGGCGAAAGTAAAAGCTTACCTTTCTTTTCTTTTCTTTTTCTCAAGGTTGGATAGATGCAAAGAATTGCTCAATTTTTCAAGAAGAGAAATGATATGAACGCTTAACACTCTTTCATATCCACTTTATGTAGGATTTGTTTTTAAAGTGTGAGACCCAATTTTACTCAATAATGTTAGAAAGAAATTGTCTTTGTCCATAGCACTACTCTGAGAAGAAATGTCTACAATGGGCACTTGCTTGAAAATCCAATGCTCTTTTCCTTCATCGGGAGCAATGCTCTGCATAAATTCCACACTCATAATCGCAATACGGAGAACTTCAAGCTTCTTCAAGTGTTGAATGCCAGTTGGTAACACCTTGAGTCGGGGGATCAAACCTAAATTCAGCTTTTTCAGAGAACCAAATGCACCTTCGTCAATAAGGATGTAACTCAAGTTATTGAAACCAACAATATTTAGTTTCTTCAAATTCTTAAACCATCCATCTTGAAAATGTAAACTTTCGAACTTTTCTTCATAATCACCACCAGATATATGGAGGGACAACAAGTTTGGCATACTTAGGAGTAATTTCATTGCATCATTCCCTTTCTTTGGAAACATCACTCTCAGCTTAACAAGATTTTGGAGTTTTGAAATCCACTCAGGCAACTTATTTAAATGCAAAACAAGTTTAACACGTTGAAGCATAGGTGGGGGTGATTTCAAATCCAGATCAATGAATGTGTCAGCAGATTTGACACCACTAATATTTAGTTTCTCCAATTTTTGCATCTCGTTGATTGAGGAAGATATAGCACTCATATATTTACTCCTAACACCAAGCAAGCTCAATTCTCTTAGCTGTTTTAGCTTTCCTAGCTCTTGGATTAGCTCTACCACTCTATTATCATTTTCATCTTCACGATCATCTAAATAAACCGAATTTAGAGTTTGTAGAGATGTCATGCCTCCAATACCATCCTTCAATTGAATCAAAGACATACGATAGCCTAAAAAATGGCGTAGTTTTCTAAGCTTGCAAATCTCCTTCGGCATATTACGATTTGCAAACCCACGAGATCTTAAATCCAAAGTCTCTAGGTTCACAAGCATGCCAATGGATTTTGGAAGTTCAGAATATCTTTCTCCAATCACCCAGAACCCAAAATATTTCAAGTGGTTCAAACTTCCCAAATCATTAGGAACTTCAAGCAATCCATGATGCCTCAAAGCAAGCACCTTCAACCGCCTATATTTTGTAGGGATCTTCCTTACAAAGGGTTTAAGTAATATATTAGGTGTGAAAACAAGCAGTGATCGAACATGTGAGCTTTCAATACTTTGCATTAAATTATGAGAGCTAGTTGCTATTGATAGGCGTCGAATCATTCCAGTTAAAGACAATTGTTCGCCCTCAGTAATATTCTTGCAAAAACTTAAATCCTTGTATTTTTCAAGGCTCATTGCATGCACTAGATCATGAACACGACAACTTTTAACTCTTCCATCAATACTGATTGAAACTGCTTGCACCAAACTTCTACGAATTAACTCTTTTAAATATCCTTCTGCAACCTCTTCCAATGTCCTTCCCCTGTCTTCTTTCACAAACCCTTCAGCAATCCATTGACGTGTCAATGTCTTTGAACGAACTATATGGTCTTCAGGATATAATCCAAAATACAAGAAACATGACTTGAGGTAGTAAGGTAAATCATGGTAACTAAGTCCTAAAATTTTCCTTATCATGGAATATTCATTTAACTCTGCATTTATATTTTCACTAAACTTTGACCATTCAATTGGATTTCTATCTTTACAAGCTAAAATTCCACCAATGACTACGATTGCAAGTGGTAAACCATTGCATTTTTCAACAATTTCGGAAGATATAACAAAAAGATTTTCTGGATAACCTCCATTGAAGTTATGGAATGCCTTCTTATTGAACAACTTCAAAGATTGTTCTTTAGTTAAAGCTTTTAGCTCAAGCACTTCAACAGAAGAAGATTTCTTGCAAGCATTTGCAACATCTATGTTTCTTGTTGTGATTAGTATCTTACAACCATTTTTGTTATCAATCATTGAAAATTCAATATCATCCCAAAAATGTAAGTTCCATACATCGTCAAACACGACAACATACCTTTTTTGTTGCAAGTAGTTTCTCACTTCATCAACTAATGACTTTCGGTCCATTTGATGGAGACTTTGAGGAGGATTGTCTTCGTCTTTTTCGTAAAACTCTTGCAACATTTTCTGCAACAATCTTTCTTTATCGTATGGTTGAGACACTGTAATCCATACACGACAATTGAAGTGCTTAACTACCTTTTGGTTGTCAAAAACATTCTTTGCTAGAGTTGTTTTGCCCAGTCCTCCCATTCCAACAATGGAGACAACTGTGCGCTCTGCTCTTCCTTCTACCAGCCAATCAATCAATATGTCTCTTGGCTCTTCAAAGCCCACAACATCAGCTTCATCCATATAAAATGGAGCGTCTCGAAGGTTGTGAAATAATGAGGTGTTTATGTTTGTTGCAGAACTACTTGATGCTTTATCCCAAGAAGATTGGATTTTGAAGCCATGATCTTTTTCAGTACTTGTATCTTTTATTTCTTTAATTCGGGATTTGATGTTCTGAATCTTGTAAGCTATTTGGAGACGAAGAATCATAGTTTTGACCAAGTCAACACCAGCAGCACATCCAGGATCAGAAGATTGTTGTTCCTCAAGGAAAATATAATCATCAATGACATCTTCTATGTGAAAAGATGCATCTATCAGTTGTTTAATCTTTGCTTTGATTCTGCGACTTGTTTCCATGTCTTCTTCAGCATCAGCGATTCTATCTGCATCGTTGATGAAGTCTTCAATGCTTTCAAGTTCATCTTTCAATTCTGAAATTTCTTTTGGGACGCCCCTAGTCATGTCGGATGCTTCCTTTAAGAGTGGAAGCAAATGATCACGGGCTAGCGGAAGCAAGTGATCACGAGCTAAGGAAAGTGCATTGTCACACATTTTTTTTGTATATTTGATTTTAATTTGCTAGCATTGTGAGTAAGATGAGTGATATGGTAAAAGTTATTAGTCCTTCAAAATTTATATGGCATAAAGTCCAACAGTGTGCTAAGTAAGTTCATTTTTTCTTTTTAAATTTTGTCGTGCAACTTGAAGAAGCTGTCAATCATGTGCTTCAATTTATATAGCATATCTTTTTATTCATAAAATAATATTGTGATGAGATCTGTTCAGATCTGTTCTCTCGTGGGAGTTAATAATTTAGGTTTCTTAATTCACATGGCCATTATTTGATATATATTGCAAGTTGGATGTTTAGCTAATTCATATCGTTGACTTAACAACGTATTTTTTAAAGAGATCACACTTGTCATTGTTAGTAGTACCCATGTAGAAAACAAAATGTAACGATTGCTAAATGACACTAAATAAAGGAATTGTTTGGGACTCATTGAAGTGTAGTAATAAATAAATTATAAAGGGTAAATATGGGTTTTAATTAAAATAATAAGGGTAAAAATGAAATAAAAGATGATAAGCTATAAGCTCAAACGCTATTTAAAATAGCGTAAGCTCCTAAAATAAGATATAAACTCATTGCAAAAATAACGTTACCAAACTGGATTTTTTTTTGTCAAACAAGCTTATAATAAGCTATTAACTATAAGCTATAGGCTAGCTTCTTGCCTTGCCAAAAGCATCACAACCCCTAAGATGCTCCAAATTCATGTTTTATTTGGGGAATCAGCGGAGTCAAACATAAATCATCATGACATCAAGTGCCAAATGCCAAAGCGTCTAACAAGATTAATTACTGAGAGGAATAGTTCATGCAATTTCAACGAAAATTTTGTCCTGTCTTTTATCATTTTCCATCTAATATTATCTAGCACCATTTGGACGTGGTTTATTTGTGTACATTTGCGAGATTATTAGAGATAAAAACTCCATGGTTTTCGTCTTGTGGTACGGACGACCTTGAGCAATATCATGCTTGAGTCTTACTAGTGCTTTTAAAGGAAGGTAAATGTAAATATCTTTATAAATGCTCTTTTGGGTCAAAAGTCTTCCCTATATTTTGATTAGAAAAAAAAAAATTAATATAGATAATATATGAAAACAATTTTTTATTGTCTAAATATATAAAACAAATTAATGCACAAAAATATATAAAACACATAAAAAATTATTTTTTGATTGTTCTTGTCACGACCCACCTTTGAGCCATGACCAGCACACAGGCTAACATTAACTCCTGATAAATTTAGCCTGACAAGTCTAATAAACTATAACAATTACACCTTTCTAAAATACTTAAATTTTGGTAATGACTCACAAACTTCCAGAATATTTCAAAATGCAAGTTTTCATCGGTCACTATCCACACAATTTTTGAACTAAAAATTTCAACCTTTGAAAGCTCATTCATGCTAAAAAAAAAAATACTTGCAATATCCAAGTCATTGCTATTTAACAAAAAATCCTAACCAAAGGTTAGTTATATATAAAGTACTACAACCCCATGTTCAAATAAATAAATAAAAAAAATAATCATTCCAACATGACTAATATCATTTATCTCGTTTCACTATTTATACATAAACCACATTATCTCTTCGTTGTGGTGAACGGAGATATACCATATTATCTCTTCGTTGTGGCGTATGGAGATATACCACATTATCTCTTCATTGCGACAAACAGAATATACCACATTATCTCTTCGTTGCGATGAACGGAAATATACCACATTATCTCTTCGTTGTGGCGAACGAAAATTATCTATAATGACTATGAATGTGTTACTTGTAGGCTGCATTCTCTCTTCGTGGCAGTCAACGGTTATCATAATTACTATGAGCTTATAACTCATAGGCTGCATTTTCTCTTCGTTGCAGCAAATAGAAATTATCAAAAGTTACTATGAACACATTACTCATAGGCTACATTCTCTCTACGTTGCAACGAACGGCTTTCCATTATAATACTCAGTATTAAAACTAATTCATAAAATATATGCTCAAAGTGGAAAGCTAACAAAATAACGTTGAGGGGTAGAAAATAAAAATCAATTTCATAATCAACAAGTTTCTCATGTAATAACAATATTTAAATACACAAATATCCACATGAACGATTACACAAAATTTGAGAAGTAACTCATAAATTTTAACCCTTTTAGTATTATATCAAAACCATGTCAAAAGGAACCCCTGAATCTTGAAATCATATCTTCTACTACTTTGTTCAAATACCCACTACTTTCCATAGCTAATTTCAGTCTTAAAATTTCAATAGTTATAGATATTACCTCAGAGAATTCCAAGCCATCGGAGAGTTCCAATGAATGAATATTGTCTCTTCCAACTCAAATCACAAATCTATGATGCTTATCACCCAAGCATACAAGAGATTAGGGATCGAAAGTAAGAAAAACGAAATAGAATCGTCGAAGGAGATGAAACCATAGCTTGCACAGTGACCCCAAATTGAGAGCACGGTATATGGATATATCCCTTGGTACTGTGTCTATTCTTTTCCATTTAGTTTAGAACCCATAGAAATCTCTATAGACACTCCTTTCTTTTCTTTTTTACATATTTTTTTTTTTACCAATACAACTAATATAACTAAAAAGAGTATTCTTTTTAAAAAAAACATATTCTAGATAATAATAGTTTTAGTGTTTTTTTATATATACATACAACTACTATATACAAATTCCATGAAAATAAATAAATCACTACACCATTTTATTATTATAATTGTTGTTATTATTTTAATCTGTAAATCATACTTTAGAATATTGAGGGTATTACAGTTCTTGTAATATTAATTGTGCTAAAATTTGAATATACTAATCTCCAAGTTATAATGTTCAAATCCCACGAAAGGCAAAAACTTAGAGCGGGTGACAAGGTCATGAGTAAAAAATTTGTTAGCCCACTCTCAATGTCAATTTGAACCAATTGGAGGAATCCGACTAGAACATATTTTTGATGTCTATCCAGGTGACATTTTGGTGGGTGAGGGAAAGAGTTTTCCACTATAGGAAAGTTAATTTTGACCTTTACCATTACAAGAAAATTGTGTTTTAGATTCAGCGGGAAAATGGATTCTAAAAGGCAAATTGTGGATGTTAATAGCTTTTTAGAGTCAGTATAGAGTCCAAAAAATTGACGACAATAAAAGCTCGGAGACGCTAAAATTGAAGCTAATGCCTATTAAAAGGGCAAAAGTTATGGTGCATAAGCCATAACTTATGCACCATGCATAAGTTAATTACAACCATCAGATAATTGCACACTTGTAATGATCCTATGGTTCTCAACCACCCCACAATCTGATTGCAGAAACCTCATTCTTTCTCCTTTTTCACGACTCCGCATTCTTCCGGTACGTCACGGCGTGATTGCGGCGCCGATTTCACCGGCGAACCTTGCGATTCAGGTGTTGCCGCCATTTCTTGCTTCGTTCTCTTTGTTCAGGTTTGCGATTTCAGTTTGTTCCTGCTTGCCGTTTGCGATTTGCGATTTCAGTTTGTTCCACCCTTTCTCGCCGGTACGACGTAGTTTTTCCGGCTATCTCGCTCCAGCAAATTCGTACTGCATTTTGAAGAGGTAATCATGTATATGATTTTTGTTGTATTTAGTTTTTGATTCAAATTTCGAATTTGTTCTTAGTATAGTATCAATTTAGTGATTCAAATTTAGTGATTCAGTTGTAGCAATTAGATTCATTTTTCTATCTGTATAAGAATCAATTTTGCACATGATTTTGGGCAATTAGAAGCTGAACAGTACTAGAGATTTTGCCAATAACTACAGTAATGTTAGGAAGAGTTATATGAAAAGGCTTAGTATAATGAAAATTTGTAATAGTATTCTTGGTGCTAGTGAAATGGTGTGTGTTGCTAGTGTCGAGGATTCAAATATTCAAATTGATATTTCTTCTAGAAATGGAGTTTTGCTGATTTGTGAATAATTCACTATCATTAGAAGCTTGATTTATGGAATGTTGTGATTAATGTGGAGTAGAAATTGGCTTTTAGTTCAGCGAAAGATTCATCAGCTGCTGAGTTTGATCAGTAACAGCAAATTGAGCAAGGTGAAAATTTGGTATTTGGTCTAATTCCGCCATTCACTTGTGCATTGTATTCTCGGTCGTCTTTTGGATATGTTATGTTTACAACTGGGTAGTAGCTTGTTGATATGCTAATTGGGTAGGCAGTCATTCATTTTGCAGAATGCAGTGTGGCAGGTCTTTGAAGGTGTACGTAAAGACCCATCTTCCGTGACACCGTCTAAGTCTTCAAAAGTAGCTACTGTCGGTGAACCATTTGCTGGTGTGAAGTCCTTTGCACCAAAGTTCAAAGAAATACCAAATCCAATTAAGTCAAAGAAGCGACTTAAAAGTGATTATGAAAAAGCTAGAGAAAGACAGAAATTCCTTATAAATCGGAGGAAACAAAAGAGAGATGATGAAGCTTTAAAAAAAAAAGTGATCACTGATTGATTGTTTTTATGTTATAAGTTTGTATTAGATTTTATTGTTATGTATTGATTATAGGTTGTTACAAAACCATTAGACAATTAGTTTGGTTTCGTGTAGAACAATATCAAAACCATTAAAATTGAAGTAAATGATCAATTCTTTGATAAAACTGATGATTGAATCATTGCAAATTACTATTGTAGTAAGAATTTTACTTGATTGAATCATTGCAATGATTGAATCATTGGAATATGTGATATTTTACTACTTCAGTTGTAGTAATTTAGTTTTCTACTCACCAAAACCATATCAACAGGCCAATGGTTTTGGAGTAGAACTCACCAAAACCATATCCACATGCCAATGGTTTTAGCATAATTTTTCAGAGTTTTTCAGTAGTTTCAATTTATCATATCTAATGATTTTTTTGTTCTTAATAGTGTTTGTTGCTGTTTTCAATGGATTTGATATCAACTTCATCTGAGAGTGGACAATTGACAGTTGAAAATTCAGTTATTGATGTGGATAGTTCTCAATGTTACTCCCCTAGTGATAAAGAGTCATGGAAGTCTTTGGTCTTTAAATCTATAAAAGAGATTGAAGATTTTTATTTTAATTATGCATATAACACTGGATTCTCTGTTAGGAGTATGTTGAAGTCCAAGAACAATTCACAAAATAAGAAATCGGATAAGGTACATTATGTGCGTTATGCTTGTAACAAACAAGGTTTCAAGAAGGGAAGTCTGCTTAATCCTAAAAACAGGGCAACATGTGACAGTCCAGTTCTTGTTGAGTATGTGAAAGTTAAAGAAAAACCAGAGGAAAGGGTTGGTTGTCAAGCTGGAATATATTTGAAGTTGGATGAAGCGTTGAATGTCTATAAGATATATAGGTGGGAAGTTGCTCACTGTCATCCATTACATAAACCAGAGCATTTGCGCTACTTGAGATCATTTCGAGAAGTAAATGAAGTTCAAGGACAACTTGCTTATGAAGTTATGGGTCAAGGAGTTGGAGGCACGGAGAATCTTCCTTTTCGATTTTCGGACTTAAAGAACTATCTAATGACAACTCGTCAAAAGGAGATGGTGGCTGGTGAAGCAACTGTGATTCAAGAATTCTTTAGAAATGAAGCTCTCTCGAAACCAGGTTTTTACTATGATATCCAAGTTGATGCTGCAGAAGACATAGCTAGTATTTTTTGGTCAGATGGAATTATGCAACAAGATTATGCTCTATTTGGCGATGTTGTTAGTTTTGATACAACTTACCGAACAAACAATAAATATCGCCCATTAGGTTAGTATTTTGTACTTCTCACAGTTTTTAATTCTTATATTCTTGAATTTGAGAATTAATTTCATAATAAAATAGCTTTTTTTCTGTGTTTGCTAGTTTAGACAAGAAGATATGGTTTCGTGAGACTCACCCTTAGTCAATGTAACCATTATTAGTTATGTTATATTTAGATTGAGGAATTGATGACAAGTTCACAACTGACGCACTCAAAATGTAGGTGGCTTTAAAATGCAGCTTGTTTTGATTTTTTACTGACATTATTTCTTACAATCACTTGGCACATTGCCTAAATTAGATTTCTGTTTTGTTGTTGGCTTTTTATGATTGTGATTAGTCACGTGGCATGTCAAAGTTTTGTTGATGCGAAATCAAGCTTTGTGATTATCTTTAGTTAGGAATCAAGTGTCAATGCTAGTCAAATTTTTATTGTGGATAAGTCGCGTCTAAAATTGTATTATTATTAGTGTAACTTTGTTCATTGTTAGTGTAATTTTTAGATATGTTGTATTTTGTTCTGTAGTATAGCCAAATAAACATTTACATTTTGACTCATTTTCTCCATCATCATCATTATCACCTGGATGATCAAATAAAATCATTAAATACAGCAAATGGTTTTGGAGTAAAACTGACCAAAACCATTTCCACAGCACAATGGTTTTATAATTTTTAGATATGTTGTATTTTGTTCTGATTTGGTTCATTTACATTTCAGGTGCCTTTATTGGTTTTGACAATCATCGTAAGAGTGTGTTATTTGGTTCTGCGCTATTGTATGATGAGACATCAGCTACTTTTGATTGGTTGTTTACAACTTTCTTGAAGTGCATGTCCAATAAGAAACCTCAAACCATATACACAGACCAGGCTGGTGCGTTGTTGAAGTCAATTCCGAATATTTTTCAAGGTGTTTTTCATGGTCTTTGCTCATGGCACATGGGAGAGAATGCAAAGAAAAATCTCGGCTCTCGTGCAAACAGTGCATTTTTTGATGAGTTAACTAATTTGGTTTCAAATGTCGAAGATGAATCAGATTTCGACTACAATTGGGATCAGATGATGAAAAACTGTTTTAATGGAAGGCCTACTTCGGACTTTAAGTGGCTTGTCCAAACCCATGCAAATCGTATGCATTGGTCTTCAGCTTGGGTGAGGTCACATTTTACAGCTGGTTTGAAAACGACTCAGTTAAGCGAGTCTTTCAATGCTTTTCTTCGTGGATTTTTGCAGCCAGACCATTCACTTGTTCGATTCTTTAGTCATTTCAACATTATGGTTCAGAGAATGAGGGATAATCATGCTGATTTGGACTTCAAGGCTGCAAACACTAGAACAAAAAATAATTATCCCAACAGTCAGCTTATGCGGTCCGTTGTAAACAAGTATACACCATCTTGCTTTGCATTTATTCACAGGCAGTATGACCTTTCCTTCAAATACTATTATGAGGAGGACACAACAAAAGGGTCTGAATTGAACAAGTTCTTCAAAGTTTTCACAATTGAGAAGGTTGATGATAATTATGATGATGTTGATAATGATAATGACAGGGTTTCGAATGTTGATGTTTTGGATGTAGAACTTCAAGAAAACCTTTCCCCAAGGTTTGAAGATCATGATCGACTTGATGAAAGGGTTGTCACAGTCGACATTAGGAGCAAAAGTTTTACTTGTTCATGTCGTATGTTTGAGAACCGGGGTTTCTTATGTCGACATGTTTTCAAGATTTTGGAGGTCTTAGGTGGTCATGTGCAATATCATTTTTTGAAGACTATACCTGCACAATATGTTTTAAAGCGGTGGACTAGAGATGTGCGTCCGTCTATTGATAAGCTGAAATCTACCATGAATGTTGGCAGTAAAGACACCACTCAAGCACAACGATATCAACAAATTTGTGCTGTTACGGTTCAGCTTTCTACACGTGTTTGCGCAGATCCGGAGGCATCTGAAATATTTCTCAACGGTGTTATTGAAGCAGGGAAAAAGGCAGAGGAGTTTCTTCTTGCTAAAGGTATTCATACAGATCGATCATCCGTTACGCCTTCTAAGTCTTCAAAAGCAGTTGCTGTCTGTGAACCATCTGTTGGGACTGCACCAAAGTTCAAAGAAAGACCAAATCCAATTAGGTCAAAGAAGCGACTTAAAAGTGATTATGAAAAAGTTAGAGAAAGACAAAAATTCCTTATAGCTCGGAAGAAGCAAAAGAAAGATGATGAGGCTTTAACAAATTAAGCGGGCACTGATTGTTTTTTATGTTTTAAGTTAGGAAAGATGATGAGGCTTTAACAAAAAAAGCGGTCACTTATTTTATATGTGATAAGTTTGTACTATATTTTATATCAAATTCTTGATTGTTATGTATTGGTTTGAATATTATCTTATGGAAACTATACATTTTCACATTTGTTGGTTTTTACGTATTTATGATTATATTTTGTTACAAAACCATTAGACTGGTAATTTGGTTTCATATAGTACACTATCAAAACCATTAAACCATAATTATGGTTTAGTTAAGATTTTCAAATCTGAGTTAAGTGGATAAATTACTGAGTTTTCCAATTTGCTTCAATCTATTCAAGTGATAAAGTTCAAAACCATTTAACCTTACTTATCGTTTCAGTATTCCATACATCTAATTTTAATAAAATAAAATTAAACTGAACATTATTTGGCCAAAAATTAAATAAAATGAACTGATTATGTTACTTTTCTTAGAAACTTCATATGTTTAACACCAAAAAATAACATAAAATAAGCAAAAATATAATTTCATTTAAAACCTTAAGGCAGTTATTTTGGTTTCACAAAGAACACTATCAAAACCATTTAACCTTACTTATGGTTTCAGTATTCCATACATCTAATTTTAATAAAATAAAATTAAACTGAACATTATTTGGCCAAAAATTAAATAAAATGAACTGATTATGTTACTTTTCTTAGAAACTTCATATGTTTAACACCAAAAAATAACATAAAATAAAGCAAAAGTATAATTTCATTTAAAACCTTAAGGCAGTTATTTTGGTTTCACAAAGAACACTATCAAAACCATTTAACCTTACTTATGGTTTCAGTATTCCATACATCTAATTTTAATAAAATAAAATTAAACTGAACATTATTTGGCCAAAAATTAAATAAAATGAACTGATTATGTTACTTTTCTTAGAAACTTCATATGTTTAACACCAAAAAATAACATAAAATAAATTCTAACATCCTCTGCATTTAAAAAGAGAGGCAAGCCCTTCTCAATTTCAAAGCATGGAAATTATCTTCTGGAAAAACAAACATAAATTCAAAACTAGTGAAACCATAAGAGGTGTACTGCTGGTTTCACATACAACACTAGTCCATAAATTCATCAACAACAGAAATTACATGTCATGTTCAACTTGCTAGCTTTCGAAGCTTTTTTTCATAGTATGTTTTTGCTTTATTCTCCACAAATTTTCTTCTGCAATTGCTTGGGTCACTTAATATTGTTGAACAAATTCCAATCCTGAGATCCATAATCTTTGCAGCCTTCCCAATTTTTTTCATTTTTGACCAACCTTTGAAAGAATCCAGTTGCGTGTTGTCACCTCCCCATTCAGTAAGGAATTTCATGCAGAAAACTCCACAACTGTCTTTATCAGCTTGACTAGGCATTGTTGGTGTATCCCACTTGAATGTGGTAAACTTGAAGGGCATTCGGATTTTTCTTCGCTTATAAATTTCTGCCACAAATACTTTCACCTCGTTCAGCCAGACATCAAACATATCCTTGTATACAGTGGGTGCGCCATTCTTTGTGTGCAATTTATCTCCCGTCAAGCTGTTCAAGAATTCAAATTTTTGGGTCTTCAAATTCACGACGAAGCACACATAATGACTTCCCGGATCCCCAATTAAAGCTGGTGTCATGATCTGCAGTTCCAATGAGAAAACTATTATTTACTATATTAAATGCATCAAATGAGAAAACTGTAGTCTATGTATGCAGTTCCAAAGAAAACTATTATGTACATCAAATGGTTTTGTAAGACAAGTGTCAGAAATCATTGCTTTTGTTAAATGGTTTCAGACGTACAACTCCAATAGTATTTCAAAGTATTACTGCAGATCCAAACATGCACTAAAATTAAAAAACCATATTGAACTGAAACTTACATATTCTAGACTGTTAGGGTCGATAGCTTTCCAATCCAAGTATTTGAACTTGCTTAGTCTCTCGATGAATCTTGTGAATGAAGCTGGGTTATTTTTGTCAAAGGCACCAGGTTTTTCGAGGTCAACCTATTTATATAAAAATAAATCAGTAAAATCAATTAGTCAGCTTAATGAGTAAAATAAACCATTAATATTCATGGAATATAATGCATACATAGTTAATCATGGGTGTAACCAGTCTTGTCATCCTGTCTCTTTGTTGATTCCAGTTTAAGCAGTTGACCCAGGCATTGATCACAAAGCATGACACCCATTCGTCTTGCTGCAGCGACCACAAGTCTTTCCTTTCCAGAGAATAATTATGAGCCCTATTATCCGAGCAGTACAGAAGCTCATTCCTATACAATTATTAAACATTTTAGGAAAACTATTATTTACAATTATTATTTACAGTTATTATTTTAGGAAAACTATAGTATATATATGCAGTTCCAAAGAAAACTATTATTTACATCAAATGGCTTTGTAGGAAAACTTTATGAAACCATTCATTGTGAAAACTGGTTTTGACATACAAACAGCCAACATACAAACATAGTTGTAAACAACAGCTTACAAACCAAATAAAACATGACTATAATTAACATGACTATAATTAATACTCATCTCACTTATGTGAACTATGACATTGTACATTAATGACTCGGCAAAATGCTTCCTCATAACATCTTACTATGTCATAGTTCACTTATGTGAACTATGACATTGTACATTAATGACTCGGCAAAATGCTTCCTCATAACAGCTAAATAAGAAATTTTTTTCACTTACTGATCAAGCTCCGAGCTCCATGCATATGTTGATAATTTTTTCTGCAACTCAGTTGCAGTAGACTCGTGGATAGCATCATCATACGGGCTGTCAAGGTACTTTGATTTCTTCACTGCACGTCGACGCTCAGGGTATGTCCTATCAGAGTAAAGCATATTATGCTTCTTTCTTTTCTTTGTCGTGACTGTTTGGACATTGTCCATGTCAATTATTTCATCTAGCATCACTGACTTTAGTGGAGTTGCACTGTCAAATAATATTACATAAGAGTGTTTATTTTTGCAGATTTTAATTAATATTGTTATTGTGCAGAATATAATTAATCAATTCTAAAGTAAAATTATCACATTGCTTGATTCGTACTCTATAACAACGTTTGAGTCACATTCTGTAGGCTTCTCCCCATCCGTCACATCTGCAACACTTTGATTGCATTCTTTCTTCGTTGAATCATTATCAAAAATCTCATGTGTCGCTGAAGCTGGAGTCTCTGAATCATTTGTATTGAACCTGAAACCATTAAAAAACATTTTAGTTTTCAGACATCACATATCAAAACCATTGACAAACACTTTAAAAGTTATGGTTTAAGATGGATTTCTTACCCTGCATTCGATGCTTCAAAAAACTCTGGAAACTTCAAGATAGTTTCCTGTGTCAATGTCATTCCCACATTGCATGCTGCTTTAACTGAATCATCAATGATCTTCACATCAATCTCAACTTCTTCATCATCAGTTTCAGGTACGTCCACCCCCTTCTGAGTACCTGAACTCTTATTCTCCTTAGTTTCAGCTTCCTTGGTTGTGCTTGGTTCTTCTGAAACTACATCATTTTTCTCAACTTCTTCATCATCAGTTTCAGGTACGTCCACCCCCTTCTGAGTACCTGAACTCTTATTCTCCTTAGTATCAGCTTCCTTGGTTGTGCTTGGTTCTTCTGAAACTACATCATTTTTCGCAGACTTTTCAGTACTTGAAGTCTTATTCTCCTCAGTTTCAGATTCATTGGATGTGTTTGTTTCTGGTGAAACTATGTCATTTTTTGCAGAAGTAGAAGCATTTGCCTCCGCTATTCTCCTCTGCAAGGTTTCTGCGGCTCTAGTGTAGACCCGTATGCAACCCCTACAATAATTTAGATGCTCCTCTGCCTGCAATCGGGTTATGTACATGTATTGTTAGGATTTTTGAAACCATAAAAAGACAATATTATGTTGCAATTGTTTTATGTATCAGTTTAAAACAAAAATGAAGAAAAACATTTAAACTAGCAAGTAAAATTATTTTACAATACTAATGGTTTTACTGTATCACATCTTAAAACCATTTAAGATAAATTAATGGTTTATACATTAACATTGCATGAATATCATTAATTTTCTCTCACCTTAGATAGTGGACATGTATCTGCATCAAAACACATTACAAGCAGACCATCATCAGTGCTCTGCATTCTTTTGACCCCAACTGTCAATCCTTTATCCAGCCCCATAAGCTCATGCACCTTCTGAAGGTCTTGGTTTGCCGACTTGACATCCCAATCACGAAGCGATGGCTGCTTATATTTTCCTGTAAGGAATGGGCTTCTCTTCCCCATTTTATCCATGTAATTAATCTGCAAAATAATTAGCATCATCTTCTTCATCATGATCCTATAGTCTATGTATGCATGCAGTTCCAATGAAAACAATTATGTACATCGAATGGTTTGAAGCTAATGGTTTCAGCCAACATAAAAATCGTACACATCTAACAAGATTAAATTAAGATGTTTCGAAACAATTCATGATCAATGAGAATAAAACCATTAAGTTTAGTGGCAAGTTGCAACTAGGGTGTTAGTATAATTGATTTTGATTCTAAAATTAGTTATGACTTAAAGTTTGACTCTACAAATCATTTTCTTAGCTTATTCATATTCAACTGATCAATTTTACATGGATATATCTAAACATAAATAATTTTACACTGAATTCATTTTTCATCAATTCAAAATCATGTCTTTTCACAGTAGAATAAAACAAACATTTAAATCCTGACTCATAATTTTAAGTAGTAATTTGCATATTCACTATACTATAAGAGTTAAGCCAAACAAACAGATAATCCTCACTAACAATTTTAAGACCAGTACTTAGTATAAGGCAACCAAAGTCATATCACAATTAAGGTGGGGTTACAAACACCTCCTCACGGTCGCAGCGGGATTTCCAACAAAACAAAATTCTTGATATTGATACTCCCTCACATTATCAATTTATTGGTTTTTGCAGAAACTACAGTGTCATAAAATTGATACTTCTCAATGCATTGTCACTTTATAAAAATAAATTTGTTTCAAAAGGGATAATGTAAATTATAATTTTTTCTAATAGTATTATTTCATTGTTAACATGACCTTTTTTAATATTTGTGAAATGGATAAAAGTGACCCTTTTTATAATTGGTACCATGAAGAGTACAAATACAAATATGGGAGAGAGAGAGAGAGAGAGAGAGAGAGAGAGAGAGAGAATGATTACCATTAGGAAGTGGAAGTCCGCTAATGGATTTGCCACTTCCGGATTTTGCAATCCGTCTTTCATATATTGGAGAACATGGGAGCACCAGTTATAAGATGAAGCCTCTTCTAATACGTGAGCATAATGTAGAGAAACTAAGCTGTTGTTAGTGGGGCACAAAATGTTGTGAATTATAAGACAAATTGCACCCTTTACCCATGCTTTTGGTTTCTCCATTATCTTCAATCTTATCTCCAACTCTGTCGCCTTGACAAATGGAGAATAATCACCATTCAATCCTAACTCTACCCTGAGTCTCTTTATTGCTGCTTCTGAGCAAAGTTTAATGTTGATCTGCTCCCCCGCCATTGGTAGATGATACACTCTATGCACATCTTCTTCTTTCAATGGGAGCACATCTGTCTTGCTCAGTCTTATCCACATATTCTCCTTTTCAAAGTGTCTGACAACCCATTCCACAAAGAATGTGTGGATTTTTGTCCATTTGCATATGTGTACCATTCCTCCAAACCCACTGTCATTCAAAAGTTGAATTATCTGGTCTTTTCTTCTTTTTCCATCTATTGACTTCATAAGGTCGTAGACCTTAGGTATGCTAAGCTTGTGCCTCAATCGTTGATCGACATCCAAGTTTTTCTTTCCATTTTCTTCATCAGAACTTGCGTCATCAGATTTGTTAACCTGGATAAAAAAAAAAACAATTACCAGCATCAAATGGTTTTATTGTAAAACTTTCTGAAACCATTCCTTGTGCCAAATGGGTTCAGACAGTATTAACAAATTCCTATTGTTTTTAATTTTATAGTATTAACAAAGTAAGAATATGTATACCAAAATATTCTTCTTTTCATTAGATTCTTCTCCAGCAGATTGTTGTTTTTTCTGATCCGCCTTCTTTTTCATCTTTTTACCACTCTTCTTTGCATTTTTGTCATCTGAACTTTCTTCATCAGATTGTTGTTTCCTTTTGCCACGGTTTATCTGATCCGGCTTCTTTTCCATCTTTTTACCATTCTTTTTTCCATTATCGTCATCAGATGCTTGCTCCTGCTCTGATGGTGTAAGTCCAAGACTGAAGTTTGGAATTGTCCCTAGGTTGTTAGATTTGTTAACCTGGATCAAAGAAAACAATTACCAGAAATCATTTCCCAAGCAAAATGGTTTTAAAACCAAATCTACGAGATACCTAAGCTATATTTGTTTCCTAATCTATGAGGGAAAAAGGAGGAACAAAAATGCTAATGTTATGATGAAATTCTACTCAATTCCTAGGGCTAACATCTATCAAAAATGTGTTTATATCATCAATGCATACAAATGAAACTACATTTGTTATTTGGACAAACATCTATTTTGGTCCTTGAATGCGCATCTCGCGGTCATACTAGTCCCTGACTCGAGAAAACATAAAAAAAAAAAAAAAAAAAACTGAGCCCAAAATCTGTTAGCCATTGTGTTCCCTGTCGTTAGTTTTTGGCGTTAAATCCCTAAAATGCCAATTCTGAATGTCCCAAATTATTCAGGTTCTCAGATTTCCATTAAACAATAGTAGGCAAATTAACATGCATATGAAAGTTATGTGAGCCAAATTCATTTTCTCAGTTTGAGAATTTCCAAAATACAAACATATGATGTTGATTGTCAAATGAAAACCAAGGCAGCTACCAAATGACAAGGCACAATTAGATAAATGCAATACACTATTGTGATCATCAGTAATGGATGAAGAATCAGAACTGCATTAATTTTCAAAGAGCAGTTTGTAACCATCAATTTGGATTGTGATTTGTGTTGTGAATGTATTCATATACTTCACACATATTCCAAATGCACACAACTATTAACCGTTCAACATCATAAAAAATCATTTGATGCTCCATTCCAAGGACAAAATGTATAAATCCCATCAACATCAAAGCAATAAGCCAAAACAACTAAAATTTATCTTCAAGGAGCATCAATTGCAAAGTAAAGAGACTAAAATCTGATTTGAATAGATATGTATTTTTCTTGTGGCATTGTGGAATGTGACAATTTGAAATTGGTTTTCTATAATAGGCAAGAAAAGCACTAAGAGCCTTAAAGGGATTGGTAAAGTTACAAGCACTAGTGAGAGGGTACTTAGTGAGGAAGCAAGCAACAGCAACATTACACAGTATGCAAGCTCTAATTAGAGCACAAGCAACAGTAAGGTCTCATAAATCTCGTGGACTCGTCATAAACACAAAGAATGAAACAAATAACAGATTTCAAACACAAGCAAGAAGATCCACGGTAAAAATACATAAACAGATCTCATATTCTAATTCTAGTATCACTTGAATGGTCTTTTATTTACATTTCTTATGATTGTTATTTTGCAGGAAAGGTACAATCACAATGAGAGTAACAGGAATGAGTACACAGCTTCAATTCCTATTCACAGTAGAAGATTATCATCATCTTTTGATGCTACAATGAACAACACTAACAGTTATGAAAACCAATATTTCAATCAAATACTAGGCCTTTTATGTTTTAAAGTATTAACTTCAATTAGAACTAAAGTGTTCAAGAACTTGGTTCTAGATTATCCAATCTGTGACTGAAACAATTATTGGCCATATTAAAAGAAACATTAGAAATTGATTTATATTTCTTTTTTTTTTCTTTTTTCTTGTGGCATTGTGGAATGTGACAATTTTTACACATAAAAATTGTCACATTCCACAATTTTTACTAAAACCATTTCCACATAAAAATGGTTTTAGTATAATTTTTACATTGTGGAACCATTCAACACTCTGAAACCATTACTTAGTTCAAATCATTTTGTCCAAATCGAAATTATACCGTCAAGTTAGGGTTACACATTTGCACATTAATCTGTCAATTTAGGGTTCAAGAGGATTGAAATCAAAATTTAGTTCAAAACCATTTCTAACTAACAGAATAAATTTCATGCATAGCACAATAACGATAAAAATTTAGTTCAAACCTGGTTTGATTTCTTCATTTTGCTGTTTGTTGAGTTTGGATGGTGATGAAGATGGTGAATGACGGTAAACGGCGATTGAAATTGAAGGATGAAGACAACTGTGGTAAAGCCGCTGGTGTTGAATAACGACGGCGATGGAAGTTTGAGAAATGACGGCGATGAACAACGACGACGACGGCGATGAAAGGTGGTGAAGAACGACGGCGATGAAGAACGACGACGACGACGGCGATGAAGGACGACGACAACGACGGCGATGAAAGATTCCGGTGGTGCAAGTTTGAGAAATGAACTTGGAGGAATGAACACGATGGTTTGGAGAAATTCTGTGTTTGTTTGAGAAATTTTCTATTTTGGGGGGTGTAGGAAGCAGCAATTTTGTTGGGCTACTATTAATGAGCTGGGCCAATGCAGGCTTATGCATGGTGCATAAGCTTTTGTTTATGCATAATAACCCAACCCTATTAAAAGTGTATACAAATGCAAACGCTACTTAGTTATGGACGCTAAAACAATGACATCAGTTACATTTTTAACCGACTTAAAAAGTCATTTTACAAAAAAAAAAATAATGTGAACTTCCTCACTACATATATACTAGTGATCAAATAAACGATAAACATTTTACTAAAAACCATCACTTAAAAGTTCCACATCAATTGAAATAACAAACAAACAAAAACCAATGACTTGATAGTTGTTACCACCTCAAAAGACATCTACCCTTTGGAGTGACATGATGATTCAAGACAAACAATTATTTATGTGTTGCATAAAACAGACACTCGCTAAATTGAATTAAACAGCTCCAACAAACCTTATTCATCATTCCTAATACAGAAAAACTGCCATTGAGGCTTATTATATATGATAGTCACTGAATTCTAGAGTATAACACTAAAACATAGAATTTTACCATATTTGGATCTTCGTATAAAATGGTTTAAGGAAACAACCCTTATGACAATTCAATAGTAGCACCATGACCCTCTTTTTGAAGATCAAACTCACATGGAAGTGCATACCTGTGGGACAACATGACCAGAGTTACATATGAGTACATACAAATTTTGTTCCCTGTACAAAATCTATTGTCAACAAGATTAAGTAACAAGAAGCATCATTGCAGGATAATCTAGAAAACACTATTTCAGTCCATATGATAATCCATAGTAGGAATCACCAACCTTCTATTTTATTTCCAACAACCTATAGATTGGAATCACCAACATTCAAAACTAACACATCATTGAAAAATAAAAGAAACTGGCCTTACGTCTTAAAGAACATAATGTAAGGCCACCGCCTCGACCAATTATATTGCCTGCATGGCCATGGAACAGCGTAACTTTAATACCATAATCATTGCAAGCAGATACAACATCCTAAATGTCATTGCTAGCTAAGCATGATCAACTCAATCTAGTATATGACAGTTAGAACGAATATCTGAGAGTTGAATAAGACCTTGGAGGAATGAAACGTATGAAGGAGACGAACCGGGGCGTCAGGACTTAAGACGAAAATTGGTGAAGAAGTACTTAGCGCCAAATGGTTGTTGATAAACTGCGATGGTGAAGATGAAGTTCCTTTCGAAACACAAAGGTAATGATAAGTTTAAGAGGAGTACCCCGACACTGTTGGACATGTGGTTGAATTGTACTTTGCATGTGGGAAAGTAAGAGACTCAGGAATATTTAGGGATTGATCTGTAATCTTTAACATAATCCGTAGTGGAGGAGCAGGAATAAGATGCAAAGTAAAGCTATAGTCCTGAGCGCAGACTCAAGGTTGTAGAATAGAAAGAGAAAGTTGGAAAGAGATAAGGATCTTGGAGCTTTAGGACATCTTGCTTCAAGAGGAAATTTCTCATGAAGGTGAGTCCTCTTTTCATCTTGAATTTGATATTAGTGATAATTGAAAGAAATAGTTGTTTAAGTACCTTAAATTGGACTGTTTTTGTGGTATCAGAGCAGACCTCTCCCAGTACGGTGTTGTATGGGAACGAACCAAGCGAAAGCTGGTGGGCATGTAACACCCACAACTGACGAGGACAGGGGAGTGGTCGTCGGTGCACAAGGCACGACAATGAACGGCTCCTGATAGTTTCTAGAGGTACCATCTATCTTATGTATATTCATTCCTTTTCTTTCATGGTAAGATTATGTATATTCATTCCTTTTCTTTTCCCTCCCACTATCTGTTGTCATTGTCCAATCCAGTCGCCACCACACCTCCGCCGTGTACTCTGACGACCGCCTGTCTCAACTCTAACCACGTCAACACCTAGTGAGCTCAAAGTTTTCATTCTTCAAAGGTACCATTCTCTCCCTTTCCTTCAAATTCTCTCACTTTTTCCAAAAGGGTATTTTTTTTTGTTACATTCCAAACGTGTATCTACTCTTGGTATTTTCTATATATATTAATGTATAATGTTTCATGCTTTTGATTTTGTTATTTTAGAATATTTTCAATATTGTTATGGTTATTTTGTTTTTGGGTACGTTTGTTAGGCTAAAAAGTAAGGATTGGACACGGCAACTATGGTGTTTTATTGTAAAACTGTTACAGGGACAGGACAAACTGGGGCAATGACAACACACAAACTGAAATACTTGTCCCTCGTTAAGTTTTTGTCTCGGTATTGTCCACCAAACATTGTATTATCGTATAAGACAAAATTGTTCAATGTCATAAAAGTTTGTCCTGTTTTCTTTTACCTTGTGCTGTGTTATTTTGTATTATATTGTTCTGTCCGGTGCATACCTATTAGCAAATCAAATGAACCATGTATGCCTAAATTATTATTTTTGTTCTAAATTGTTGCTCGTTGAATTTAACTAGGCTTGAGTCAAGAGATTGGAAGAAAAGAATGGAAAGGGGTGAAAGTAGTAAAATGGCGAACCTTAATAGGGAAGTTGTTCTAAAGAACTGTGAGAATGTTTTAGCTTCAGGAACCAAACCTATGAAAATTAAAGCTATTCTTATGATAGCAGATTACTCTAAACTAGTCCAAGAACATGTATTGTCTAGCTTCATACCGATTTTCACTGAGATTCTTTCTCATAGCATTGCAAGTGATTCTGCTCCTAATTTACTTCAAGAGGCTACTGTTTAATGCTTGAAGTGCATTGCTTGCAGAGGTGATGGTAGTTTGGCTTTTGAAATGGGTGAACATGGTGTTGCACATTCTTTGATAAGGTTGTTGCCTCGTGCCGAGGAAAATATGCAAAAAGTACTAATAGAATGTTTGTTGGCTGTTGTAAGTTTTTGTGATACAAGTACAACAGTTGTTGCAGCTAATGGTGGTTTAGAAATTATCATCTGTTTGCTGAACACTTGCAATACCGATGTTAGATTTGGGATGGAACTTGTTAGGTTAGGAGCTCTTTGTTTTATTGTTGAGGCTTCTGGTGTTGGCAGCATGATTTCGAGGGGAAGTGCATGTCAATCAATCAGATTGCTTGGTGTTTCAAGAGAAGCTAGGCACACGCTTGTTGAATTGGGAGTGATTCCCGTGCTTATGGAGTTGTTCCACATTGGAGATACTGCTGCAAAACTTGTAGCTGGTAATACTCTTGGTGTGGTGGTATGGAGTAATGTTGATTACATTAGACATGTTGTTGAAGTTGGGGCTATACCTCTTTACGCTGAGCTTCTTCAAGGATCCGATCCCAATGATTTCGGTAAGGAGATAGCAAAGGAAGTTTTTTAATATTGGGTGTTGTAGAGGCGAATGCTGTTGAAATTGTTAGTCACTTGGTGAGAATTTTTATAGTAGGCAATGATAAAGCTAAAGTAGCAGCTGCTTGTGTGATATGGGATCTGTTAGACTACAAGCACACAACTTCTGTGCTTCGTGATTCAGGTGCGATCCTTATTCTCGTTGACCTTTTGGGTCATGGCAGTGATGATGATGCGAAAGATGTTGTTTTTGGGGCATTTCTTCAAATAAGTTATGATGAAGGTGGTAGAATGACCCTTGATAATGCTGGGGCAATCCCGATTCTTGTTGAATTGTTAAATCACCCCATGGAGGAAATAAGACATAAGGTTGTCGAGGCTCTTTCCAATTATCATGGAGATCCGTTATACCATGATAGATTATCTGATGTAGTTAACGATCCTTCATTCAGATATTTGCAGAATATACTAATTCGTATTCGTGCATCGAAGGGGCATATGATTTGATCTTTACGTGGAAGGTCGGATCCTGGATTAGGTTTAATTGTCTTACAGGTATGTTTTGATCTTAATGCTTATGCAAAGCAGGTTGTTGGTTTCTTACCTTGTATCAGTTTTACTCCCTAGCATGGATATATGTTGTCAAGAGAATTGATAGAAACAGTCTTGGTATCATTGCTATATAATTTTAAAAAGAGCAAGTATGTAGTCATTTGCTTGTAGGTATGTTTTAGCTTCAATTTTTTGGTCGAAGAAGACTCCCTCGTTAACATCTCGTTAGTTTAGTTCAAGTAAATATCAGAAAGTGCTTCTTCCATGTAGAGGATTGACCCTTTAGTTATACTATAATATTGAAAGAACAAGCACACCCAAAATATAAAGGCTAAAATCAAATTCATTGGCAAAAGATATCCAATGATCTTAATACAGACACTTAAACTAAGTGCAGTAGAGAAACTCAAGATAGTTCTATATAGCAATAGTACAGAGCCATAACACTACAAAGAGGTAGCTGAAGAGCTAAGACCATAGATTAAAACTCAGTTACTAAGTAGAAAATAGATATGAATATGTTTCTTGTGTAATTTGTTTAGAGGACAATATTTTCCATAAGTTACTGTGTAATAAGATTTTGGTGTTTTTTGTTGTCTATTGTATAATTGCACTATTATAAACGAGTGTTAATATCGAGCGAGAAACCAAAAGCTGAAAAAATTAAAACTTCAGAAACATGTAGCCCTATCTAAACTGCATTTACTGCTCCATTTTCTTTTAATTAATTTAGGGACCATGCGAATCACTCTTTTGGTCTCCAACATTTCATAACCTCCATTTAGCCGGGTAAACCGAACAGAGGTCACCTTCTTAGCGTTTTCTGCTTGTATCTGCACCAAAAAAAGACAGTTTCATACATATTGCACTCCAATGAAAGAAAAAAGAACAGAAAACAGATGAAGCTCTGGATTCTGCCTGTTGGATTTGAGAAATTGACAAAAATAAAATTGAAAAATCCAAGACATTTGAAAACATGTTACCGTGATGCTACGACTTGATGAAATTTTGCAAGGACGTCAATTAACATTCAAATAGATAAAGCGAATAAAATTTGGCGATATAAAATGTCAGACAATAACAAATTTATTACCTGAAGGTTGAAAGTCTCTTTCGAGTCCTGATGGTGAGTATTGGAGGCACCATTATCGTCATTTTTCCTTTCAAGAACCACTTTGATGCACTCACCTACTGTAGGGATGTAACCGAATGTTTCACAAACAAAACCTGATACTGTCTCATATTGATGGTCCTGCAATGATAGAAGGGAAGTCAGTATCAAGAGGAGGACAACAGTTCTGAAATTGATTAACTTTTTGAGTAGAATACATTGATAATTCCTATATTACATAGTTGTATCGATCCCAGTATTCATTAATTACAGTTATTGTTAATGGCGAAAATCCTTTAAAAATGTTTTGTCCATACATTTTCTCTATTTTATCAACTTGTATAGAAATATAATGATGTATCAGCCTTAGCTGCTAAATTTCCATTATCAATGGTGAATATCTAAGATGCAATGTTGCATACCTCTGCAATGCAAAACTATTAGCTCTACACTTTTTTTTTTTGATTAAGTAAACATATTAAAGGTTTATTCAATTAGATAAGTTATGCAACTTTACATGAGCTAAAAATTTAAGATCTTGACCAGGTTTTACTTATCTTGCAGCCAAACTCCGAATTACCAAGCCTTCTTTCCCTTTCGAACCGGAGGGTTAACAAAAAAAAATAAAAATTAATCTGTGTTAAATAATGTGTTCGAACAAAATGTGTTTAACATTACCTCTTCAGAGTTTTGATGATAACAAGGTATTAAAAATTATCAATTGGATATGCTAATATTTGTTCAAGTGTGCAGGACCATAGACAAAAATTTAGTGTCTATTTGAAGTATAGGTTTTGAAAGAACAAATGAGAGCAATGGAATCAAGAAAGTAAAGGAAGCTTGAAGCATTTGAAGAAAGTGCTCCTGAAGTGATGACGTCATCAGAAGCAAGTTCATCGGAAGAACCTCATCATAAGCAAAATCACCAAAAGATGAAGATCATCAGAAGATGAAAGAATCAAAGCTTCAAAGTCTGTTCAAAGATTTTAATCACGCCTAGCATTGCAGAAGACCAAAATGTTAAAGCAACGGTTAATTCAAATGAATTTGAAGACATTGGATGCTTGTTCTTTGAAGAGCGTTGACAAAGTATAATTGTACGAAGTGTACAACCACTACCTCCACTACTTAGTTTGTGTCTCTGCTACAAGACAAGAATAACAACTATGACTGCAACAATGTTCCTTCACACTTGGAATGGAATTGAAATTGATCCTTTATAGGACAATAACCATATCATTGGTGATTGATCAAAGCTTCAAACGACTCTTTTTGATGTGCTGGCAATTCACAACATCTCTTTCACACCTTTATATAAAGGAGTGACGACTTAGAGAATTGTAGAGACTCAACAACAATTTGATAGCGCCAAACCTCTACTGAAATTGTTCTGCATCAAAAGTTCACTTAGAATTTCTTATCAAAGTTCATATCTTAGAAATTCTAGAGTCTTAAGAGTCTGTATCCGATTTGTATTGTGAACACCACTGATTGTATATCAAGTGTTCAACCTCAAACATTTTTCTTTGTAATTATGTTTGAATAGAAGTCTCTTTCAGTTGTGCTTGAGCAAAGAAGTCTCTTGATTGTGTTCAGGAGCATATGAAATCTCTTGCAGTTGTGCTTGAGTAGTTTGAAGTCTCTTGCTAGTTTTAGCAGTGAGCATTTGTAATCAGATATTACATTTTAGTGAACTCTCCTTGGAAGTGCAAGGGGGACATGACTACTTCCGGTTTGTGGAAGGAACCTGTATAATTGTTTTGTGTCTTTCTTCTCTCTCTTTCTCTTTCTCTCTCTCTCTCTCTCTCTCTCTCTCTCTCTCTTTCTATTTTTATCTACTGCATTTAGAATCTGAACATCACTTCCAAAGCTGTAACCTAACTTGTTCTCATCAGTGACTTCAGTAGGAGAAAACGAAGAAAAAGCTAACACAATTCAACCCCCCTTCTTGTGTTTTTCTCATCTTCAATTGATATCTAGAGCCTTGGTTCTGTTGAGAACACTTAACAGTGTAACAGTCCAAGATCTGAGAAAAACATGTCTGCTGGTGAATCATCTGTTTCTGGCTCTGGTGTTAATCATAATGTTGTTTCTTATGATTATGGTGATAAGAAAGCTGATTCAGGAAAAGTTTCAAAGTTTAATGGAGATCCTGAAGAGTTTGTTGGAACAAAATGAGTTTAACATTACCCTTAAGAGTTTTGATGACAAGAAGGTATTAAAAAAAATTGTCAATTGGATATGCTAATATTTGTTCAAGTGTACAGAACCATAGACAAAAATTTTGAGATCATTAATAGGTTCTGGAAGAACAAAAGAGAGCAAAGAAATAAACAAAAAAAAAGGAAGCTTAAAAGCATCTGAAGAGAATTGCTCCTGAAGACAAAACGCTCCTGAAGTGATGACGTGTCATCAGAAGCTGAAGATCACCAGAAGCTAAAGTTCATCAGGAGATGCAAACTTAAAGCTTCAAAAGATGTTCAATGGATTCATTATCGTCTTAGCATTGCAAAAGAGTGGAAAAGTGAAGCAACGGCTAATTCAAAAGCATTCAAAGGCAATTGATGCTTGTTCTTTTGTAGAGCGTTGACAAAGTACAATTGTACGAAGTGTACAACCACTACCTCCACTACACAGAGTTTGTCTCTACTACAAGACAAGGATAACAGCTCTGCCTGGAACAATGTTCCTTCATACATGGAATGCATTTGAAATTGATCCTTCATAGGACAACAACCATATCAGGCAATGAATCATTGGTGATTGATCAAAAGCTTTAAACGGCTCTTTTTGGATGTGCTGGCAATTCACAACGTTCATCTCACACCTCTATATAAAGGAGTGAAGACTTGAAGAACAATAAGACTCAACAACAATTTGAAAGCGCCAAAACTCTGTCAAAATTGTTCAGCATCCAAAAGTTCACTTAGAATTTCTTTTCAAAGCTCATACCTTAGAAATTCTAGAGTCTTAAAGAGTCTGTATCTGATTTGTTTTGTGAGCACCTTTGATTGTATATCAAGTGTTCAGTGTCAAACATTTTTCTTTGTAATTCTGTTGGATTAGAAGTCTCTTGCTTGTGTGCTTGAGCATAGAAGTCTCTTGATTGTGTTCTTGAGCATGGGAAGTCTCTTGCAGTTGTGCTTGAGCATTTGAAGTCTATTGCTAAGCTTAGCAGTGAGCATTTGTAATCAGATATTACATTTTAGTGAACTCTCCTTGGAAGTGAAAGGGGGACAGGACTACTTCTGGTTTGTGAAAGGAACCTGTATAATTGCTTTGTGTCCTTCTTCCTTCTCTCTCTCTCTCTCTCTCTCTCTCTCTCTCTCTCTCTCTCTCTCTCTCTCTCTCTCTCTCTCTATTTTTATCCGCTGCAACCTAGTTCTGAACATCACTTCAGAAGTTGCTCTTGAACTGCTTCTGATCAGTGTCTTTCAGCTTAGGAGAAAACGAAGAAAATCTTAACACAATTCAACCCCCCCCCCCCCCCCCCCCCCACCCCCCTTCTTGTGTTTTTTCTCACCTTCAGAGTTCTCCTGGTGGAAAACCAACTTCTACAGTTATATCATGAACTTGAATGAAGAATTATGGGATATTCTGGAAGATGGAGTTGGTGACTTAGACCTTGATGAAGTAAGAGCTACTGTTGACAGAAAGAAACATACTCCTGCTCAGAAGAAAATGTACAAGAAACATCACAAGATCAGAGGTTCACTTGTTCTTGATATACCTCGTGCAGAGTATATGAAGATGAGTGACAAATCTACTGCAAAGGCAATGTTTGATTCTCTCTGTGCAAACTATGAAGGCAGTAAAAAGGCTAAAGAAGCAAAAGCACTTATGCTTGTTCATCAGTATGAATTGTTCAATATGAAGGATGATGAAAGCATCGAGGAAATGTACTCAAGGTTCCAGACCCTAGTCTCTGAACTACAAAATACTGAAGAAAAGCTATGTTGCTTCTGATCATGTGAGCAAGATACTAAGAAGTGTGCGTGCTAGATGAAGACCTAAGGTTACTGCTATTGAGGAAGTTAGAGATTTAAACACTTTAAGTGTTGAGGATCTTGTAAGCTCTCTCAAGGTTCATGAGATAAGCTTAAATGAACATGAGCCTGCTAAGAAAAGCAAATATATTGCTCTTCCATCCCAAGGGAAGTCATCAAAAGCTCTTAAAATTATAGAATCTGAAGAAGAATCACCTGATGGAGATTGTGATGAAGATCCTGCGGAGAAGATGACTATACTAAGAAGAACAAGAAGTTCTTGAGCAGAAGAAGTGGTTACAAAGGCTCTAGGAAAGAAGATCAAAAGGGTTGCTTCAACTGCAAGAAGCCTGGACATTTCATTGCTGATTGCCCTGATCTTTAGAAGGAGAAATCAAAGGACAAGTCTAAGAAGTCAACTTTCAAATCAAACAAGTTCAAGAAGCAGATCAAGCAGAGTTTAATGGAAACCTGGGAAGATTTAGACAATGCTTATGAAGATGCAAAAGTAGTTGTGGGGTTAGTGGCTACAGTGACTTCAGAAGTTGAACCTAAATCAGACTTAGAAGAAGAAAATGAGGTATATTCTAAAATTCCTAGAGAAGAACTTATTGAGTCTCTTAAATAACTCCTTACACATTTTGAACTTAGAACCAATGAGTTGAAAGATTCAAAAGAAAAATATGTAGATTTAATGAAACTGCAAGAATCAATTCTATTGGATCTGAAAGCTTCTGAAGAAGGACTTAGAGGCTTTGACTTCATTTGTAAAACCTATGAAGAGAAGCTCAAGTTTTTGTGTCAGAAGCTACAAGAAAAATGTAATGGAAAATCTTTAAGTAAACATGAAATTGCTCTTGAAGATTTTATTATGTCTGGTATTGACAGAAGCAGAGTTGCTTCTATGATTTACAACATTTACAAAAACAATGGCAAAGAGATTGGATTCTCAGAAGGAAAACCTAATGAAACCAATCTTAAAGCATGTTGTGAATGTATCAAGGAATGGTTGAAAACCTTTTTTGTACCTGAAGGTGCTAAATTTGGAATTGTGGTTCAGTCAGAACCTGAAGCTTCTAGCTCTAAGGCTAAGATTACTTCAAAGCCAAAGAACTCTAAGTCTAAGGCTATGATAAATTCTGATTCTAAGACCTCAAAAATCAAGATTCTGAAGAGATCAGAACCTGTTCCTCAGAGTCTGTTTAAGCCATAATATGGTATCTTGAAGTCTAAGTCTCAAAAGAACAAAACAGTTGTGGCTTCGTGTGAATCAGAACCACAAGGTGCTAAACCTAAAGTACTGATCAATCAGAAGCTATCAAAATCACACCTTAAGCTACAAGAAGTGAAGAGTAAAACTTCCAGCACAAACCTCAAAGGACCCATAAAGCAATGGGTACCTAAATTTGAAACTGTCAATACTGCAGAAATGCCTAAGAGTAATGGAAAAGCAAAAATCATGGTACCTAGACAGCGGTTGCTCAAGACATATGAAAGGAGAGGAGTCTATGTTCCTCACCCTCACAATGAAAGAAGGAGAAAATGTGAAGTTTGGAGGCAACTAGTCTGGAAAGATCATTGGTACATGAACTATTGGTAATTCCTCAATCTCTATTAATAATGTATGATTGGTAGATGGTCTTGAACATAACCTTTTGAGTATTAGTCAGTTTTGTGACAATGGTTATGATGTGATGTTTGGAAAGACCAACTGCATAGTAATCAACAAAGATAACAAGTCCATAGTGTTCAAAGAAAAGAGAGTAGAAAATGTCTATAAAATCAACTTCTCTGAACTGGTTGATCAGAAGGTAATTTGTCTTCTATCAATGAGGGTGTGGGTGTGGCGGTCATCAGACGATATCTGAAGAGATGAATGGAGGTTGCACTTCAATTTGGAGTAGTTGGTTAATTACTTTTGAGAAGGTATAATTTCAGTGGAGAGAAGCTGAAAAAGTATGTACACATCATTTGTGAAAAATTTATTGGAAATTATATCGCGAGATTAAGCATTATTCGTGGAGAAATTATTGTATTTAGAGTAGCGCTATCTCCTATACATACATTTGAGAATGGTTGAAATAACAAATCCACATGGCATTCTCCTTTCTTATATTGAAAACAATGACACATGTCCTTATGTTGTAAAAACAAAACAAATAAAATTTTAATGACATTAAAAATTTATATGGTTTGACTTCTTAAATTACTTTTGATTGGTATATGAGAATTCAATTGAATTAAATGTGAAAATAATCAATATGAAAATAAATCACATGTGTCAATAACGATACAAATTGATTTTTATATATAAAAAAAGTAATTACATATTGCTAATTTATTGAGAGTGAAAATAAAAGACATATTCCATAAAAAAAAAATTGAGGAGATAAGGGGATTTAAAATTTCAATTCAATAATATTTAAAAACAAAAAGGGGGAATGAGAATGATTAGATAGCTCCAAATGACAAAAAACCAGTTAAGATTTACGGTGGGCAAATCAATAGGATAAAAATTCATATTCATCATCTTTGTCTCAAAAAAAAATCACGTTCTTCATAAAAACAAAGAAAATGAGATTGATTTTATATACTATTAGAGATATATAGTTATATTCCTCAAAAAACAGATAGAAAATTTAAAAATATTATGTTGTGCATTAGCTTAAAATAATTGCTTTTATATTATAATCCTGTTGAAATAATAATTTAAATTAAATCTTCAAAAGTCAAAAGTAAAAATAGATTATTATTTAAGTATTGTTAACCTAGTTTTAATGATTTTATTAAAAAAAATGAAAAACGTTGAATATCAATTTCTTACACAATTGTAACAAAAAAAAAAATCTTACACGATTTATTAAAATAAAAATTAATTAGAATACGTACATTGAATCCACGAATAACTCTAAGATGAGTTACTCCGCTTGATATTCAACTATAAACAATGAATTTCATTGATAAATGAGACAAATATTTATCGTCGATAAATATAAAAATAAATACAAGGAAACAATTTGACATGGATATAAATGAAATACACAACAAATATTTATTAGTGAAGAGTAAAAAAATACGAGACAAATATCTATCACAAATAAGTATAAAAATATCAAGTGACAAATATTTATCACGGGTACATAAGAAAATACGGGATACATTTTGTCATCGATGCATAAAATGGAACAAAAATTCGTCAGTGATAAATATTAATAAAAAAAGGAACAAATCATTATCACGGAAAAATATTTCAAAAAACAAGACAAATATTAATAACTGATACATAAAAATCACGGAAAAATAGCAGTAACTAATACATATAAAATACGGGACAAATATTCATCACTATAAAGTGAAGAATTTGGAGACTTAAGGTCTCTCCTAAAGTGAAGAATCTTGTGTGACGAGTTTGTAGGGGATGTTTTCTTACAAGAGCCAATCTGAGCATTTTGAGTTATTCCATGTCCAGTGAATTGTGTGATGTGTAATAAGTCTTAAGAATAGCATTTATTTTTGGCTTGATTGTTCACGTGAAGTGCACGTATGGCAATATGTTAGTCTTTGGAATGAGATCAATGATGAAGTTCAACAACATTACAATATTGAGAAGGTGATTTTCCTTTTAATGCAGCCCTTCCAAGTATTTCAGAGTGAGCATTTTACAATTGAATTGTGAAGTCTATGGAAGAGCATAAATATGAAACTTTGGCCACATTTTGATTAGACGAGTAACCAGATAAAGGAGTGTGTAATTTCTCTACTAGAAGACTAGAAATTGGATAATGCAACAAGGTAGTCTAGACATTGCCGTACAAATGGTAATACCAACACATGTACAATGACTCAGCAGAGGCCGAATAGTGCTTTCGTTCATGTGTGGGTGAAATCGACTCCAAGGTAAAATAAATAAATGGAAGACCCTTTGGTTCTCGCCACTGTGTTTATTGAAAGTGGGGGAAGCGTTGAGGCGTTGATTTAAAGGAAGTGGTGGATTATTTCAAGTAAGGCAACAATGATATCACTGAATTTTCGAAGAATTGTGTATGGTTGTAAACAAAATTGTAATTTATTTTTTCAAAACTCTCATGTCGAGTGTAGTCGAAGACAAACCAATGAAGTCGCTCGGGCTTTAGCAAAGGTATCCCCATATTTAGCTACCTCTCATATTTTTTCTCTCAATGTATTGTCATGTATTTGAGATTTGATTGCTAATGTATTTTTAAAAAGATATTATCTTTCATTTTTAATCTCTCAACGCAATATCACATTTAACTTAGAAGATTAAACGTATAGACAAAAAATATTTAAAAGTCCGCTACTTGAAGAAGAAAAAATTGCATATATTTAAAGACAAAAAAAAAAACAGTAGTCTGTCCCCCGTGCATTGCACGGGTTAGCATAGTAGTTTTTTACAAAAGAAAGAAACAAGAAATGGAAGAAATGCAAGCTGGGAGCACATTCATTCGAGTGTTTTGTTTTTTAATTCTCCGTAATAATGAGCATTACCCTTGTATTTATCCATCATTTTCAAATGATACTGAATTTTATTTAATTAATATCTTTATTTTTTTTACAAGAATTAATAATATCTTTATTATATTCCAAATAATAAAAGAGAGAACATGGAAAAAAAATACAAAAAAAGAGAATTATAAAGATATAAGATGTTGTGCCAAAGATATACTAACACAAAACACAGAAATTTCTTTTCATCTATTCTTTGAGCGTGGCTTGCCTCCATTATACTTGCATTTTCAATCTCTTGCAGATGTTTGGATTTGTGTGATAAAGTTTGGTCACCTCAAATTATTAACATCTGCAAGAGAGGTCCTCAATACAAGATCGTTATAAAAGTTGCAATTTTTAACATCAACACAATTAGGTATACAAGGAACCAATGCAGATGCAAGGACAAAACTTCTCACAGGAAGACAACAATCAATAGTATCACTTATGCAGTAGCTCTTTCATGAAACAACACTTCTAGAGTTTCTAATTCCTCTGTCAGAGACCTGATCATTTTGATGAACTTTAGCATCAATATTCATCCCCCGAAGGCTCCCATCATAAAAGAGGAGTGTAGGGCTTTTCTCCATAACATTGTTTTGCAGGTTGATATTATGGATCATTGGCAATGGCAGGTAGACACTGTTGCTGGTTATACAGTCAGATGAGCTTATCAATTGCTTGCTACCACTCAGCCGAGAGATCATTCGTATATTTCGGACCTGATTTGGCAGAAGGAGTTTCCTTTGAAGGTGTCGATTATGGTTTGGTGTCTTATTCAAAGTCGAATTCCTTTCAAGGATAACTTACTTCGAAGGGGAAATATTACTAATGATTCTAGGAATTGTGTCATCCGTTGCGACGTTTTTGACACATCAAACCATCTTTTTATGGAGTGTAACTTTTTTAGTCCTATTTGCGTTTCCACTCGTCAGTGGCTTCAGTTTGATTTGGTCCACCCCTCATGTATTGTCGACCACTTAATTTGTTCAGTTTGGTTATTCGGCTGGTGGTTCTAAATTGCGGTGCTCAATTTTGCATATCATTTGGTGCTCGTGTATTTGGGTAATTTATAAAGAGAGGAACAAAACATTCAACAACAATGAAGAAACAATTCAGAAGCTTTTAGATAAGATTAAGTACTCTCATTTGGGAGGCTAAAGGCAAAACATGTTCATGTTGCTTTAGGTTATCATAATTGGTGGCTAAGCCCTTTCTCAATTATTTGAGCAATGTTTAACTGTTTTGCTGCTTTTTCTTTCGAGTTTCGAAATGTAAATTGTTGTAATAATAATTTTTATTTAAGTTTATTTACATAAAATCTACTACACAAAAACTTTTAATCTATATGTGTATAAAACTTAAGATTTTCAACCAATAACATAGAAATCATATATGTGACTTTAGTAGTAGTAGTTATGATTATAGACAAATGTTTTTAACGATCTAACGAATATGATTGATTGACAATATAAAAACTCTTCATAAAAGTAGTTAAATATTAATTAAATCTTTTTTTATTGAAATTTTATCGTTCAATTATATAAAATATATATAATTATATGTTCGTAGTTTTTTTCCCAGATCTAATCCCTGAAACAACATATTAAGCTTCAAAAGAATGAAATAGATGGTAATAACATATTTTTTTTTTAATTAATAGTAAAATTCAGAAAAGTTAACCATTGGTACAATTTGTCACTTTGCTTATTGATACATTTATTGTTATCTTGGTGAATTTTTTATGTTTCTTTACGGTCTTCAAGTCTCATATTGTAGAATCATTGAACCCTGCACAAAAATGAAAAGAAAAAAAAAAGCTTAGAACAAAATACATATGTACTATCTCAAGGGCACTCGTTAACATTTTCTTTTTATAATTATTAGGCTTTGTGCGTTGCAAGGAGAGATGTAAGGTTAGATTATAAGGAGTTCATCATTGTAACTCATTCCATTTGAAAAACCAATTATTAAATAACTTTTAACATTTCAAAAAACAATATATGCTTATGTGTGAGTTTGGAAAAAAAAACTTACATGTTGCAATCGACACTTGGATCAAATGGAACACTAAGAGTAATGTTGCAAAGATGTGGTAGTTGTTTAGATCTGTCAGGGTTAACTCCGAATCTTGATGCAGCCGGTTTGAGACAATTGCACACATCTCTCCGAATCTGAGCAGTGTTAGCCTTTTGATTTAAATCATTTGCTCCTGCACAACAATAACTAGTTGGTGTAGCAGGGCCAACTCCCTGCAAAAAAGGCAGACATGGCAACAAGGAAAAAAGAGCCGAAGAGCAGCTCACGTCATCGATTTGGCGTGCATCTAGTGTTGTTACTAACATGCCTAAAACCATCACAACCATAGGTAGTGAAATAATTTTCTTCACCAACATTTTAATTAAATATTTGTATGTGTATGATGTTCTTGTGGATATTTCGAATGATTGGTCTTTGAAAGTATGGGGTAATTTATAGACAAAACCTGTTACGATTTTTTGGTAACTCTTTATTTTTCTGATTATTTTTAATGTTAAAAAAAAGTCTTTTAGTGATTTCATATTTCATTCCTAATTATTCTTACATAACAGGGAAATGTTTTTATGTTCAATATTTATAGTCAAACTTATAATAATTAAGACAATCAATTCTAACTATAAAGAATTGTAAGAATTAAATGTATTTGAAATTCTTTTAAAAGTAATTTATTTATTCTCCGACTCAAGTTCCCACATTCTACAAACACAAACACTATTACTAGATTATTATGCATTGTTAACATCTATACAAGGGTATATGAGTAATTAAGGCTAGAAAAAGTAAGAATCGTTTAAAATCAAGAAATTAATACTTATTGTATTTTCTATATTTCTTATAAACCGGAGAACGAGAAATTCATATTAGTAACAGTGCCAAAACTCACCATTGTTCAACTGTGCCATATTTTAAATTTTAATCCTCGCGTAAGGCTTCAAAGTCAAGTTATTAGCACCTATCTAAAATGTAATATCTCGCTTAATGTTCTTCAGTTGGGGAATCATTTTTAAACATGTCTGAGAAAGTTTTGACTGAGAAAGGGTGATGACGGAGCATCATATGACATTTTTGGCTATGCTATTTTTGTCGATTTCTTGAGGAACATATTCTATTATTTTCTCCCGAGTCGGTGTAATTCACTTTTATCCTAGATCATGCAACTCCATAGGTGTTTCAGACGGAAAAACGGGGCGAAAACGCAAGAAATCGCACAAGAGAAACTACCCATGTGCCTGATTCATGTGCCCTTGCGTCTGAGGCAGAATTTTCTACTATCTCAAGTGCCCATTCGCCTAGTACCATGCGCTCTTGCGCCCAAGTGCGGCCAAAATTAGTAGTTTGCTTGTTTTTCAAGCTGGATCGGTGCAAAAAGCCCAAATTTCTTCTCTTAAACTCTAAATAATCATTTTCTATAAATGGAGACTCTTGCATTATTATGCATTCAGAAAGCCAGCGGTTCAAGTCAAGGGTTAAGCATCAGAGTTTCAACGGATTATTTTTTCCTCCTCTTGTTCTCTCTAGGCTATGTTTTTATATTGTTTTGTTATAATGTTTGTTGCCATGAGCAACTAAACCTATTTGATTAGGGTTATAAGATAAACACCTTCTTATTTGTTGGATTATAACAATAAAGTATATATTTGATTATGATTTTTATATTGTGTCCGATTAAACTCGTATTTACCAATTTTTAATGCTTTTTCAACTGAGAATCCGTATTGGTAATTCTAAAGGTTGATCTGTAGGGTATTTGCAAGCCTGACTAACCCAAATTTACCTTGTCTGTGCTACACTATTTTATACACCAACATCCAACCAAAACCTTCATTCACCATTTTTTGGTTAAATATAACCTTCATTTACCTTGACATAAAACCATATATCATCATGATTAATTAACCTGTTGGAACAAAATGTGTTTAACACTACCTCTTTAGAGTTTTGATGATAACAAGGTATTAAAAATTGTCAATTGGATATGCTAATATTTGTTCAAGTGTACAGGACCATAGACAAAAATATGAAATCTTTATTAGGTTATGGAAGAACAAAAGAGAGCAAAGGTATCAACAAAAAGGAAGCTTAAAGCATCTGATGAGAACTGCTCTTGAAGTCAAAGTGCTCCTGAAGACAAAGTGCTCCTGAAGTGATGAAGTCATCAGAAGCTGTAGTTCATCAGAAGCAAGTTCATCAGAAGCTAAAGATCACTAGAAGCTGTAGTTCATCAGTAGGTGCAAGACTTAAAGCATCAAAGGTTGTTCAATGGATTTAATCTCGTCTAAGCATTGCAGAAGACCAGAAGAGTGAAGCAACGGCTAATTCAAATGAATTTGAAGGCATTGGATGCTTGTTCTTTGAAGAGCGTTGACAAAGTACAATTGTACGAAGTGTACAACCACTATCTCCACTACTCAGTTTTTGTCTCTGCTACAAGACAAGAATAACAGCTGCGCCTGCAACAATGTTCCTATAGACTTGGAATGGATTTGAAATTGATCCTTCATAGGACAATAACCATATCAGGCAAAAGATCATTGGTGATTGATCAAAGCTTCAAACGACTCTTATTTTGATGCGTTGGCAATTCACAACGTCTCTTTTGCACCTCTATATGAAGGAGTGAAGACTTGAAGAATTGCAAGAGACTCACAACAATTTAAAAGCGCCAAACCTCTGCTGAAATTGTTCTGCATCAAAAAGTTCACTTAGAATTTCTTTTCAAAGTTCATATCTTAGAAATTCTAGAGTCTTAAGAGTCTGTATCTGATTTGTATTGTGAACACCTCTGATTGTATATCAAGTGTTCAGTGTCAAACATTTTTCTTTGTAATTCTGTTTGATTAGAAGTCTCTTGCAGTTGTGCTTGAACATAAAAGTATCTTGATTGTGTTCAGGAGCATAGGAAGTCTCTTGCAGTTGTGCTTATAAATTTGAAGTCTCTTGCTAGTTTTAGCAATGAGCATTTGTAATCAGATATTACATTTTAGTGAACTCTCCTTGGAAATGCAAGGGGGACAGGTCTACTTCCGGTTTGTGGAAGAAACCTGTATAATTGTTTTCTCTCTCTCTCTCTCTCTCTCTCTCTCTCTCTCTCTCTCTCTCTCTCTCTCTCTCTCTCTCTCTCTCTCTCTCTCTGTGTGTGTTTTTATCCAATGCATTTAGTATCTGAACATCACTTTAGAAGTTGTACTCTAACTGCTTCTGACCAGTGACTTCAGTAGGAGAAAAAGAAGAAAAAGCCAACACAATTCAACCCCCCCCCCCCCCCCCCCCCCCTCTTCTTGTGTTTTTTCTCACGTTCATAACCAATCAAAATCAAATATATACTTCTTGTCATACCCAAATTTTTTACCTAAGATTCCATTTTGTCTTTTGGCCCGGAATCTTCTTTGTCTTTTCAAGAAAAATTTCGGCAGAGAGGTATTTTATACCTCATTTTTCGTTCATTTTCGGACCCACATTTTATTTATTTTAGTTTTTCCTTTATTTATTTTATTTTTATTTTAGTTGTTTACTTTTATCTTATTTTGTTTAGTTTTCATTTTTTTTTATTTTCCTTTCTATTCAGTCTTTTATTTATTTTTGTTTTTTAAATTATATTTTAATTTCAAAAGTCCAAGGTGTCCTTCATGGCCATTCATGGCCTTCATGTCAACTTTCTCAATTATTTCTCATTTAAGAGGTGAGGTCAAACCATTAATTTTGTAACCGTCAAATGATCTTAGTCATTGGATCTAAAACTCATATTTGACCCATCGCCTATAAATAGAGCTCTCATTCCTCACTTATACACACACACCAAAAGTTCTCTTAAGTTGTCAAAGAATTTTTGTCTCTTCTCCCTCCTTTAACTTTTCCCCCTTTCCCTTGGAAAAAATTAAAGCTCGATGGTGAACCTAAATTTGTGAGTCAACGATGATCAATACCTTGATCTCCGAAAATCACCGCGATAGAAATGACGACTTCACTGGGGAGATCCCCTAAGAGGGTTGAGCCTATCTTGATTTTATTCATTTTGTGCTATATTTTGCTTGTAAAAAATGTAAATACGTGCTTATGTGTTTTGGTTTCTTCATGAGTGGTGAGATAAGTCTCCTACTCGAACTTGAGGGAAACAAATAAGATAGGATGATGGTATAATAATAGTGTAATACCAAGTGTAGTCTTGAGCCTTGTGTACATGTGATATAACCCCACTCAGTGGAGGCCTCATGAAGGTAGTACTCTATCGTCATCACGAGTAGTCGATTTGGCGTTGTTACCTTTCAATATGAGTGTCCCGTGAAGCAGAGGACCTTTAGAGTTAACTTTAATCCATCTTGGCCTTTTAGGGCATAATGCGGTGACTAATCAAGAGTAGTCTTGAAATTAGTTGACACGTGAAACTACACTCAAATGAGACTTTCTTGCGAATATTGTTGAACCAAGAGTCAATCTTGTAAGCCAATAATATCTAGAAGGGGTCAATGACTTTGGGAACTTGATAGAACCCGTGATACAAGTACAAATGAAATCATAGTCATTACCATGCGGCGGTACTCTTACCCTTGACTCCATCATTATGGACTTAAACCTTATACCATGTTTTCACTGTTTTTGTTGCATAGTCATGCATGCATGCATTCATAAAAAAAAATCTCATTAATATCGAATGACTTAGATAAGTCGTCTTGTAAACATCACATATATTGACCTTGTAAAAAGGAGCACTAAGAAATACATCTTCAAAAGTCTTAAATAGACTTTGGCTTTTGTTAGGGGCTTTTTTTTTTCCTTGGCTTTGTTTTTTATTTTAAAATGGGAACTGATTGTAATCTTTAAAAATTATTAAATAAAACAAGGTTCTTTATGATGTTTACAACTGCTTTAAAAGTCCTTCGAAAAATAAAAACTGTTCATTTTTGCATAAGCATCATGCATCATTCTGCATTTATAGTTTCAAATGTCCGAGTCTCACACGTTGCTTTTTCACACAAAAGGTCAATTTGCCTCGGCTAAAGAAAGTGGCCCGACGTCCTCGCCCAAACCCGACTCGCACCTAAACACTCGTGCAAACAAGAAAAAGAGAATGGATCAGTTTGAACCAGAGAACATCGAGCTACATGAAGAGGTGACAACTCTCCGGGCTGAGTTAGAGAAATTGAGTAACCTGATATCTTTGCTGGCGGTTACACAGAGTCAGCCACTACTTTCCAGCGTTCAAGCTCAAACAGTTGTTTCTGCTACTCTGATTTCAACGGTGCTCGTCAGTACCCCACAACATACTATGCCTGAAGGTCGTCCCTGAGGCATGCATCTTAGTTTTGGTGAAGTGTTCCGCCCTTATGTCTCCGAGGCTCCAGTGTCTACTACACAATATGCAGTTCCTATTCCTCCGCCCGATACAATGTTCCCTTAAGCTACCATGACTTTTTCAGCTCCGTTGGTTCATACCATCCCACAAGACAATGGACCTGTTTATCATACTGAAAGTGTGGGAGCTTACGACCAAATGGATGACTTGCAAGAAAAATTTGATGAGATGCAACGGGAAGTCAAAGCTCTCCGAGGAAAAGACTTGTTATTCTTCCACAACTATTTAACACAACCTTTGCTCATAAACTCTTCCACAATTCATAATTCCTTCAAATTGTTGAAAATGAACAGAACCTTCACTATGTAACACAACATACCAGCTTAGAAGTTTAACCAAAACTATTGAAAACAAAGGACATTCAAAAAAACAAAGTTGAGTCGGATCCAACGCAACAAACAGTACCTAAAACGCATTGGCTCTCCCAACTAAATTATCTTTAGACAAAGCCCTCTAGATTCCCACCAGTATCCAACTGAGATACCTCACCTATGTTAAACCTAATTAATTTTTTACTACCTATATTTAAATTCAAACAACTTTACAACTATGAGTTAAATTTAAACTTTTATTCTTCCTACTATTCTACAATAAACTTTAATTATAATAATTCAAAGTTCAAACAGAAGTTCACTTTCTCTTTTAAATATAATACATACAAACAAATATAAACTATAACTTATATATTATTATTATTATTATTATTATTATTATTATTTTATACCCTTGTTAAAACTTATAGTTTCTAGTCTAGTTTATTTTCAGTGTCAGCACTCAACTTCCAAAACCAGTGTTTGATCTCCTTGTATATTCTGCAACTAGTTGAGCAAGAGATGAAGATTTGTCCTTTAGCAACTTCCTTGGAGAATCATATTCCTCAATAAGCCCTGTAGGATCAGTACAGAGAAAAATTATGTTCACATTTATTAATAATACACAAAATGGTGACAAATAAAGAAGGGGGAAATAAAACAGTTCTTGCCTTCACTGAGAAACAGAACCATGTCGCTATCGAGGATTGAAGTGATTCTATGAGCAATGGTAATGACTGTGCAATCTGAGAAATGTTGCTTTACTGTTTGCTGAATAATATTATCTGTAGCAGTATCAACTGATGCAGTTGCTTCATCGAGCACCAAAATCTTGCTTTTCTTAAGTAGAACACGTCCGAGGCACACCAACTGCCTTTGACCCATGCTCCAATTTTTTCCATTCTCAGTAACTGTCAGAACTCATGATGGTTAGGAAAAGTAGTACATATAAAACTATCTTCTAGCAGTTATTATCAACTTCCCAACAATCATTTACAGACATAAAAATACATTAAAAAAACATTTTACTTTGTTCGTAATTTTAAAAATAAAAATAAGCCCTCCCCTCCCAAACCCACCCTAAAATGAAAAAACCAAAGAAACATGGGGGCACAACCAAACCCAAGGAAACAAATTAAAATCAAGATTAGAAAGACCGTAACGATTTCTAAAAAATTCGGCCGATATAAAATCAATGATATAATCCCTGTCAGAAATTATGGCTGTACGGTGAGAAGTGCCTCTTTATAAACTCTTCTCAAAAATCTTATCTCTCCGATGTGGGACTAAATCCACTGAGTGTTGACTGCTCACACACCACCTCACGCTTCAGCCCGGCCCAATGGGCCTGAAGCGTGGACGATGCAGGAAGCCCAACGCTAGACCCGATAAGTTCTAAACCGGCGATAGAGGTACCGAAAGAGGCAGGCTTATCAGCACAATGGTCACCATCTCTAATGAGTGTCACAACTTTATTAAATGATCCTTATTATCATTAGAATATTGACCTTTGTCGTAAATATAACGACTTGAAGTTTGGAAAACTAAAACGTTACATAGTATGGAATTTTTTTCTTTGGTCAAAAGGTCACTTAATCTGGAATGGAGATAGTATATATATGCTTAAAGTTTTGAGAAGTCAAACCTGTGGAGTCAAGCTTTCCTTCTTTCTTCCTCACTTCATCACCAAGTTGGCACATATCTAGAGCCTAAAACATTTCACAAAATATAGAGATTTGTATAACTTGAACTAAAAGGATCAGTTATTTCTTATTTTCAAGCAAAACCAAATTACCTCCCAAATCTGTTCATCTGGATACTCTTCGAGCGGGTCCAGGTTACTTCTTACAGTCCCTTCAAACATCGTTGGATCCTGAGGGATTATGCTTAGTCTGGACCGTAAATCATGGATTCCAATCGATGAGATGTTGATGTTGTCTATCAAGATTTTTCCTGCAACAGGCTCAACAATTCTGAAAAGTGCTTGCACTAGTGTTGATTTCCCACTTCCTGTTCTTCCCACGATGCCAGTTTTCGCTCCAGCAGTAAAAGTGCAAGTAAGTCCGCATAAAACAAGAGGCAAGTGAGGAGCATATTGAACCTGTCCCATCATAGAAACTTGAGACCTCTCAGATAAACAACTCAATTAAGCACTTATAGCATAAAGATATTATCAGTATAAGTGCTTATGTTTAGTAATAAGCCAATCGAAATAGGCCATTATGAGTAAGCCAATCTTGGAGAGCTTACGGAAATAACTTATGAAATGTTATATGTTGTTTCCATAAACTCTCATAAACAGTCTCACAAGTGCTTATATCATTTGATAAGCTCAAATAAGCCAATCGAAATAGGCCATTATGAGTAAACATATAAAACAAATGTAACATTGGTGTATTAGTATAGCAGCGATACATCATTAAAAATGTTTTAGAAGAATGTTAAATTGCTTATCCAACCATTACATAATAACTAATAACTATATATCATATTAATTACTTGTGTGGAATCTCATAAAATGTAGAAATTTATAACCTAACGATACTAATTTCATGTAATTTACAAGTGTATATGACTTTAGTATTAATAACACATCTTGATGACCAAGAATGATCTATATTGTTATTGAACACTGTAGTACCTGTAAATCATGAAAATGAACCTCTCCGAATGATGGCCAAGAATGATCGGGTTGGTTGTCTTTTATTATAAGAGGTGCTTCACTTGGGATGGAGGTATACTGAAGTATTCTTTCTACAGATATAATTTTGTTCTCCAAACCGCAAAGTAACCAAATTAAATTATTTTGTACAGCATTTAGGTTAATCCCATATGTCACAGCCAATCCAGCAATACCTGGAAAGGAATGAAGTTTTATAATGTAACAATGAGCGAGTATGACTAGTTAATGCATGTAAATTAAACTTGAAATACTCACTAGGATCAGCTATTGAACTTGGAAAAGATACTAAGAAAACCAAGCAGAAAGCAAATACTATTGAGGATAAAAGATCCAATCTGAATTTCAGCCATTCCATTGCACTGGCACTGTATAATTTAGGTTGCGAATATTTGTCTATCAACTGCATATTCATTTCATGAAATCTTGATTCTTGCTCAAAACTTCTTATGGTTGTTGATCCAGAAATCGTTTCAGAAAAATGTTGTATAACTGGAGCTTGGCATATACCAGTTAACCGTGCCAATTCACGTGCTGATGCAGAGTAGTATCGCTGCATATAAAGAAGCACTCTGTTACTTATAAAGTAAGCATACAAAATGTTATTGTTTGCATAATAATAGCATTCAAATATTTGATCAATGAGAGTAACATCGTACGTTGAAAAGTGAAAAGGAAGAGTGAAATTTAAAGTCAAACACATTTGATGACATTGCATTCACCTGAATGGCGTGGAATGGTCTGTTGTCATAAAAATTAGTATACTCGATGATTTTATTAAGAAATATGCATAACCTTAAACGACAATTAATATGACACAAGGAGACTACCTGGTACCATATGCAAGTTGCCATGACAGGAATCAATACTATAAAGACCTGCCACGCAACTTGAGACATCACAGCAACAGTTCCCAAGACCTGAACAACATTGAAGGTAACTCCCCATACTACATTTGGAATGTTTATATCTACAAAACTTTGGTCTGTTGAAGCCTATAAAAAAAAAAGGTAAAACCAAAATTTAGACAAGAAAATTCATTCAATATGATCAAAATGATAAAATAGAATTATAGAGAAATCAAACTTTCACAAATAATGTACTAAGCCAAGATGAGATGTTGATTGCCTGCAGTAATAATACCACACAACATCACGCAGTAATCACTCTCGGTCTCAGCCATTGGTTTGAGATCGGACAGAACAGATTCGCTTAATCAATTTTAAACATTTTCTACCATTCATTTAAATCTAACGGTCGATATCAGTAAATGTGTCAGGTAATTACTGCAACGAAGAATTATAAACATGTAATTACATACTCTATTAAGAATTCTTCCACTTGGCGTGGCATCGAAAAACGACATTGGTGCTCGAATAAAGCTCAAATGCATTTGATTGAAGAGCATTGTGGAGGTCTTGTATCCAGCTATTGCAGCAAGAACTGCTCTGCCAAGGGTGCCAAACGAACTTCCAATTGCCAAAGAAACATAGACAACCATAAGAGTAAGGTTTCCAATATCAGGTTCTGCAGTTGCCGAAACAGGAGTTGCCAAAGCCATCCAATAATTGCTTGCAATCTGTAAACCCACAGTGAGTATCTGTGAAAGCAATAAAAAAGGTACAAGAGCTCCTTCATAAGCTGTTGTGATGTATTTCCAGAACACTTTAAACTCAACTCTACCCTTTTCTCGTTCTTCATCTTGAACAAGTTGTCCTTTCCCGTCAGGTGTGCCGTGTAACTTTCCTTTTTTATCATCTATGTTTTCAACTTCTTGCTCAAGTTCAGAATCACTTGATAAAACTGTGTCGTCGTCTGTGATACTCGATTTTTTAAATGTATTCCTTCTCTCTAAGGACTTAACTGAAGACAACGCTGCTCTATGTGCGCCTACAAGTTCCATGAAATCTGTTCCGGATGTAAGAATGTCATTGTATTTTCCTGATTGTGTTATTCTTCCTTCTTTCATGACCTAAATGGATTGTAAGAAAGATAATGGTATTAATAAAACAGTAAGCTATAAAGTTGAAACTTTGAACTCATGTGCACGATGAAATATTTGAATCACTCACAAGTATCAGATCAGCATCAGGTAAGAACTCTACTTGATGTGTTATATATATTACTGTTTTTGTTTTCAAAAGGCCAAGCAAACACTCCTGAAACAGTACAGAAGTTAATTGTAGAGTTTGATAAAACCTTGCCATCTAATGCAAAACAAAACTAGTGTAATTCTATTGGAACATTGAAGTATGTCATAGGAATAAGAAAAATCCAAATCTTTGATGTTATAACGGTATCCATGTGCATAATATGCTATTGGAATTTATATAGACAATACGCTAAGAAATAAAATTCCACGAAAGTTTTTGTCACAAAATAGAAGAGCATCAGCAGCACTAAAGGGATTGTCAAGAAGATTAAAACAGATTGTACTGATATTAGCAAAGATCAAAACAGAATACCTTAAAGAGATGGGATCCTGTATGAGCATCAACTGCACTAAAGGGATCGTCGAGCAGATAAATATCAGCATCTTGGTAAAGAGCACGAGCGATTTGTACTCTTTGCTTCTGCCCACCACTCAAATTGATTCCCTTCTCTCCAATAATGGTATGATCACTAAATGGCAAAACCTCGAGGTCTTTCTTCAATGAACACGCTTCTAGAACCTTCTCATACTTTTCCTTATCCATTTCTCTACCAAACAGTATATTCTCTTCTATCTTGCCACTCTGTATCCATGGCGATTGAGCAACATAAGCCTTTGTTCCACAAACCTTCAAGTTCCCAGATATCTTCGGTATTTCACCAATTATACAAGAAAGTAAACTAGACTTACCTGATCCAACCGTACCACAAACAGCAACCCTCATGCCATGACTAACTCTAAGATTTATGTTCTTCAATGTTGCATTGGCAGAAGAAAAATCCCAAGAGAAATTTCCATCTACTATTTCAATTGCTATATCAGAACTACCTCGTGGAAGCTTCTCCACTAGATCGGCCTGCAAATCATCTAAGCGAAGAAATGCGACAATCCTATCTAGAGAAACCTTGGTTTGTGCAATCATTGAAATCGTGTCAGGAAGACTATAGATAGGAGTTTGAAGAATTTTAAACGTTGCAAGAGCAGATAAGATCTTTCCTGATTCAAGCGGAATGCCTATAAGAACACAAGCACCAAAAGTAACGACAGCAACAAACGTCGGGGCATTAAAGAAGAGAAATCTAACAATTGCTGTACAACCAAGAAATTTCTTTAGCCACATCTCCTCAAACTTCCTAAGATGAATAATCTTTGATAAGAACTTCAACTCCCATGCTTGAAGTTTAAGAATCCTCATGTTCATTAGAATCTCAGACGTCGCCTTCATTCTTTTATCTTTGAACTCCATTAACTTAGCTTGAAACTTCTCTTGCAGTGATGCCAAAGGATGGTTTAGCAACATCACAACTACGGTGGCAGCCAAAGCAGCTACTGAAGCAACCCCTACACTTCTATGAAGTATAAACAAAGCCAAAGAGACTTGCAGAACAGCCACCCATGGATCATGCATGTAAGAACAAAATTCACCTATCCTTCCAGCATCAACAGTCATTAAGTTGATGATTTCGCCGCTGCTGTGTCCCTCTTTCGTTTTCGATTGACACGAAAGGGTCAAACCTTTAGCATAAATCATTGATACCAACATTGATTGCATCCTAACACCAACCTGTTGAAACTTAAACATCCATTGCCTCTGCATAAGACACTCGACAAGTTTTGCCGCTACAAACGTCATTGCCAAAATATAGCCTTCATTTTTAACCTTGTTTTCATCATTAAGGTATTGAACAAGATTGTCTACGAGGTAGGGTCCTACATAAGTAGCACATGTGTACACCAATGCAAAAAATCCAGATAGAAGAATCCCTTGCCATGTCGAGAAGAACAACACCTTGGCGAGGTTAGTAGTGGTCAGATTCCTAACATTACCACACTCCAACTCAAGCTTGTTTTTAAAAGTTGAAAAAGTTTTATTGGCACTGTCATTGGTAGAAAGCAGTGGAAGGTCTTCATGGTCTAAAATCTTTTTATTTCCTAAGGTTATTAGAGGAGTCATCCATGAGAAAGTAAGAATGCTGAAAAATCCAGCATTTGAATAACTTGTTGAAATTTCATTTCTTTGTGTCTTTTTGGAATCAGAATTGTTGTTGTTTACCCTATCTTCACCATTCAAAAGGGATTCTTCAAGAGGGGCATGTTTGGTCATATTGTTAACAAAATTCCAACATAACAAAGAAAGAGACCTGTAATAGAGGAACCTTTATCAAAAACCATATATATATATATATATATATATATATATATATATATATATATATATATATATATATATATATATATATATATATATGCAAATGCTAGTATATTCCAGGACAGCTATTATCCCTCTATGCAAGCTGGCCACAACACAGTTTTTGAGGCTTAAATTCCCCCTAAAACATTAGATAAAAATGTTTGAGAGACCAAATTTTAATCAAATTTAAAATTATGAACTTAATTATGTCAAAAAATCCTAAATTTTGAGGGGTACCATAGTATTTAAGGGCCCAAATTCATGTCTAAACCAATATTTAATGGCCTAAATTCCTGCATATACCAATTTCGGAGTCTACCATTTTGAGGACCCAAATTACCGCATATACGAATGCTGTCTAAAATTTTTAGTGCCCAAATTCATACATATACCAACTTATAAGATTAGAACAGACCTTAAAATTGTTTAACACGACCTGCATATATTAGTTGTTACGCTAGTACATACATTAACTCTTTCAAATCATTTAACTTTTAACTCGAACCAGATGAACTACCCGACCCCCTATCAAAAACAATATGTTATTGGCAAGTAAAGATATTTTGTATAGATTACAAAGTCAGTAAGAAGGCAACATGAACACACAAGTACGTAACACTTAGAAACTCCTACACCAAGCAACTACTTTAGTAGCCAAATCCAAAATTGTGATAAGCTCTTTTGAATCATCATGTTGATAAGGAAAAATAGCGTATTAAGTACTTACCTTAAAAAATGTAGTCACCTTCTAAGGAGAACAAAATGGCTGGAAAATTATGGTTGACTTGTTGACTATGCTTTAAAGAGAGAATTGTGTTCTGTGACCACAAGTGAGTGAGTGATGGAGGGAGTGAGATACATATGAGTGGGGTTAGAAAACGGGAAAGTTGTATTGATGTTGATTTCAAATGCAACACTTTTCTGCCATAGTTCAAGTGCTTCACGCCTTATACTTTTCTTTTTAGCATTTTATAGATTCCGCTATTCGAGATACAATTTTTTTTGGTGGTGGCCGGGGTTCGAACCCCGGATCTTGTATATTTTATCCATTGTTCATACCAACTGTACTAAGGTCACGAGGACATTCGAGATGCTATTTGACACTAAACGAGAGCTTCTCTCAAATAAAAAATTCAAACTTTAATTCACCAATTGTGAGAGTGTATCCAGTTCCACTAAACATATCTTCGTGTTGTTTACGAGTTAAATACGGTTATGGTTCTTTAAAAAAATTTATTCAACTTTTAGTCCTCCAAAACTTTTACATTATCATTTTTAATTCATCCTTTAAATAAAACTCATATGTGAAAAATTTATCTTTTTGAATAAAATTTTGCAGATAAGTTTAAAATATTATAAGAATATCTATAAAAAAAAATTAGAATTTTTAACAAAACATGAATTAAATATAAATTTTTATATATTTTTTGGTTAAAAGTTCGTATTTAATTTATGTTTTGCTAAAAAATTATAATTTTTTTTGGAAGTCGCTTTTACAATATTTTACATATTTCTGCAAAATTTCATTAAAAAAAATACAAAAATTGATTTAAAAATAGGGATTAAAGGTAATGATTGAAAATTTTATAAGAACTAAAAATTGAACGAAAATTTTAGAATGACTAAAATAAAAAGTTGATATATTTATAGAAACCCAAAACATATTTAACCTTAGTTTAATATACAAGTTTATACTCTCCTGTTACTCTACAGATAAATTCATATTTTTTTGCACACATTTTCTCTTTCCAATAAATTTAATGTGTTATCTTTCTCTCATAACTTACAATTGTTAGTTATTCTCTTTTTCTTCAACAAATTCTTACTTTTATAACACACTTTCTCTCATAACAAACGATTATCAATAATCTAAACAATATATTGCACAAATATTTATATAAAATATGAATTATATATTATTATTTTATACTCTTATTAAAACTTATAGTTTCTTTGTACCAAAAAAAAAAAAACTTATAGTTTCTAGTCTAGTTTATTTTCAGTGTCAGCTCTCAACTTCCAAAACCAGTGTTTGATCTCCTTGTATATTCCGCAACTAGTTGAGCAAGAGATGAAGATTTGTCCTTAAGCAACTTCTTTGGTGAATCATATTCCTCAATAATCCCTGTAGGATTAGTATGAAGAAAAATTATGTTCACAATTATTAATAATACACAAAATAGTGACAAATAAAGAAGGGGGAAATAAAACAGATTCTTGCCTTCACTGAGAAACAGAACCATGTCGCTATCGAGGATTGAAGTGATTCTATGAGCAATGGTAATGACTGTGCAATCTGAGAAATGTTGCTTTACTGTTTGCTGAATAATATTATCTGTAGCAGTATCAACTGATGCAGTTGCTTCATCGAGAACCAAGATCTTGCTTTTCTTAAGTAGAACACGTCCGAGGCAGACCAATTGTCGCTGACCCATGCTCCAATTTTCTCCATTCTCAGTAACTGCCATAACTCATGATGGTTAATGAAAAGTAGTACATATAAAACTGTCGTCTAACAATTATTATCAACTTGCTCTATATTAAGCGACGTTTAAGTTGAGTTTAATTAGTATGCACGGTCAGTGTAAAATGATTTTACACATGCATTTAATGTGTTGCCACGTCATTTCATGTGTTTAAAAACATATTAGTAGTCATATTCATTAATTGTTATCAAAACGATTAAGAAAATAAATGAATTAGTTTCTTTAAGCAAAATTCGCATGCAGCGCTATCATTATAGAGACAACAATCCCAATTAAGTTGACACTCTTGACCCTAACAATCATTTGCAGGACATAAAAATACATTACAAAAACGGCTTGTATAGTGAACGGTGAGTTTACAAACTCTTCTCAAGAATCCTATCTATCCGATGTGGGACTGAATCCACTGAGTGTTGACTGCTAACACACCCCCTCACGCTTCAGCCCGGCCCAACGGGCCTGAAGCGTGGACGATACAGGAAGCCCAACGATAGACCCGATAGGTTCTGATACCATGTCAGAATTCGTGGTTGGGCATAACAATCACTCCAGACTAAACCGGCGATAGAGGTACCGAAAGAGGCAGGCTTATCAGCACAATGGTCACCATCTCTAATGAGCGACACAACTTTATTAAATGATCCTTATTATCATTAGAATATTGACCTTTGTCGTAAATATAAGGACTTGAAGTTTGAAAAACTAAAACGTTACATAGTATGGAATTTTTTTCTTTGGTCAAACGGTCACTTAATCTGGAATGGAGAGATTATATAAATGCTTAAAGTTTTGAGAAGTCAAACCTGTGGAGTCAAGCTTTCCTTCTTTCTTCCTCACTTCATCTCCAAGTTGGCACATATCTAGAGCCTAAAACATTTCACAAAATATTGAGATTTCTATAACTTGAACTAAAAGGATCAGTTATTTCTTATTTTCAAGCAAAACCAAATTACCTTCCAAATCTGTTCATCTGTATACTCTTCGAGCGGGTCCAGGTTACTTCTTACAGTCCCTTCAAACATCGTTGGATCCTGAGGGATTATGCTTAGTCTGGACCGTAAATCATGGATTCCAATCAATGAGATGTTGATGTTGTCTATCAAGATTTTTCCTGCAACAGGCTCAACAATTCTGAAAAGTGCTTGCACCAGTGTTGATTTTCCACTTCCTGTTCTTCCCACGATGCCAGTTTTCGCTCCAGCAGTAAAAGTGCAAGTAAGTCCACGTAAAACAAGAGGCAAGTGAGGAGCATATTGAACCTGTACCATGATAGACACTTGAGCCCTCTCAGATAAACAACTTAATTAAGCACTTATAGCTTAAAGATTTTATCAGTATAAGTGCTTATGTTTAAGCTACTTCTATAACAAAAAGTAAAATGAAGCCAAACTGTTTTTCATAAGCTATCTTGGAGAGCTTACAGAAATAAGCTAAAAATAAATTATGAAATGTTATATGTTGTTTCCATAAACTCTCTCAAAAAGTCTCACAAGTGCTTTTGTCAGTAGATAAGCTCAAATAAGCCAATCGAAATAGGCCATTATGGTTAAGCATATAAAACAAATGTAACATTGGTGTATTAGTTTAGCAGCGATACATCATAAAAAATGTTTTAGAAGAATGTTAAAGTTGCTTATCCAACCATTACATAATAACTAATAACTATCTATCATATTAATTACTTGTGTCAAATCTCATAAAATGTAGAAATTTATAACCTAACGATACAAATTTCATGTATTTACAAGTGTATATGACATTAGTGTTAATAACACATCTTGATGACCAAGAATGATAGATATGATGGTAACTTTTGAAAGAGGTAAATTGTTATTGACCACTGTAGTACCTGTAAATCCTGAATATGAACCTCTCCGAATGACGGCCAAGAATGATCGGGTTGGTTGTCTTTTATTATAAGAGGTGCTTCACTTGGGATGGAGGTGTACTGAAGTATTCTTTCTACAGATATAATTTTGTTCTCCAAATTGCAAAGAAACCAAATAAAATTATTTTGTACAGCATTTAGATTAATCCCATATGTCACAGCCAATCCAGCAATACCTGGAAAGGAATGAAGTTTTATGCCTAATGTAATGATGAGCGACTATGACTAGTTAATGTATGTAAATTAAACTTGAAATACTCACTAGGATCAGCTATTGAACTTGGAAAAGATACCAAGAAAACCAAGCAGAAAGCAAATACTATTGAGGATAAAAGATCCAATCTGAATGTCAGCCATTCCATTGCACTGGCACTGTATAATTTAGGTTGCGAGTATTTGTCTATCAACTGCATATTCATTTCATGAAATCTTGATTCTTGCTCAAAACTTCTTATGGTTGTTGATCCAGAAATCGTTTCAGAAAAATGTTGTATAACTGGAGCTTGGCATATACCAGTTAATCGTGCCAATTCACGTGCTGATGCAGAGTAGTATCGCTGCATATAAAGAAGCACACTGTTACTTATAAAGTAAGCATACAAAATGTTATTGTTTGCATAATAATAGCATTCAAATATTTGATCAATGAGAGTAACATTGTACATTGAAAAATGAAAAGGAAGCATAATAATAGCATTCAAATAGTATACTCGATAATTTTATTAAGAAATATGCATAACCTTAAACGACACTTAATATGACTCATGGAGACTACCTGGTACCATATGCAAGTTGCCGTGACAGGAATCAATACTATAAAGACCTGCCATGCAACTTGAGACATCACAGCAACAGTTCCCAAGACCTTAACAACATTGAAGGTAAATCCCCATGCTACATTTGGAATGATCATATCTACTGCACTTTGGTCTGTTGAAACCTATAACAAAAAAGTAAAACCAAAATTTAGACAAGAAATTTCATTCAATATGGTCAAATGATAAAACAGAATTATAGAGAAATCAAACTTTCACAAATAATGTACTAAGCCATGATGAGATACGGATTGCCTGCAATTACTGCAGATAGGTGTCAATTGGACATTGGTTTGAGATCAGACGGCTCAGATTCAGTTAATCAATTTCAAACAATTTCTACCATTGGTTTGTGTCATGCAATTACTGCAACGAAGAATTATAAACATGTAATTACATACTCTATTAAGAATTCTTCCACTTGGTGTGGCATCGAAAAACGACATTGGTGCTCGAATAAAGCTCAAATGCATTTGATTGAAGAGCATTGTGGAGGTTTTGTATCCAGCTATCACAGCAAGAACTGCTCTGGCAAGGGTGCCAAACGAACTTCCAATTGCCAAAGAAACATAGACAACCATAAGAGTAAGATTTCCAATATTAGGTTCCGCGGTTGCTGAAACAGGAGTTGCCAAAGTCATCCAATAATTGCTTGCAATCTGTAAACCCTCAGTGAGTGTCTGTGAAAGCAATATAAGAGGTACAAGAGCTCCTCCATAAGCTGTTGTGATGTATTTCCAGAACACCATAAACCCAACTCTACCCTTTTCACGTTCTTCGCCTTGAACAAGTTGTCCTTTACCGTCAGATGTGCCGTGTAACATTCCTTTTTTATCATCTATGTTTTCAACTTCTTGTTCAAGTTCAGAATCACTTGATAAAACTGTGTCTTCCTCCGTAATACTCGATTTGTTAAATGTATTCCTTCTCTCTAAGGACTTAACTGAAGACAATGCTGCTCTATGTGCGCCTACAAGTTCCATAAAATCTGTTCCCGATGTAAGAATGTCATTGTATTTTCCTGATTGTGTTATTCTTCCTTCTTTCATGACCTAAATGGATTGAAAGAAAGATAATAGTATTAATAAAACAGTAAGCTGCCTATAATGTTTGAAACTTTGAACTCATGAGCATATGATGACATATATAAATCACTCACAAGTATCAGATCAGCATCAGGTAAGAACTCTACTTGATGTGTTATATATATCACTGTTTTTGTTTTCAAAAGGCCAAGCAGACACTCCTGAAATACTACGAAAGTTAATTGTACAGTTCAATAAAACGTTGCCATCTAATGCACAACAAAACTAGTGTAATTCTATTGGAACATTGAAGTATATCATATATAATAGCAATACGAACAATCCAAATCTTTGATGTTATACCAGTATCCATGAGCATAATACGCTATTGGAATTTATATAGACAATGCGCTAAGAAATAAAATTCAGCGAAAGTTTTAGTCACAAAATAGCAAAGATTGTACTGATATTAGCAAAGATCAAAACACAATACCTTAAAGAGATGGGATCCTGTATGAGCATCAACTGCACTAAAGGGATCGTCAAGCAGATATATATCAGCATCTTGGTAAAGAGCACGAGCGATTTGTACTCTTTGCTTCTGCCCACCACTCAAATTGATTCCCTTCTCACCAATAATGGTCTGATCACGAAATGGTAAAACCTCGAGGTCTTTCTTCAATGAACATGCTTCTAGAACCTTCTCATACTTTTCCCTATCCATCTCTCTACCAAATAGTATATTATCTTCTATCTTGCCACTCTGTATCCACGGTGATTGAGCAACATAAGCCTTTGTTCCACAAACCTTCAAGTTCCCAGATATCTTCGGCATTTCCCCTATTATACAAGAAAGTAAACTCGACTTGCCTGATCCAACCGTACCACAAACAGCAACCCTCATGCCATGACTAACTCTTAGATTTATGTTTTTCAATGTTGTATTGACAGAAGAAAAATCCCAAGAGAAATTTCCATCTACTATTTCAATCGCTATATCCGAATTACCTCGTGGAATCTTCTCCACTACATCTGTCTGCAAATCATCCAAACGAAGAAATGCGACAATCCTATCTAGAGAAACCTTGGTTTGTGCAATCATTGAAATTGTATCAGGAAGACTATAGATAGGAATTTGAAGAATTCTGAATGTTGCAAGAGCGGATAAGATCTTTCCTGATTCAAGCGGAATGCCTATAAGAACACAAGTACCAAAAGTAACCACAGCAACAAACGTTGGGGCATTAAAGAAGAGAAATCTAATAATTGCTGTACCACCAAGGAATTTCTTTAGCCATGTCTCCTCTAACTTCCGAATCTGAATAATCTTCGATAAAAATTTCATCTCCCATGCTTGAAGTTTAAGAATCCTCATGTTCATTAGAATCTCAGACGTCGCCTTCATTCTTTTATCTTTGAACTCCATTAACTTACCTTGAAACTTCTCTTGCAGTGATGCCAAAGGATGGTTTAGCAACATCACAACTACGGTGGCGGCAAAAGCAGCTACTGAAGCAACCCCTACACTTCTATGTAGAATAAACAAAGCCAAAGAAACTTGCAGAACAGCTGTCCATGGATCATGCATGTACCAACAAAATTCACCTATCCTTTCAGCATCAACAGTCATTAAGTTGATGACTTCACCGCTGCTGTGTCCCTCTTTCGTTTTCGATTGACACGAAAGTGTCAAACCTTTAGTATAGATCATTGATACCAACATTGATTGCATCCTAACACCAACCTGTTGGAACTTAAACATCCAGTGCCTCTGCGAAAGACACTCGACAAGCTTTGCCGCCACAAACATCATAGCCAAAATATAGCCTTCAGTTTTAGTCTTATTTTCATCATTTAGGTATTGAACAAGATTGTCTATTAGGTAGGGTCCTACATAAGTAGCACATGTGTACACCAATGCAAAAAAGCCAGATAGAAGAATCCCTTGCCATGTGGAGAAGAACAACACCTTGGCGAGGTTAATAGTGGTCAGATTCCTAACATTACCACACTCCGACTCAAGCTTGTTTTTAAAAGTTGAAAAAGTTCCATTGGCACTGTCATTGGTAGAAAGCAATGGAAGGTCTTCATGGTCTAAAGTCTTTTTACTTCCTAAGGTTATTAGTGGTGTCATCCATGAGAAAGTAAGAATGCTGAAAATACCAGCATTTGTATAACTGGTTGAAATTTCATTTCTTCGTGTCTTTTTGGAATCAGAATTGTTGTTGCGTACAATAGCTTCACCATTCAAAAGGGGCTCTTCAAGAGGGGCAAGTTTGGTCATATTGTAAACAAAAAATCCAACATGACAAAGAAGAGACCTGTAATAGAGGAACCTTTATCAAAAACCATATATATTTTTATATGCAAGCTGGCCACAACACAGTGCCTTAAAATTTTGAGGCTCATATTCCCCACAAATTAAAAAACAAAAATGCTTAAGGGCCCAAATTAATAATCAAATCTGAAATTATGAACTTAATTATGTCAATAAATCCTAAATTTTGAGTGCTTCCATAGTATTTAAGGGCCCAAATTCATGTATAAACCACTTTTTAAGGGCCTAAATTCCTTCATATACCGATTCCGATGTCTAAAATTTTGAGGGCCCAAATTACCGCATATGACAATGGCATCTAAAATTTTTAGAGCCCAAATTCCTACATATACAAACTTTTAAGATGAGAACATACCTTAAAAGTGTTTAATACGACCTAAATATATTAGTTGTTACGCTAGTACATACTTTAACTCTTTCGAATCATTTAACCCTTAGCTCGAACCAGTTATGCTACCCGGCCCCTATCAAAAACAATATGTTATTGGCAAGAAAAGATATTTTGTATAGATTACAAAGTCAGTAAGAAGGCAACATGAGTACACAAAAGCATAGAACAAGTACCGTAACACTTAGAAACTCCTATACCAAGCAACTATTTTAGTAGCCAAATCAAAAACTGTGATAAGCTCTTTGAACCATTGTATTGATACCAGAAAAAATAGCTTATTAAGTACTTAATTACCTTAAAATATGTAGTCACCTTGGAAGGAGAAAATAATGGCTGGAAAATTATGGTTGACTTGTTGACTTTGCTCTAAAGAGATAGTTGTGTTCTGTAAGCACAACTGAGTGAGTGATTGAGGGAGTGAGATACATGGGTGGGGTTGGTGGAAGATGATGAGAAAAGTCATATAGTTAGAAAACGGAAAAGTTGTATTGATGTTGATTTTAAATGCAACACTTTTCTGCCAGAGTTCAAGTGCTTCACGTCTTATACTTTTCCTTCCTTTTTGGGTTTTTTAAGAATTTGTTATTGGATATAGTGTCAGAAGCTAACGGAGAGTTTCTGTCATCGCGAGCATATCGGAGACATGCATTGTTATTTGTATGGTTGGGGTTCGAATATCGGACACCCCACTCATTCATCATAAAAAAATATGTGATATTTTGTCACTAGGCTACTTAAAAAAAAAAAGACTATTTAATTCCGTTAGATATGAGCTTGACCAGTACTCTTTCCATCTTAAAAAATGTCGTGGTTAACAACTTCAAATTAATGCAACTTTGACCGTTAATATCTTCAATTATTTAAAGTTAGAAATTATAAAATTTTAATATTTTAAAAATATTTATCGAGATAAATCAAACAACATTCTACATGTAATATTTATATTTATACATTAGTTAAAAAAATATGATCAAAATAAGTCATTGAATAGTGCACATTGCAAAATTGCGACATGTATTTTGAAAGGGAGAGAACATAATTTACTTCCTCCGTCCCATATTAACGAAGTCATTTGTTCATTTCACATATATTAAATAAATATATAAATGAAGGAAAGAGAAAAATAGTTTTAAGTATTCTTGTTAAATATTAGTGCATTCTATGTTATAATAAATACAAAATGGAATATATTGAATTGCGAGTAATAAAAGTAATATTAATTAAAGTTACTTTTGTAAGACAATATTTTTTTGTAAATGGATCACCAAAAAGAGTAAGATCAGCTAATTTTGCATGGTCATAAGACTAGATAGAAAGTGTTAGAGTACACAATATTTTTTTCCTTCAAACAATAAGAACAAAAAATTGATTTTACATTTTGTGTTGATGTTTATTATTTTGTGGGTGTAAGCGAGCACTAAAAATTTGTCTCGTAACCATGGTTACTTTTTGTTAACTTTGTCGTTCTCAAGAAAAGAGACTCAAGACAATATAGTGTTTGTATGAGAGTTAATTCGTTAACCACTTAACTCCGACTACTTTATTTATGACTATGGTTCACTTAAATCCATATGCTTTGTTTATCACTATTTATGACTATGGTTCACTTAAAATCCATCTGCTTTGTTTATGACTATGGTTCATAATCGAAAAATGAATGTCACATATGTAAGTCCCAAAATCATAATAATTATTTTCCATTTTCAATGTTTAAAGGAATATTTCTTCTTTTTTTCAAAACGCATTTACAATATACTAGCAGCGCGAGGGTTATACGTCAAAACGCATCAATAAATTATTTTTTTATTTACAAACGGTAGACATAGGTTGTTAACTTATTTTTTAATATTTTTAGGTCAATGTAAATTAGCTATCCATATATACACACACTACCTTTTCTCCTAAAATATAAAATAAAATAAATTTTTTGAGCAAAAAAGATAAAATAAATGTAGACTACTTTTGTTCACTAATATAGTGTTGTTTATTGTATGAGTATCTCACCACAACTAGCAACTATTGTTCACCACAACTTTTGTTCACGGACAATAGCTTCTCTCCGAAATTCCAACTTTAATAGATTCCATTGGTAATCTTAGCAATCGATGTCCAAATATTAAAGACTATTTTAGTAGATGAAACATATTTCATTCATATAACCAATACAACTAACAATTTTTTAAAGAATTTTACACAATTTAAAGGAGAAATTTATAATAAGACGGAAGGAGTGATAAGGTTTTACAAAATTTTAACTTGATAAAATTTCGATTTATTCAACCTTATCATAAATGCAAAACAGAAAACGATGAATGATATATAAAGTATTAAATAGAGAATATATTATATAATTGAATAAAATAAGTAATATTACATTAAAAAAATTAAAAGTATTATCTTTGGACTTACATATGCATCATTCATCGATTGATAAGATTACCTACATGGAATCTATTAAAGTTAGAATTTTGGAGAGAAGCTATTGTCCATGTCTAGAGTAAGATTACCTACTTGGAATATCTATAGAAAACCAAAAAAATGAACCGTTGGACGTGGAGTACTTATGTGTCTCACTCACTTTAGAGTGAAGTCAACAAGTCAACCATGTCCTACCACATGTGGAATATCTTCTTCACTGCACCTAGTGGTTGTAACATGTGGTCACTCACTTTAGACCATAACCCTTGTTTCTACTTTCTTGTACTACAAACTTAAACTGTTATTTATTTATTTTATCCTTGTTATAGGTCCGAAGTATTTACATCGTATGTATTATTATCGGCGTTTGGATACACAAGATAGATTCTTCTGTCTCCGTACGGATTTTTTCATACACAAAAGCTATCATTCAAACTTCTGACCACTTGCTTAAGGTATGCATGTCTCATTCTTCTGACCACTTGTGTGTCTAACCTTGTGTTGTGTGTCTATCAAGCTACTTTTCTTGGTATGACCATGATTGTTCAAAGTAGCTCATCAAGGTTTTGGGTTTGGCTACTACAACAGTTGCTTGTATTTGTTTGTTTAAATGTTAGAAAGAACAGTGTACACTATAGGAACTAAGTTTCCCATGTTTCTTGAGAATTTTGTGCTTGGCCTATGCTTTTTTGTATTCATGTTTCCTTGTAACTCACTTTGTTAACTATGGAAAATATGTTTTCTTAAAAATAACAGATTATTTCTTAAAGGGGGTTGGGTAGCTTAAATTCTGGCGAAAGAGAAAATACTAACATTTTCCAATCCAAAAAAATATAGTTTCTGATAAAGGTTCCTCTATTATAGGTCTCTTTCTTTGTTAAGTTGGAACTTTTGTTAACAATATGACTAAACTTTCCCCTCTTGAAGAATCCCTTTTGAATGGTGAAGCTAGTGAAAGCAACAAGAATTCTGATTCCAAAAAGACACTAAGAAATGAAAGTTATTCAAATGCTGGATTTTTCAGCATTCTTACTTTCTCATGGATGACTCCTCTAATAGCTTTAGGCAATAAAAAGACTTTAGACCATGAAGACCTTCCATTGCTTTCTACCAATGACAGTGCCTATGGAACTTTTTCAACTTTAAGAAACAAGCTTGATTTGGAGTGTGGTAATGTTAGGAATGCGACCACTATTAACCTTGCCAAGGTGTTGTTCTTCTCAACATGGCAAGGAATTCTTATATCTGGCTTTTTTGCATTGTTGTACACATGTGCTTCTTATGTAGGACCCTACCTCATAGAAAATCTTGTTCAATACCTCAATGATGAAAACAAGGCTAAAAATGAAGGCTATATTTTTGCTATGACGTTTGTTGCGGCAAAGCTTGTCGAGTGTCTTTCGCAGAAGCACTGGATGTTTAAGTTCCAACAGGTTGGTGTTAGGATGCAATCAATGTTGGTGTCAATGATATATGCTAAAGGTTTGACCCTTTCATGTCAATCGAAAGAGGGATACAGCAGTGGTGAAATCATCAACTTAATGACCGTTGATGCTGAAAGGATAGGTGAATTTTGTTGGTGTATGCATGAACCATGGAGGGCTGTTCTGCAAGTTTCTTTGGCTTTGTTTATTCTACATAGAAGTGTAGGGGTTGCTTCAGTAGCTGCTTTTGCCGCCACGGTAGTTGTGATGTTGCTAAACCATCCTTTGGCATCACTGCAAGAGAAGTTTCAAGGTAAGTTAATGGAGTTCAAAGATAAAAGAATGAAGGCGACGTCTGAGATTCTAATGAACATGAGGATTCTTAAACTTCAAGCATGGGAGTTGAAGTTCTTATCAAAGATTATTCATCTTAGGAATTTAGAGGAGATGTGGCTAAAGAAATTTCTTGGTTGTACAGCAATTGTAAGATTTCTCTTCTTCAATGCCCCGACATTTATTGCTGTGGTAACTTTCGGTTCTTGTGTTCTTCTAAGCATCCCACTTGAATCAGGAAAGATCTTATCCGCTCTTGCAACATTCAGACTTCTTCAAGTTCCTGTCTATAATCTTCCAGATACAATATCAATGATTGCACAAACCAAGGTTTCTCTAGTTAGGATTGTCGCATTTCTCCGCTTAGACGATTTGCAGGCCGATGTAGTGGAGAAGCTGCCACGAGGTAATTCTGACATAGCAATTGAAATAGTAGATGGGAATTTCTCTTGGGATTTATCTTCTGCCAATACAACATTGAAAAACATAAATCTTAGAGTTTCTCATGGCATTGGGGTTGCTGTTTGTGGTACGGTTGGATCAGGCAAGTCAAGTTTAATTTCTTGTATAATTGGTGAAATACCGAAGATATCTGGGAACCTGAAGGTTTGTGGAACAAAGGCTTATGTTGCTCAATCGCCATGGATACAGAGTGGCAAGATAGAAGAGAATATACTATTTGGTAGAGAGATGGATAGGGAAAAGTATGAGAAGGTTCTAGAAGCATGTTCATTGAAGAAAGACCTCGAGATTTTACCATTTGGTGATCAGACCATTATTGGTGAGAAGGGAATCAATTTGAGTGGTGGACAGAAGCAAAGAGTACAAATCGCTCGTGCTCTTTACCAAGATGCTGATATATATCTGCTCGACGATCCCTTTAGTGCAGTTGATGCTCATACAGGATCCCATCTCTTTAAGGTATTGTTTTTTAATCTCGACTGTTATCAGTACCATCTGATTTTCTTTTTCATGATAAAATTATTTGGAAATGCCCAATTATTGATACTCTGTTCCTAAGAACGAATCGTTCGGGAGAATTTGAGTTTGAATTCTGGCTGGTACTGGAGGGTTAAGTACATAAAAAGATTTAAATATTGCCAAATTCACTATATTTTTATTAGGTATTTCTCCGAGTGGACACATCAATTTTGGGATGAGAAAATTTCATGCAATTTTATATTTCTTACTCTATTGTCTATATAAATTCCAGTAGCGTGTTATATTTATAACATCAAAGATTTAAATTGTTCTTATTCCTGTGATATATGATATACTTCAATGTTCAACTAGAATTACACTAGTTTTGTTGTGCATTAGATGACAAGGTTGTTATCTACTTGTACATTAACTTCTTTACTGTTTCAGGAGTGTTTGCTTGGCCTTTTGAAAACAAAAACTGTGATATATATAACACATCAAGTAGAGTTCTTACCTGATGCTGATCTGATACTTGTGAGTGATTTATATATGTCATCATGCTAATGAATTCAAAGTTTCAAACATTATAGCTTACTGTTTTATTAGTACTTTTCTCTTTCTTACAATTCATTTAGGTCATGAAAGAAGGAAGGATAACACAATCAGGAAAATACAATGACATTCTTACATCGGGAACTGATTTTATGGAGCTTGTAGGTGCACATAGAGCAGCGTTGTCTTCAGTTAAGTCCTTAGAGAGAAGGAATACATTTAAAAAATCGAGTATTACCGAGGAAGACACAGTTTTATTAAGTGACTTTGAACTTGAGCAAGCAGTGGAAAACATAGATGATCAAAAAGGAAAGTTAGATGACACAGTTGAGCCGAAAGGACAACTTGTTCAAGACGAAGAACGAGAAAAGGGTAGAGTTGAGTTTAAAGTGTTCTGGAAATACATCACAACAGGTTATGGAGGAGCTCTGGTACCTATTATATTTCTTTCACAAATACTCACAGTGGTTTTACAGATTGTAAGCAATTATTGGATAGCTTTGGCCACTCCGGTTTCAGCAACCGCGGAACCTGATATTGGAAATCTTACTCTTATGGCTGTCTATGTTACTTTGGCGGTTGGGATTTCCTTTACCACCTTTGCTAGAGCAGTTCTTGTTGTGATAGCTGGATACAAGGCCGCCACAATGCTCTTCAATCAAATGCATTTGAGCTTTATTCGAGCACCAATGTCGTTTTTTGATGCCACCCCAAGTGGAAGAATTCTTAATAGAGTATGTTATAAGTCATAACATGTTGATAATTCTTCAATGATTCATTTTCAGTAGACAAATTATATAGACTGTTTACGTCATCATGGTGGAAACAGGTTCACTGCAATAATTGCATGACGCAATTGCTGATCTCAACCGTCGAATTTAAATCACAAGATTGTTTAAAACTGATTTAGTGAATGTGTAATCCGAGGTGTCTGATCTCAAACAAATGATCGATATTGATTATGGCATGAAACAGCTTGGTATTATTATTGCAACAAACTGGATCCCATCATGGATTAATGCATTACTTTTGACAGTTTGATTTCTCTATAAAATTGTAAAATCTTTTTCCAAATGACCATATTGAATGAAATTTCTTGGCTAAATTTTTGTTTGACTTCTTTGTTACAGGCTTCAACAGATCAAAGTGCAATAGATATGAGCGTTCCAAATGTAGCATGGGGATTTAGCTACAGTCTTGTTCAGCTATTGGGAACTGTTTTTGTGATGTCTCAAGTTGCATGGCAGGTGTTGATAGTATTGATTCCTGTCATGGCAGCTGGCATATGGTACCAGGTACTCTCCCCATGTCATATTAGGTGTCGTTTAAGGTTATGCACACTTGATAAAATAGCATTATGTATGCTAACTTGCTAAGTAACAGTGTTTCTATATATGCAGCGATACTACTCTGCATCAGCACGTGAATTATCACGATTAACTGGTATATGCCAAGCTCCAGTTATACAACACTTTTCTGAAACAATTTCTGGATCAACAACTATAAGAAGTTTTGAGCAAGAATCTAGATTTCATGAAATGAATATGCAATTGATAGACAAGTATTCGCAACCTAAATTATACACTGCTAGTGTAGTGGAATGGCTGAGTTTCAGATTGGATCTTTTATCCTCTACACTATTTGCCTTCTACTTGGTTTTCTTGGTATCTTTTCCAAGTTCAATAGCTGATCCTAGTGAGTATTTCAATTTTAATTAACATACATTAACTAGTCATACTCGCTCATCGTGACATTAAGCATACAATTACTTCATTCCATTCCAGGTATTGCGGGATTGGCTGCGACATATGGGATTAACCTAAATGCTGTACAATCTAACTTAATTTCGTATCTTTGCAATTTGGAGAACAAAATTATATCTGTAGAAAGAATACTTCAGTACACCTCTATCCCAAGTGAAGCACCTCTTGTAATAAAAGACAGCCAACCAGATCATTCTTGGCCGTCATTTGGCGAGGTTCGTATCCAGGATTTACAGGTAAGACACAGTTTAATAACATTTTACCTCATTTAGATCATATATGAAATGTTTTTTACTATTCTAAAATTACTTCATATGTCATCGAGATATGTCAAGATTAACGTCTTGTACACTTTTAAAATACATGAAAATGAGAATCATTAGGTTATAATTTGTGAATGTTGAAATTTTGAGATTTGACAGAAGTAATTACTATAATAAGCACTTATTATGCAATGGTTGGATCAACAATTTCTACATTCTTGTAAACAATGTTTCCTTTGGTATATATATTTACTTACAAGTCTCAGGGTATTCAAGATTGTATCTATCCTTAAATAAGGCATTGTGTGAAGCAGGTTCATTATGCTCCTCACTTGCCTCTTGTTTTACGCGGACTCACTTGCACTTTTACTGCTGGAGCGAAAACTGGCATTGTCGGAAGAACAGGAAGTGGAAAAACAACACTAGTGCAAGCACTTTTCAGACTTGTTGAACCTGTTGCTGGACAAATACTGATAGATAACATCAACATATCATTGATTGGAATTCATGATTTGCGATCCAGACTAAGCATAATTCCTCAAAATCCAACGATGTTTGAAGGGACTGTAAGAAGCAACCTGGATCCACTCGAAGAGTACACAGATGAACATATTTGGGAGGTAATTGTTCTTGTGAATTCGGACAAAATCACACCAATGAAATACAAAGATGTGTGAAATACAAAATCACTTTGTCGCGATTCCTCAAGATATCAATACCAAGGACTTTCTTTGCCGGACCAAGATCTTTCATCTCAAATTCACCATTTAACTTTTCTTTGAGCTTCACAATCTCATCCTTGCTAGAGCTTTCCATCAAGATATCATCCACATATAAAAGAAGGTAGAGAATGACTTTCTCGTCCCTCTTCAACATGTACACACAAAAATCATACCCGCTTCTCACAAAACCGGTCTTTAAAAGAAATTCATCAAACCGACGATACCATTGCCTAGGGCTTTGCTTCAACCCATACAAAGATTTCTTCAAAAGACATACCTTAGACTTGTCCTCCACAAAACCTTCTGGTTGCTCCATGTAGATTGTCTCTTCAAGGTCACCATGTAAGAAAGCGGTATTTACATCCATTTGTTCCAACTCAAGATTGAATTGATTCACAATAGCCATAAGAATCCTTATGGAACAATGTTTCACCACCGGTGAGAAGATCTCATTATAGTCAATCCCATCCACTTGAGTGAATCCTTTGGCCACAAGTCTTGCTTTGTACCTAGGACCTTCAACTCCCGGAATACCTTCCTTTTTCTTGAAGATCCACTTGCACCCAACTACCCTTTGGTGTTTAGGTAGCTTCACAAGTTTCCAAGTTTGGTTCTTTTCCAATGAATCCATCTCTTCATTCACCGCCTTCAACCAATACTTGCTTTCTTTGCTCTCAAATGCCTCCTTGAAGTTTCTAGGCTCCGAGTCTTGCATATCTTCAGCCGCATTTAGAGCATAACTCCGCATAACCATATCTTCTAGGTGCCGTAATGGTCCTCATTTCTCTATCTCTAGCCAAAAGATAGTTAGGATCCACTACCGGTTGAGTTTCACTTGTATCCGATGTAGAAGCTTCATCCTCCACATCATCTTTCTCTTCATTTGGAAGCTCCACCTCAAACTGAGTTTCCTCCACCATTGTTTCCGGTACCAAAGTCTCTAGATCTTTACACTTCATCCCCATGCGGGTCTCATCAAAGGTAACATCCCTACTAATCAAGACTTTTGATCCTCCACTATATTCCAATTTCCACAACTTGTAACCCTTCACACCTTCCGGATAACCAATGAAGACACATTTCAAAGCTCTAGGCTCAAGCTTGTCTTGCTTGATATGCGCATATGCCAAAGCTCCGAAAACCTTCAAAGATGAGTAGTCCGCCGGTTTCCCACTCTATACCTCCATAGGTGTCTTGAAGTCTATTCCCGTTGATGGACATCTATTGATCAAATAAGCAGCAGTAGTCACTGCTTCACCCCAGAAACTCTTAGGTGACCCAGCTCCTAGAAGCATACACCTCACCCGCTCAAAAGGGTCCTATTCATGCGTTCAGCAAGACCATTTTGTTGCGGTGTTCTCGGTACGGTTCTATGCCTCTTGATTCCTTTCAACCTGCAAAACTCATTAAATTGCTCTGAAACAAACTTCAGGCCATAGTCAGTTCTCAAACCTTTTAGTTTAGTTCTCATTTGATTTTCTATGAGAGTGTGTCATTCTTTAAACTTCTCAAAGGTGTCACTTTTGTTTTTCAAAACAAAGACCCACACTCTCCTAGAATAATCATCAATGATGGAAAGAAAATATGAACCTCCCCCATGAGTAAGAATCTTGGAAGGACCCCAAAGATCTGAATGCACATACTCAAAAGGTCTACTAGAATGATGCATACCACTACCAAACTTTACTCTATGTTGCTTTCCTAGTATGCAATGCTCACAAAATTCTAGCTTGTCCAATTTATCTTTTCCTAGCAAACCTTGATTAGCTAGTTCAACTAAACCTCTTTCACTAACATGCCACAATCTCAAATGCCACAATTCGGAATTATTATGAGGTACAACACTAGCTACCGATGCATTACCAATTACTATTGAACCATCTAAAATGTATAAACCATTCATTTTAGACCCTTTTACCGTAATCAATGCACCATGCAAAATTTTACAAACTCCATGTTCAATTCGACTGCAATAACCTAGACTATCAAACATGCTTAGAGAAATTAAATTTCGCTTAAGTTCGGGAACAAACCTCACATCCTTTAAAAGGAATTCATGGCCATCAAACATCTTTAGACGAACGGTGCCCATGCCTTGGACTTTGCACGCTTTGTTATTTCCGAGTCGAACAACTCCTTCTTTTAGAGCCAAAGTCTCAAAATATTCCTTCCTAGGACACATGTGACAAGTGCACCCCGAGTCCAAGACCCAACTCTTCTCCGGTTCCCAACTTTTGACCGCTAGTGCACCCGCACTCTCATAACCATCTTCATCGGACGCCACCGCAACTTGAGCGGAAGAACTACCATTGCCCCCTTTATCCGGGCAATCTTTCTTGAAGTGACCTTGTTTATGACAAAGAAAGCATTTATACTTTGATTTGTCAAAACCCTTCGACCTTGACTTCCCCTTGCCTTTTCCTCTATGCTCATTCCTTCGTCTTGCAACATTCAAGCCTTCACCACCCTCATCAACCTTCAAGTCCTTGAACTTGGTCAATTCCTTGGTTCTCAAAGCCGATTGGACCTCCTCCAAAGTAGTGGTGCCCTCCTTACCATAAAGGATAGTATCCTTGAAGTGCTCAAAGGACTTTGGTAATGAATAAAGTAGCAATAAAACCTTATCCTCATCTTCCATGTTAACTTCAATATTGGCCAAATCATCAAGAATTTTGTTAAATTCCGCCAATTGCTCCGAGATTGATTTAGACTCCACGCCATCTTGAATGAATAGAGTTGTTGTTTCAAGAGTTGCCTATGAGCCAACGATTTCGTCATGTACAATGACTCCAACTTAGCCCACATCGACGCCGCGGTAGCTTCCCTCGCGACATCCCTTAAAACCTTATCTCTGAGACATAAAACAATGGCACTCTTTGCCTTGTCTATCATCTCACACTTCTCCGCTTGTGTCAAATGTGTCAGCATCGCCGCTTCACCCTTCAATGCTTCTACACATTTTTGTTGTGTCAAAACCGCTTGCATCTTAACCTTCCACAACCCAAAATCATTACTTCCGGTGAACTTCTCGATGTCCAACTTTGAACCCATGATATCAACTTTACCAATGTACGCCTTAGCCCCACGGTGGGCGCCAATTGTTGTGAATTCGGACAAAATCACACCAATGAAATACAAAGATGTGTGGAGCAAAGGTAGTGATAATCAATGGATAAAATAGCCTCAAGCAACAACAACAACAAACAGTCCTAAAACCTAGTGTAGAACAACATCACAAGCATAATCAAAGCACTAAAGATAAGCAATGAAAGAAAGGAACGAACACACTAAAGATTGTTGACCCAGTTCGGTCCAATATGACCTAATCTGGGGGAGAGAGCAGCTCTTCAATCCACTATCAAAGAGTTCTTACAAAGAGATTAAAAATGGGTTACAAGAAATTAGCACAAGAGCTCACAATGAACAAAACCTAATTTCTACCCATTTTTCCCAATCTCACCAATCAACAAGACACTCAATGATTTTCACTCTCCAAGGTGATTACAATGTTTCCCAACCCAAGAGAACCTTCCTACAAAGACACTCAACCCTAAAGTTACCTCCTTTGTATTATCAAGTTTCTCTCTCAAAGCCACACCTTCAAAATCTGCAAAGAAAAACTTAAATAGTACACATACACTGTCAAAATCGTGTCACGATTGGCCAAATCGTGACACGGTTGGTGCGTACGACCTAAGGTAGACCAACCTTATCCTCAAAACGTGTCCAGCAAACCGAAAATTGTGTCACGTTTTCCCAAAATCGTGTCACGATTAAGCACTCAGAAAATCATGCTCACTGCCTAGAAAATCGTGACACGTTGATGAAATCGTGTCACGATTCCTCTGTTTCTCAAATCACAAATTCTGAAGCCAAATTTCAACAGTTCTTCTTGACAATCAGAAATAACAGATCCGTTTTGTGTGAGTTATACAAATTAATATTTTTTATGGAATATTTTAGGCTCTAGATATGTGTCAACTGGGTGACGAAGTGAGGAAGAAAGATGGAAAGCTTGACTCCACAGGTTTGATTTCTCAAAACTTGAAGAAAATAAAAACTCTAATGTGTCAACTTGGCGATTAAGTCACGTTTTGATATAAGAACTTTTTTCATCCATCTTAATAAGGAGCATAGGAAGTTTATACTAAATATTAGAAGTCAATTTCATGCAATGTATTACTATAATCATCCATCTTGAGTTCCGCAGTTACTGAGAATGGAGAAAATTGGAGCATGGGTCAAAGGCAGTTGGTGTGCCTCGGTCGTGTTCTCCTTAAGAAAAGCAAAATCTTGGTGCTTGATGAAGCTACTGCATCAGTTGATACGGGAACAGATAATTTTATTCAGCAAACACTTCAGCAACATTTCTCTGATTGCACAGTCATTACCATTGCTCATAGAATCACTTCAATCCTCGATAGCGACATGGTTTTGTTTCTCAGTGAAGGCAAGAACCTGTTTTTTCTTTTTCCATTTTTTTACGCCAACTTTTCACTGATAAATGTGAACATGATTTGCCTTCATACTACAGGGCTTATTTCGGAATATGATTCACCAAAGAAGTTGCTTAAGGACAAAGCATCATCTCTTGCTCAACTGGTTGCAGAGTACACACAGAGGTCAAGTGCTGGTTTTGGAAGTTGAGAGCTGAAACTGAATATAAATTAAAGTAGACTAGAAGTTATAAGCTGTAATAAGGGTATAAATTTAAGAGTATTTTTGCTTATTCTTGTATTTTGCAAGTATTGCTGAATATTATATGTAACAGAAAATCCGCGTCAATTGGACTCTTATAGCTCAACTACTCAAGTTATGACCAAAACAGTGAAGTAGTATAACTGACAAAAATCATTGATATTTGTTGTACCATAATCCAAGATTGTCATGGTTTTGTGTCCAATTCGATATGGAAGAGTTTCTGAACTGAATGATTGTTCGTGATTAGAAATACAAGAAAATCGGTTGATGCAATTCATATCACTGATTTAGGTAACTAAAAGAATTTAAAACTCAATTACAAATGACACCATTTTGCTTTCATGCATTGTCAAAGTTGAATTCAGTCACCACATGAAGGTACTCAAAGAAGTTTGTTAATAACAATAACATTGAAAAAATGGAATCCTAATTTCAATGAAAGATGAGTGGGACTATCCATGTATCCGAACAGAAACCAGTAACAGAAGATTAAAGAAAACGGAAGTAAAAGACGATGGAAACAATCAATCTCTGTTAATGCAGTTTGCATTTGACTAGTTTCTACTCATCCAACACTATGTAACGTCAGTTGTTAAGACGCAGGCGCTAAAAAGTTGGCTTCGAGGTTTAGAATGCGGCCAGGATGCCAACTCAAAATCAATGTTAATGCCGGCTTTTGTGTTACTCGGGTCTTTTGGCCGAAACTAAAACTAGTTTTGTTGTTGTGATGAGACAATTTGGTCCCTACAATAGAAAAAAAAACCCTAAATAATTTATTTTTTAATAAATCATCTACTTTTGTTCTTTTTCTTCTTTAGCATTCAAACAAAGTTATTCGATAGCAAGAATTATTCAATTAAATATTTACAATACTTAACTATTCTAAAACAGATTCATAATTTATCCAAAAAAATAGAGTCGAATGCACGACTACAAGAAATCCATGATTAAAAAGAACTAAAATATTAACGAAAATGTACACACTATTTTTGTTGATGAAAACTGGAGTTCGACCTTGTGGTATACTCAGCAACAAGTTGAGAAAAAGATGATAACTTGTTCTCTAGCAATCTTGTTGGGGAATCATATTCCTCAATCAGTCCTGCATTGGTGTCCAATGAAATCATATCAAAAAGTACATATAAAATAAATTGCAAGTTCAAAGAAGAATGTAATAATACAATGTCCTTTCTCACCTTCATTAAGTAGTAGAACCATATCACTGTCAATAACAGAAGTTATTCTATGTGCAATTGTAATGACTGTGCAATCAGTGAAATGTTGCCTAAGAGTTTGCTGTATCAAATTATCGGTAGCCGTATCGACTGATGCAGTAGCTTCATCTAGTACCAAGACTTTACTTTTCTTAAGGAGCACCCTACCTAGACAAACCAACTGCCTCTGACCCATACTCCAATTCTCACCATTCTCACTCACTGCAACATACATTTTGGTATAAACATTAGATTCAATCGAAGAACATATGTAGTGTAATATACTTATGTTTCATAGCCTCAAGAAACAAACCTGCTGAGTCTAATTTTCCTTCTTTCCTTCTAACTTCATCTCCAAGTTGACACTTGTCAAGTGCCTATACAAAAGAATATTAATCAGAATGCTATACAAATTTGAAGAATGAATATAAGTAGAGTTTAAAAAAGGTTTGTAACTACAATCTGGACTGCAAAATCAAGGTCTGTTATTTTCCCACGGTTGAGGCTATATCAATTGCATTTGAATGTCATTCGTTGCAACATTAAGGATCACGACACAAGTGTGATTTAAAACCTTAACCACGAGTACAATGTTTTCGATAGTGTTAGATCAGCAATCCTGGTTAAAAAATACATATACAAAAGACGTAAACAAATAACACACAAGACTCCATTATCTTACACAACTATGTATACGTCTCTGCCCATAGAGTGGCTACGATGATTTTTTTGTTATCCAGGCTGTTGTTTATGCCTTCAAATTTACGATTTGGGAAAGTTGCAAATTGTGACACGATTTGCTAGGCGTGTCACGATTTTGCCAGTGCCGAGAGCATGTTTTGCAAGGTGTAAAAACGTGACACGATTTTCGGCTTGCTGGGTACGTATTCAGGATAAAGTTGGTTGTAATTTGGGTCGTACGCATCAACCGTGTCACGATTTGGCAAAACGTGACACAATTTGGTCAGCTGAAGACTGCTATATAAGTGTTTCTTTGCAGATTTTGAGAGAGCTTGAAGAGAGAAACTTGGGACTGCAAAGGAGGGAACTTTATGGTTGAGGGTCTTTGTAGTGAGGTTCTCTTTGGTTGGGAAACATTGTAAACACCTTGGGTGGGTGAGTGAAAATCATCGAGTGTCTTGTTCATCGGTGAGATTGGGAAAATGGGTAGGAATTAGTTTTTGTTCTTTGTGAGCTCTTATGTTAATTTCTTGTAACCCATTTGTATCTCTTTAAAAGAACACTTTGATAGTGGATTGGAGAGATCAATCTCTCCCCCAGATTAGGTCAAGTTGGACCGAACTGGGTGAACAATCTTTGGTGTGTTTGTTTCCTTTCTTTCTTGCTTTCATATGCTTGTGGGTTTGTGTTTTTCACTTTGATTCCTAGATTAGATTTAGGTGTTGTTATTATTATTGTTGCTTGTTGTTACTTTGATATTGGTTACCACTTTCCTTTACTCCACACATCATAGTTTGTATTGGTGAGGTTTTAGACCGAAATTCGCATCACAGGCTTATGGTTGAAAATTACAACTTGTTTTTAGAGACTATCCAGTTTATAAGATTACCATGAGTCATACCTAACAGATAGAGCATAGTGTCTGTGTGTGTGAGAGATAGCAAGAGAGATTAAACTAACCCACCTCCCAAATTTGACCATCCGTGTACTCTTCTAGTGGATCCAAATTACTCCTTACAGTACCTTCAAACATAGTTGGATCCTGAGGAATAATGCTCAATCTTGACCTCAAATCATGAAGTCCAATGGAAGATATGTTGATGTTGTCGATCATAATTCTTCCAAAAGTAGGCTCAACGATTCGGAAAAGTGCTTGTATGAGAGTCGATTTACCACTTCCTGTTCTTCCAACAATTCCAGTTTTCATTCCTCCAACAAATGTGCATGTAAGACCATGCAACACAAGTGGCATATGTGGAGCATAACGCACCTTCATCATACGCATTTCATTATTACAATAGTTACAAAAATCAAGAACAAACTATGACGTGAATATATGACATATCTATTGTACAAGGAACCAAATTTCTCTCAGAAACTAACTTCTCACTCATATCTGATCATGTCTTTTAAATCAGCAACAACAAAAAAGACAGCAAATAGAAACATAGTATTAACTCTAACTACCTGCAAGTTGTGTATATCAACCATTCCATATGATGGCCAAAAATCATGTGGCCGGTTTTCCTCTACAACGAGAGGAGGCTCGCTAGGAATAGAAGTATACTGAAGAATTCTTTCTACTGATATAATTTTGGTCTCTAAGTTGCTAAGATCCCATATCATCCATGCTTGTATAATGTTCAGATTAAGGCCATATGTCACAGCTAAACCAGCAACACCTTCAAAAACAACAAATAGGGAGTTCAGGAATCATGTTCTACTACTCTATTTCATAAAAAGACATGCAATTATACCAGAATTGAGTTTCTTACCTGAATTTATGACTCCTTGTGGAACTGATATCAAGAATAACAAGCAAAAGGCAAATGTAATGGATGACAACATATCTAAGCGAAAAGACAGCCATTCCATAGCCCCGGCAATATAGAAATTGGCGCGTGAATATCCATCCATCAAATTCATATTTGTTTGTTGGAATCTTGACACCTGATCAAAGCTCCTGATGGTTGATGTACCTGAAATTGTTTCGGCAAAGTGTTGAATGATTGGAGCTTTGGATACTCCGACTAAACGAGATAGTTCACGGCCTGATGGTATATAATATTGCTGCACAATTATAAGATTGTAAGATGTCATTATCTAACACATAACTTTGTAAATAAGTATGGGAAATGATTTAGGGCCAGTTTAGATTGGCTTATTTGAATTTATCTACCGAACTAAGGGCTTGTGAGATTGTATGAGAGAATCTATGGAAACAGTTTATGGCATGTCCATAAGCTCCATCTTGCGATGTCATCAACATAGGAGAAAGCTCTCAAGGACAAATAATGAAAACAACTTGAAGCTTATTTGAAAATAGTTTGACTTTATTTTGTCTTTTATTACATAATAGGTTATATATAAGCACTTTTATGATAAGCTTTTATTGTATAAGCTCTGAATAAAATTGTTGATTCAAACAAGATTAAGGTTGACAACTTAAAATCAAAGACAGGATGGTGCAAATTACTTACCTGATACCAAATGCTGATTGCTGTCATAGGAATAAAGACAATGAAAACCTGCCATGCAACCTGACACATCACCATTATAATTCCAAGGAGATGGATTATGGAGCAAGCACCTAATGCAGTTTGAAAAGGAATATTCGTATCCACTTCACTTTGGTCAGTAGAAGCCTGCAAGAGAACAAAACATTTTCTTATCATATATACAATGAAAAAACTAGCAAGATGGACGTTACTATTAAGAAATCAATGATCTAAAGATAATTTAAGACTCAAATATTCATGTCAATTAAGAAACAAAATGAGTGAATAGGAAAATTGATCCTTGAAATTGAAAGCATCGATATATATATATAGTTCTTATTTTTTTGCGAATTGGAAAATACAATTTTGAAATTATAAAGTGTCGGTGAAAACAGTCCGTCTGTTAGCTTTGAACGTTAGGGACTATGATGTGGTATGTTAACTGAAGCTGTGACCTCTATTAACCTTATCTCAGATATGATCTAAAACTTATAGGCAAATTAGTCTCTTGTGAGAAGACATTGATGTGGGATTAGCGTACCATAGCCTCTAACGCGGAAATTTATGGAGGGGCTATTTTGAATGCCTATATACAATTTCATTGATATTATTTGCCAATTGCGCAAAAATAGAACCTGTTTTGACCAATGTATCAAATTTTAAGGACCAATTTACATATCCAATCGAAACAAAATAGAGAGAATGAGATATAGACAGATCCACATACCCTATTAAGGATTCTTCCACTTGGAGTAGCATCAAAAAATGACATTGGAGCGCGAAAAATGCAGAGATGCATTTTGTTGAAGAGTAGGGTAGCTGTCTTATAACCAGAGGTGACAACAAGTGTTGCTCTAGCTAGGACACATAAAGAACTTCCTATGGCCAAACATACATAGACAACTAGGAGTGTAGTTTCTCCAACAGGTGGCTCCACATCTTTTGAGATGGGAGTTGAAGAAGCCATCCAATAGTTGCTTCCAATTTGAAGAAGTTGAAACATGATTTCAGCTATCAATATGAGTGGCACAAGAGCACCTCCGTATGCTATCGTGATGTATTTCCAGTACACCGAAAACCCAACTTTACCTTTCTCTCTTTCTTCTTCTTGAACAAGTTGTCCTTTTGGCTCAAACTTGTCATCTGTTCCACCATTCTGTACTTCTTTCTTCTCTTCTATTTTGTCAACACCGTGAGGAAGAGAGACACATAAATCCTGTTGCGATGTACTTACCTTATTATATATTGTACCGTCTCCATCTGATGAATCAAGTGCAGACAATGCTTCTCTATGAGCACCAATAAGTTCCATAAAATCCGTGCATGAGTTGAGTAGATCATTATACTTTCCACATTGAGTAATTTCCCCATCTTTCATAACCTTAAAACAATGCATAATTTGAAAAGATAAATAGGAAATAAAATAAGCAAACTCTGCTTAAATTAATGACAAAAACTTGAGAATTTCTCACCAAGATAAGGTCAGCAGCAGGTAAGAACTCTACTTGATGTGTGACATAGATCACTGTCTTCGAACTTAAAACTTTCAGCAAGCATTCCTGCGATATTCAAGAGTCATGCAAGAAAAACCACATTTCAGAAGCAGTATAGCACCGAAACTTCAGATTGAAGGTGTGTCTGGTGCCCACAGATGACAATGTCTGACACTGGTTACATTCATTAACTTCCATTTATTCAAATTATTACCGTTGTCAATATGCCAGTGTCATGCCCTTGTTTGTGTCAGTGCGTCGTATTTCTGAAAGTGTTAAAGAAACAGGCTATCTGCATAGTCTATGTTGTAAACAATACAAAATAAAAATGTGTTACCTTAAATAGATGAGATCCTGTATGAGCATCAAGAGCACTAAAAGGATCATCAAATAGATATATATCAGCATCTTGATATAAAGCACGAGCAATTTGTACTCTTTGTTTCTGTCCACCACTCAAATTTATTCCCCTCTCCCCAATAATAGTTTGATCTCCAAACGACAAAATCTCTAGATCCTTCTTTAGCGAACATGCTTCAAGAACCTTCTCATATCTTTCCCTTTCTATATCCATCCCAAACAGTATGTTATCTTCTATCTTGCTGCTTTGTATCCATGCTGACTGTGCTACATAAGCCTTTGTACCACACACTTTCAAAATCCCTGATATCTTTGGTACTTCTCCTAATACACATGAAAGTAACGTAGATTTTCCCGATCCAACGGTACCACATATAGCAACTTTCATTCCATGAAAAACTTTAAGATTTATGTTTTTCAATACTGCATTCGGAGAAGATAAATCCCAAGAGAAATTTCCATCAACTACTTCAATAGCTATATGTGAACTTCCTTTTGGAAGCTTCTCAACAATATCAGATCGCATTTTGTCGTGACAAAGAAAAGATGCAATCCTATCAAGAGAAACCTTACATTGTGACATCATTGAAATTGTGTCTGGAAGATTATAAATAGGTTCTTGCAAAATCTGAAATGTTGCAAGTGAAGATAAGATCTTACCTGATTCAAGTGGGACCCCTATAACCATACAAGAACCAAAAGTAACCACAGACACAAATGCTGGTGCACTCCAAAATACAAATATGATCAAAGCTATAGTGTGTAAAAATTTCTTTAACCAAAATTGCTCACTCTTTCTGAGTTCAGATATCTTAGACAGAAACTTCATTTCCCATCCTTGAAGTTTGAGAATCCTCATGTTCCTTAAAATCTCGGACGTGGCCTTCATTCTTTTATCTCTTGATGCCATCAACTTGTTTTGAAACTTCTCTAGGATTGACACTAATGGAACATTTGCCAACATTACAATGATAGTTGCAACAAGCCCGGAAATTGAAGCGATGCCAAGATTTTTATACAAAACAAACATAGCAACTAAAACCTGAAAAACTACCAACCAAAGATCATGCAAGTGATAACTGAATTCGCCAACTCTTTCAGCATCAACAGTCATGAAATTGATTATCTCGCCGCTAGTGTGGCCTTGTTTGGATTGACATGAAAGTGTCAAAGTTTTATCATAAATAATTGTTACAAGAAGTGCTTGGATTCTTATTCCAATTTTCTGCAACCTGAAAACCCATTGCCTCTTTGTAAGACACTCGACAACCTTTGCTACAAAAAATGCAGACACCAAAACAAGGCCTTCATTTTCAAATTTCCTTTGTCCATTAAGATATTGAACAAAATTATCTATAAGATAAGGACCCACATAAGAAGCCAATGTGTTAACAAATGCAAAAATAGCTGTTAAAAGAATCTCTTTCCATGCTGAGAATGCTAATGTCTTCACTAGCTTAAATGTGGTCACTTTGTTGATGTTGTTGCCACAATATGCCTCAAGCTTATCCTTAAAATATGGAAAAGCTCCAAATAAACTGTCTTTTGTGTCAAGTTGTGGAACATCTTCAAGGTCTAAAGTTTTCTTCTTTCCAAGAGAAATTAGTGGACCAACCCAAGAGAATGTGAGAATGCTGAAAATTCCAGCATTAGAGTAAGGAGTAACACTGTCGAACGCGCTGGTTTCTTTTGTATCACCATTCAAAAGAGGTTCATGAAGAGAGCTATCTTCTATTTCACCCTTATTTTTCATAAAAAAACACAGGTAACAAATGAATAAACCAACACAAACAGAGAAAACATCAGAAACCAGGCATTGAATTGGCAAAGTAACTTTCTTTTCGTAGAGAACAATTTCCACTGTAAAGCAATAACATGAAACAAAGAGGTCAAAGACACACCAAGGTTTGAAGAACAATGGCATTGGAAATCTTGTTTCACATGAACATAAGAGTCTCCTTTCAAGGAAGACACAAACAACACCCCAAGAAACTGTTTTGAACGCCAAATCCAAAAGGGTCACGAGCTTTTCTGTTGAAAAATCATTTCTATACCAACTGAAGTAATCAAACAAAAAGAGCAGAAAATTGAAAAAAGAAATACTAAGAGAACAAAAAACAGTCCTTGTGAAGAAAGTGTTTTTCATTCTCTCTCTGCAAGTGTCTTTGGATTCAATATTAGTGACTTTCTTACACAACCATGAGACTAAAAGTGCTACTAACAGAAGTAGATGGAGAAAACCAGAAAAGCCATGCAAGAAAACTGGTTTCACATTCATGAAAAAAGTTAGAAAACTAGTTGCATTGTGTGCAAGAAAATGGAATGAGAAGAAAAATGACATAATGTACTTAGTTGAATGAGTTATAATAATTCTGAGCTTGTTGTGGAACCTTAAAAGGATTTTATGAAATATAGGGTGATATCAGGATGAAGTTTTTTTGCCTATATAGAATGATAAGCAAGTTATGGAATGTTTTAGAGGTCTCAACAACAAATCACAACTCACAACTGCAATTGTGGCCTCATAAGAAGTATTTGGTCTGCATTTTACTGCAATTTCTTGTAGGAAATAAAGAGAAGAAAAAATCTGACAGTAATTAGTCAAAATTCTCAACTATCTCTTTTTTTTGTTGATGAAAGGACAAACTCATGAAACTCACATACAACTGGTTTTAGGTTCAAACTCGGATGAAAATGTTCACATCAATATCGACAAGTTGTACGGACAAATTCTGACATATTTATGATATAGCTAACATATAATAAATAGCGCATGTGTGATGAGTGTGAAAGAAAATTTGTGCATGTGCAATAAAGAATGTGTTTAGAATATTATTTTTTTTGTCTAATAAAAAAAATAATCCTCAAATTAAGCACTCGATCAACTAAGTTCCTTATTTTATCAATATTTTAGAATAGTTCCTAACTTAAAAAATGTTTATCAACTTAATCTTCGATGATTGTCTTGTTCCTCTCTCTTCTTTCCATCGTTTGTTAGGATAGCAAAAAAGGGAACGTAATATGGATCACCTCATAGGAGCACGCCTAGACCCTTATATCCACTGCCAACATCATCATCAATGGCCTTCGAAGATGGCCCCATACTTCACGGGAGCCGTTAGCGTTCTCTACCCCTATATAAGGGTGATTTATTATCACCCTCAAGGTACACTTCACTTTTACCACATTTCGTACATAACCACCTCTTTCAGATACTGAATTGAGCGTTGGAGAGCTAACGTGCCTGCAGACACCTTTCTTCTCAACGTGAAGGCTCAACCTCTGTCTCAATCGAGCACCGTACGTGAACAACCATTTAGATTCCTTGATCGTCACCGAACTAATCAAAAGTATTAAAAATAATCTTTTTTCGATATAAAACTTGGTAATTGTTTTCTACTAATCTTTAATAAATGTCCTTACTACATTTTTTTTTTTGACAAGATTACTACATTTGTTATCGTGACCTTTATTATTATTACTTGATAAAATAAAATAACGTTTTCATACATATAATTTCCATTTTATACATATATAATTGAATGTTTTTAAACTGGTTGATATAACTTTTTTTAAGGTTTTATATAAAATTATTAGCCAATGTTATATGTCTAACACATACTTTTGGTAAAAAAAAGTCTAACACATACTTACCTATGAAGTAGTTGTATACGGTCACACACATATTCTATTAGACTTAAATGCTCTTTTGGTCCTTTAACTTGATTTCAGGGATCGGTTTGGTCCCATAAGTAATAAAAGGTTCGTTTAGGTCCCTTAACTTTATTTAAAGTATTAGTTTGGTCCTTTCTGTTAATTTAATTCAAAAAAACGTTAAATTTAGGGACCAAACTAATACTAATTAAATAAGTTAAGAGATCAAACTAATACTAATTAAATAAGTTAAGGGACCAAAATTTAACGTTTTTTTGAATTAAATTAACAGAAAGGATCAAACTGATACTTTAAATAAAGTTAAGGGACCTAAATGGACCTTTTATTACTTATGGGACCAAACCAATACTTGAAATCAAATTAAGGGACTAAAAGAGCATTCAAGCCTATTCTATTAATATCTCTCGGTACCTACATAGAACTGAATTAAAATCCTTCTATTTATTAGTTTCTCCATTTTTTTTTTCAATTAGAGATATAAAGACACATAATGTTTAAAAATAATTAATAGTAGTGAGACCTATGTACTTTTAACTAATGATTTTTATTCGACCTTGTGTTTTCACCATATTGAAAATTCACAATGAAATCTTTTCTACACGAAATTCATAAATTATTTCCTCTTTTGAATCCCAAATGTCCTAAGGGCACTTGTTAGTATAACTCATATTTTAATTTTAAGGAAATGCTAACAAGTGCTTTATGAGTACTTTTTTTTTTACAAAAATAAATGATATTCATTCATTCAAATTGATAGAGTACATCGATACAATGCAAATTCGCTAAAACCAAAAATGATGAATCTGCGAACAAACTCACAACATCCATGTTAGTAGCATAAAATGGCAAAGTACAAAAGTCTACATATATGAGTATATTCAAGTCTCCGGAATAACCATGTCTCGGAATCTGCAACATGGACGACGCCAAAGTCATTGATTGGATCTGCACTAGATCAAATCTGATCTGACAGTCTGAACCGAACAAATATTTGAACGAAACAAGAAAGACAAACAATGCCGCACAAAGATAACAAACAAACCAACGCCGCACTATGACAATGAAATCACAAAATAAAAAACAAAATAGATGTGAAAATCATTTATTTCAATAAAAGATAAAGAGAGAAACGAGATAATAGAAGGGTGATTTTGGTCAAAAGATCATGGACGTATCCTTTCTTAGACAAGGGGTAGCCTTGGCTACCCAAAAAATATATCATTCTTTAATTAGTTGGCATAAATTTATATTCGGCTACATCAAATAATAAACATTGAGTTACGCCAAACAAATTCAATTGTCAAAAATTAACACAAACAAAAAAGTGAGAATATTACTAAATGATTGATAGATTTATTTGTATTGGTTTGATACTTCCGGTCTCAATATCAATTATAGAGAACTTTTTCAACAATAAAAATCATTAGACAATAGTCATAAACAAATTAAATGGACAATGAGTTTCTTGCAAATAACCTATTTGTTTACATTGGAAAAGATAGTATTAATCTATTTAGTAAACGGTCAATTATGGATAAAATTGACTTCCTGAAATGCATTTTACCCAACTTTTCTAAATAGCTATTTTCAAATTTTATCCTTCGTTGTTGCCTTAATTTTCATTTCATATAAGTAAAAATTATTTTGATTTTTTTTTATGTACTGGTTAATTTTCGGATTAAATTTGTTTTTAGCCTCTACAACACATGCGAATTTTAAGTTAAGTTCCTAAAATTTTGTTTGATTTTAGTAACAATTTTTTGTTATAGAATAAATACAATACTAAAAACCCTTTTTTATTTGTAAAATTTTAAAAATCAAGACAAAAATTGAATAAATTTTTTGTAAGGACTAAACCTAAAAAAATTATAATCTATGAGACTAAAAACATATTTTTTCCTTAAAATTAATATATGGACTTTAAAAATATTTTATTGTTTCTCTATATTTGCCCCTGCGTAAATTTTTTGTTAGCTTTGCCGCTGCAAAAGATGACCATAAATCACCCTTGGTTGATTAAGGAGGAAAAATTAAGATTTTGGTGACGGCTCACAAGAGAAAGAAAAGGAAGAGGTGTTTTTCTTCTCATCCTACTTGTTAATAAGTTTAAAATGAAAACTTTATCATAGATATTGTCCATTCAACACATAAAAACAACTAATAGTAACTTTTTCTACCTCATCAATCATTGCTAATTTTGAATTTTTAACTAATGTTCTTGGGACACTTGTTAATATAATAAAAACCTTAAATTTCATCCTATTTCATCTTAAAAATTTAAGATGAGGAGAGATCTCCTTATTCAAGGTAGTGAATAACTTCAAATTCAAAAACTCTTATAAAAATATTTTCATTTGTCTGTCTTTAAAATTTATTTTTCAGAATTTTAAAATTTATTTTCGTATTTTTTAATTTTAAAAATAATTTTCAGAATTTTAAAATCTTTTTTAAAATTTAATATTATGTGGCACGCCACGTGACAAAAGTTGCATAGTCAGCAACTGCCACGTGGCCAAAACCATGCCAACTCAGCTGAATAGTGGGGCCAGGGACCTTTTTCAAACAATTTTGTTTTTGTAGGGATGTATTTCAATTTTTTTTTTACAGAGACGAAAATCAAAACTGGACCAAATTACTGGGACTAATATCATATTTAAGCTTTTTTTTTTTTTTTTATTAGGTGAAACAACCCCTTCTTCTTCTTCCATAATCTCTTTACTAATCTACCAACACAATCCAAAATCATAATCTTTCTACTCTCTCACGGCATGTCTCTCGTGTATCAACCCTTCTTCTCACACGACCCTTGTTCATCCACCCTTAAATCCATCCATCCACGATACTACCACCATCTTCGTCCCTCCCTCCACCGAAAGCGCCGCCCATCACAAATCAAAACATTTATCCTATGCGTTTTCTGCGCTCCGCCGTCACACCACCACACCCCCACGCTGTCGTCATCGCAGATCTCGCCATCGTAGATCTAGCTTTGTGTCACTATCACATATCTACATACACTAAACATGATTTTTGATTTTAGTGTTCCTACCAATCTTCCAAGACCCATAATCCCTTTCGTGATTTGTTGTTTCTGCTAAAAACAATGAAGCATAAGAAGAAGAAAAATTATTGAAAAAACTGAAAGTATTAAGGAAGAGAAAAGAAGAAAAGATGTCTGAATTTTTGGTTTCAGATATGGAAAGATGAAATGAATTTAGAAGGAAGAGAGGAAGATGAAGATGAAGAAGTGAAGGATGAAGATCATTTGGCTTATTAGATTTTTTTTTGTAATATGCCTACCACACAAAACACAAAATGGGCTCCACCATTATGTCACATCAGTGTTCTGTTAATAAAATAGACGGCACAAAGTAATTTCGTTAACGAAGTAAAATGTGGGAATTTTAAAAATATTTTTTGAAAGGTATGGACTATTCTTTGAAGTATCTTAAACTATAGGGACTAAAAACATATTTAACCCTGAAATCTATTATATTTATTGATGAGCGGTGATAGGTTGACACCCTTAGAAGGCATACCACCCTTGTACACACTTCCACCTATCAAACATAATATTAAATACTCTTACAAAGTGTCAGCTAAAAAAAAATTAAGTTCCAATTTCAGTTAGCTCTCGTCCTCCCTTTCTCTCTTTTACATTTGTCTCATTTCCTCTCTAGCTGCCTTCTCTACACATCTCTTTATGGTGACCGCTCACCGGACCAGCGACGACAACACCATTGACCGTCAATCATTATCCTCCCGTTATCATCGACCACCACCATCCTCTTCCTCCATCACTGGTGTCTCTCTTCCTCACCTCTCTTTCTCGCATGCGTCCGTCTTTCTCTCTCGTCGTCGGTCAATGGTGAGAACCACCACCACATCTTGTTCTATATACCTCACATCCGTCAACACCACCTCCGTTGTCCACCCCTGTGCAAATCTGGAGAAATCCTCTGCAATCGGCAGCCTCCATCGTCCGACCATCATAAAGCAGCAAATCTGAAAAAATAATTGATGGCTGAGTCATTGTTGTTGTTATGTTGGAAAGATTAATGACGGAGGAAAATAATAAGGGCAACCGAGATGGTGAGGGAGGGCAGAGGGTGTGATCGGCAGAGCAACCACGATGGTAGTGGTGAGGGAGGGTGGATGGTGTGGTTGGTGGTTGTGATGGAAGTTGGATGGTGCAATCGGTGGTGGTGGTGAGGGAGTGGCGGGTTTTAGAGAAGGGAGAGAAAGAGGGAGTGAGAAAGTTGAAGGTGTGGTTGGTGGGAGACGAAAGAGAAGTCTATTCATTGAGAGAGAAATGATAAGAAGAGTGGTGTGAATTGAAAAAAAGGGGTTTGCGAAATTACGAAAATACCATGCCACGTAGGGTGTGTACAAAAGTGGTATAGGAAAAAGGGTGTCAATGAATCATTCTCCTTTAATTTTATATCAATACCATTTTAATTGTTGTCTTCCATTTTCCTTTTCTTTTTCTTTTTGTAGTCAAATCAAACAAATTGATTCAAAAATATTTTTTGAATCATTGGAACTAAATTTAAATTTTTGGTAGAACCTAATTGCTTTTAAAGGTGAATATTAGGAAATTTTGATCTAATTAGTCCATTTCTATTCAGTTTTTGTGAGGTTTTTTGATAAACCTAGGCAACGCACGAGTCAAAAATCTAATGATATGTCAAGTTTCTAACATAAACAAACTAATGAGTGAATGATATCCCGCACAAAGTATAACACTAGAACTAATTTACAATTTATATCTTGCAAAGAAATAAAACTAGTGTAGATATTATGAAGTAATACAATTATTACCACTTACAGCCACACTTATTCATTACATACACAAAATGATTACATCACATTTCACTCAACTACTTACTTTCTAATGTTATAAACTTATAATTTATTAATTGATAACTAGATATATCAAAACTTAATATCAATCACAACAATCATCTGCGCCCACACTTCATAATTTTTATTATATTGAATTGATGTCATGATCTGTATGTGCCTATATTAGATATAAATCTTACTTTAACTTAACTTTGATACCAATAAATTTGGTGAAATAGATGCAAACTCATTTAACATATACTTTGTCCAGCAAATGTACCATTTTCTGCCATTTGATGTTTGTTTTTCAATTTTGTTAGCTTCAATATTATATGTACAATAATTGATAGATGGTTGCTTGACATCCGTAAATTATGATAGAAAGACGAATTCCTTCAACAAAACAAGCTCATAAACTGAGTTTAGTTCGAGTCTTCTAAAAAATAACCGTAACAAAAAACATCATTAAGGATTAATCCTTCGGTCTATGTTTCTGTGTCGACTAGCAACTAGGCAACTGATTGATTACTTTCTCTGTCTCTATGTAACTAGAAACTATGTTGAAAAGTGTATGTTAAAATGTATGTTCCTAGTATTCCTCTTTCACATATCATAAGTACAACACTCCAAATGAATTCACTAATATCAAACTACCCTGCAATAGCCACTTAGATGATTATTCATAAATAATAATGTTTGAAACATTAAAGAAAGAATATATAACTGCAATGAAGTGTTAGTTGTATGGACTCATAACCGAAGTCAATCAAAACTCTAATTTCCCTCAAAGAAAATCATATACAAGTAAGTTCAATTACCAATTACCTTAACTGATAATATAATTAGTGGAGAACTCCTTTAAACAATCTCTCTTCCAATAAAGAAGATCATCAAACATTTAAATCAAAACTTAATTTTAATTGAGTAAAATCTAAAGCAATTGAAATCTATCTAAAGCCATTTGAAATCAAAACTTAATTAGCTAAGAAAATCTAAAGCAAATGAAATCTATCGAAAGCCACCATGAACACGAAATTAAGTAATCGAAATAAACATAGTTTCCCAAATTATGCATCACTTGGCTTAATTAAGCATGTTAATCAATTATAGAAGTCAAATATAAAGTAATAATTGGTACCTTATCCTGTCAGCGAAGGAGAAAATCCAGTCTGGTGATAAATCCTTTGTGATCAGTGTTGTAATTTGTGGTAGAGCAATATACAAAAACAAAACCATATCGAGAGAAGATCACACACACCATACTATAGTGATCAGTGTTGTATTTTATTCATTTTTTGACCTTCCATGCAAGCACACCTATCATGGCAAAGGTCAGATTCACAAAGGTATTATTCCGATCCACTTCATCCTCAAACCACAATCTCAAAATTTTCATCCTCATGTAGCTAAATTCACAACACAAATCAAAATTTGATATTTTAAGGATGCAACAACACTTCTCATACAATAATCTTCCATTCAATACATGATGTTGAAGGAAGCAACAACAATACAAAACATGCAAAGAGGATACCTCAATGAACACGAAGATAATCCAAAAGCAAGACAAATATGTATATCACGCTTCAATTTTTAATTGTACAATAAATGATATGTTCCTACTTTGCATTCATTAGTTATGACAAAAGGACAATGCCATCAACAAAACAAGTTCATATACTATAGAGACTGCAATTCTAATTACCGCAAATTAGGACTCTTCTATTTATAAGAAAGCTTTAGAAATAATAAAGAATGACATTAATGATACCAACTAAAAGCTAAGTGGGAGGAGACTCTAAAGTTATGGGATGATGAAAGTGATGAGAAAACTGATGAAGGGATTTTACATTGAGTTGGGCTAGAGTCTTCTATAAATGACTATTAATGTTATTATCAATCCACAAAAAATAATACTAATTTTATATATTTATTAAATCTTATTGTTGTTGAATTCGAACTAAAATCATACCAATAAAATTAAATGTGACAATCATTCATTATTCTCAAGCAACAACAGCAAATAACATCTAAGTGTAAAACAAATCCACAAACATAATCAAAGAACAAAAAAAAGGGAGTAAAAGAACAACACCCTAATGTTTGTTAACCCAGTTCGGCCCAATATGACCTACATCTGGCAGAGAGATCAGCTCTCCAATCCACTATGAAATGAGTGATACAAGCAGGTTACAAGAAATTAGATCCAAGAGTTTAAAAAAAACCATCTCTAATTTCTTCCCATTTATCAAATCACTCAGCCCACAATGATATCCCAAGTAAAATTAAGAGAGAAACTTTTCATCTTTCCTCTAATGAGAGATCCCACTTCCCAAAGTATATGAAAATTTCAAAATATAAAAATATCATCTTCACATCCACCTTTATCTAGACTCAGTTTTATCATCTACCCTTCATAAACAAATTCCATTTACCAATCAATATTCTCTATGCTCACCATAAATAATATTCTTCTAACATGTTTCTCATGCTTGATACATATGTATCAACCATCAACCATATTGGCTTATCAAAGTATGTGTATCATGTTAAGCAATAATAGCCATAGCAAATACAAAATCAAAGTAGATGTAGTTCATGTGAACATAGTACTCTTACATCAAATAGTGCAAATTGTATAGGAAATCAGAAACACGTATTAATCAATAAGAAGTATATGAAATTATGCATGATGAAGCCTTCGGTCTATATATCTTTGTATAGAAAAAATTAGTTTGCCAATTATTCATAAATAATTGTGTCGAATAAATTAAAGAAAGAATATACTATAACTGAAATTGAAGTGTTAAACACTAAACCTTAAAGGCTTAAATCCTAATCATGTCGGAGACATTAAAAAATAGCTGGTTAAATTTCCTTGTAATAAAGAAGGAAGTAATATTGTTTCAATTGATAGAATATATAACTGCAATTGAAATGTTAACTTGTTGTATTAACTATGTAGTAGACATTAAATAAAGAATATATAACGCTAATTGATAACATAATTATCGAAAAACTCCATTAAGCACTCTCTGCCAATAAAGAATATCGTCAAAAATTGCAATCAAAACTTAATTTAATTGAGTAAATCTAAATCACATAAATCGTATCTAGAGCCTAGTTTTACATGAGCACGAAATTAATTAACCGAAACAATCACAGTTCCTCAAGTTTCGCATAGCTTGTTTTGATTAAACTTCGAATGTAAACTAATAAATGATACCTTATTCAGTCAGCAGCGGAGAAAATCCAGTGAAAGTGATAGATCCTTCGCCATCAGTGCTATGATTTGTTTCTTTTGATGCGTGGTATATCAATAAAGATAAATTAAAGCACAACGACAAGAACGAGAAGATCACACACACCACCACACCAGAGGAAGATCCCGGGCAATTCCCGTGCGATCTTCCTCGAGAACAACAAAATATATTTTTATTCATTTTTTTGACCTGCCATGCAAGCGCACCTGTCATGGCAAAGGTCGGTTCACAATCACAGAATTTTCATCATCATCATCATCATCATGTAACTAAATTCATAACAACACTTCTATTACAATAATCTTCTCTTCAATTTCAATCCATGACAAAACTCACGATCATTGCAACGATCCAATTGTACCTGCAACGTGAACACTTCAACTAGGTTGATGAACATGAAGAAACTCCGAAAGATCGCGCCTCCTTGCAATAATAGATCTGGGAAATGGAACTTCAGACCTACAAAAAATGATGCAGATGAAAATAAAATTAGAACAATTGCGAAGGTGATTAAAGAAAAATAATCAACAAAGGTAAGATTAAGCATACCATGGAAAAATAACCATCGGTGTGTAGATCGTGAACCAATCCATGTGGAAGAATTTTCTGCACGCTACAACAAGATTGATGAAGAAGTAGATTTTGGTAAGAGTAAAAGAAATGAAGATGTTGAGAAAATTCAGCGTTTGTTTTACGCTATATATAGAGGTTGTTACATTGAGTTTGGATCCTTCTATGGGCGCGTTGATGACGAGGTAATGGTTCTTATCCTTTTTTAGGCAAAAAAGGAAGGGATAAAAAAGGAAGGAAAAATAAAATAAAATTGTGGTTGTGTTTGCTCTCAGTTGTGGGTAAGTGCAGATTGTTGCCCGTTGGCTTTGACCGTATGTGGGAATGAAATAAATGTTCTTTAGCAACTATCCATTAAAATAAGTAAAATTAAAAATACTACCTCCATCCTTGATTATAGGAACCTTTTAAAAAAAATGGTGAAAAAATAGACTCGAGTGATATAGAAATGTGGAGAAAGAGTTTCACACCTATAGTAAAAAAAATGGTGAAAAATAGAATCAGGTGATATAGGAATGTAGAGAGAATACTTGTAGATTTCATTGTAACAAGAGTATATCAGTTAGATGATAGTCATATCATTAGAGATAGATGACGACCTAAAAGAACTATTAAATTTTGTTAGAGATTAATGAGTTGTACCCAAATATGGTTTATGATAGAACATAATAATGTAATTTGATTCATGCAGTCAACTCCATTCAGTGAGATAAAGCTTGGTTATTGTAGTAGAGTATTATAACAACATATAATGAATTTGAAGAATTTATCTAAACCCTCCAAAATTAAGGGTGTACATGGGTTATCCAAATTATTTTTTGTTTTTTTGTTAATATGTAATTACTAAATTATGAGTCCTCGTATTTTTTCAAAGAAAATACTCTACTTCTGTATTTTCTATAAATAAAAAATTGTATAACCTATTTTACTAATTTTAGCGTACAAAAAGGATAATATTAAATAATGAATTTCATCATAAAATGCTTGCAACAAATTAAAGTTGCATGACATAAAATTTCATTAGCATCAAAACAACCAAAAAGTGCAACATTCAAATTTGTAACTTAGCATGTTTTGATTTTCAATATAGGGAATGACTTTTGTCAATTTTAAAAATCAGACTTGATTTATGACCAAAATTTTTGTATTCCCTTTCGTCTCAATGGAAACAAAAATAAAATATTGGCATTATTGGGTAAAAGAGTTTATTAGGTTTGTGTCTGGTTTTATCCAAACCTCGTTATTTTTTGAGTTTTTCATTTTTAAAAACATACTCATCTAATTATTCAACACAACCCACTTTTTTTGGTTTTTTTTGGGTGAATTTGACCAGGTTTTTAGGGTTGACCCAACCCATGTACACCCCTATCTAAAATTTATCCATTATAACTTTTGAGTTCACCCATTTTTTTTTTTAAAAAAAAAAAATCAAGTTATTAAGAAAAATAAACTTCCATATTAAAGTTAAAACTACCATCTGTTTCACTTCTCTTTGAAGCTTACGCTAGTTTGTCCCACAAATTCTCTTTGAAGTTTATTTTTGGACATAATATTAGCCATTAAATCAATTAATTATGACGGTAGACATTTGGTGTAAGTCTAATGACTTGCACATGATGTCAACGGATACTTCATAATAATCTAAATTAATAAAATTGTGAAACAGTCGAATCTTGCATATTTTGGGTCAAGATAAGTGTCAATATAGCATAACTTATTTAATTAAAAGGTACATTGGGGCAAAAATTGGAGGAGATGATTGGTCCATCATGTTCCATTTTGAAAATTGTTCTTTTGACATCAAAAACTTTCTAAAAACACAAGTATAATACTTAAATGCCCCAACGGTAGAGTTAACTACCGTTGAGGACCTGACAGCAGTTAACTATCGCTGGCCCTAGCAATAGTTAACTACCGCTGAATTCATTTCAATTTATGCCTATACTCTTGTACATACATTTGCTCTTCTTTTCTTCTTCCTTTTCCACTCAGTACTGGAAACAAGTTTTAATGAATTTCTAGCATTGAAGGTTCTAGCCTAAACAGTTTGAATTCAAAGTTTCAATGAATTTCTCACCTTAAATGGCAAATCTTGATAATCCATTCAACACCTGGGTCACTAATTTTATGTAAGGTTTTGAAATTTAAACAAAAAAATAAAAATTTGAAGAAATTAAAAAAAATGTTTTAGTTAACTGTTGTTGGGTTCTCAACGGTAGTTAACTACCGCCGGGGGCATTTAAGTATTTTACTTGTGTTTATAAGAAGTTTTTCATGTCAAAAAAGCAATTCTCTTCAATTTTAAGCAAATCAAACAATAGAATTTCATTCTATCAATCCAAACAAAGCCTTAGAGAACATTGTCTCCTCTTGAATCCACCACTTGACTCCGGTGAAATTAATCGAAATCTAATGTAACAACTTTTGAATATTGAGATCACTGAGCAACAAAAGTTTGCCATTTAATAGGGCATTGATAATTTACAAAGTTTACCCTAACATAACCAAAAAAGCCACAACTTTGTTTACCCTTCCTCCCTATTCTGCTCTATATACCTAGCTGGCATTTTTCTGTGGTCCAAACAACAAAAAGCTTATGTGCCAAGTATGTTTTCCTATCTAATATTACCAGTCTATTTACCTTTGGTCGCCATTGGTTTTTATCTTCTTGTTGCTGTTAAGAAATGTGAAATGAAATTCTCCAGAAGAGGAACTGGAACTCGAATTGGAACTGGAAGAACTATCACTACTTAAGTCTTCCAGGATATCCAATGTTGCAGCCAATCCAAGAGAAGAAGCAGAATATTTCTTAAAAATTCTGCTTGGCTCAGCCAGTTTTGTTGCGTTTCTTTGAACGGCTCCAAATGAACTTTTTTTCCCAGTATCTGAAATGACACATAAATTAGTCTCTTTTAGTCAATGTTGCTTGTGAATTATACTCATCTTCATCATAAATCAAGAAATCGAGGAGTGTCGGCAACAAGCTCTTTTATTGGTTGAAAGTTAAATCAATTCGCCCCACAATCCCACATAAATATAAATATAAATAGTACATATATGAATTTCAACCAATAAAAGTGTGCGCGCTGATATTACCAAAAAAAAAAAAAGTGTGCGCGCTGAAAAGAGTGTTAGAGTGTTTTACTAACATAATTCCAATAGATTTGTAAACAAAATATTTCAAGCAAAGCTTGGAAAATGAAGAGCCCTAAACTGTGTTCTTATAATATCCAGCCTCTCCTAGTTAATGGCTATTAAGTTATGCTTTCATCAAGTGTAGATATTTATATGTGCATTGATAGTGCACCCTACCTAGTTTTTATAGGAAAGATATAACATTTTGCCACCTACTTTCTTCTTTTTGTTTTTTATGGGAAGCTAAATAAGGGGAAAAAAAAAAAATTCACCAAACAGAATGATTAGGATAGTAGTCGTGTAATGGAACGGGAATGTAAAGCTAACATGGCTTCAAATGACAATAGTTACAAGTCTGATACTAGGGTATACCGTACCTAAATTTCATAGAAAATGCATTAACATGATTTCTAATAAATCTATATACATCCCATTTTTTTAGACTCTCAACAAGGTTAAATTATGCAATAAAAAACATATATCACCAAATCTTTTTCCTCAATTATTCACCCGACAGGGAGTTGAGTCACCATATTTACCCAAGCATATCATCTGTTCCATATTTTATCTGAACTCAACTAATCATAAATATGACACAGCCGTAAAATACTTGAGATTATGAATTCTTATATCTCTAATCTAGGAATAGTCATGAATGCATTAAAGAAAAAGTTATGGCAAGCTCCATAGAAAGAAAAAAAACTCATTAGCCAGCTTCAATTGTTTTCCCGTCCTTGAGATTTCAAGGAAGCATAGAAGAGGAGTGCTAAGAACACACTCTTATTTGATTATTGTTGTTTGAATGAATTCATGACTTTGTTGTATTCTAGACATAGATGCAAACACATGAAACCCGTTAAGATTTTTGTTTGTTCTTAGAAATTGAGGTTGGGTCTAACACGACCCCACAAAATCGGCTTATGAGGTAAGGATTGTCTCCACCTAAAAAAAATATGTTCAAGCCATCTTTTATCTAATGTGGGACTCTTAAACACACCACCTCACGCCCAACACTATTGGGATTGGTGCATGGATATAAATGGTGGGTGGCCTGCTAGCAGAAACCTAATAGCAGATGACCCAATAGATCTTGAAGGAGGCTCTGATACCATCTTAGAATAACCTAGAATAGTCTGATATAATATCAAGATAATCTAAAATATATTTTATATTCTAACAATAATAAAGAAAAAATGTTGAATTTCGGATTAGAAAAACATTTCGATAAATATATTTTATTGGCAAATATACTACTATGTAGGGCTAAATGACATATTTTATGTTAGCAGAACAAAGATTGGAAATATGAATTAACATAATTCACAAGCAAATTTCCATAGAAAAGATACTACATTCATGTGTTAGTGCGTATAGTGGCTGTCAAAGTTGATCAAGAGCAGTCCAAAAAGCTGAAAGGGGTTTCTAGAGTGCCTCTAATGAACGTTGGCACTCAATATCCTCAATAGCACATAAAATAGTCTCTTTTCTATGCAATGTTACGAATGAATTACCATTCATTCGCCCTGATCTGCCACAGCCTGAAAATTTGGGCTCATATGGTCGCACAAGTGTTCCCTTGAGCCATGATAGATGTGGGTCTTATCGGACACGGGAGATAGATCACCAATCTTCAAGTGTTAGAGATCACCGACCTCTACCCGTTCTATTGAGACCCCTTCTAGCTTGTGGGTCTGTCCAGGAAAGTGTGTTCCCTCCTAGTTCACAGCATTTGTTTGTGAGCGTCTATTGTCTTTGTATGTCTTCAAGTACAATATTTGTTCCACCGGTTCGTGTGCCTTTATTATTCCTGGTCCTATTTTTACACCCCAAATCTGTTTCTATTGTTAATTCCAAACCTCAATGTATCACTCCAATTTGGTCCAACACCGTGCTGCCACAAACACCACTGTCAATTTTAGTTACTGCCTGGACTTCAAGAGCGGTTAGCACCGGTGCAATACCATTTTGGTTAGGTTTGAAGAGGTAAAACCATCTAATTGGAGCTTCAGGTGTGGTTAGCAGTGACACAACTGTTTTTGTTTGGTTTGGTTTGAAGATATGATACCTTCTGGTTGGGGCTTCAGTTGTAATTAACACTGGCCCGAAAGCCATTTTGGTTTGGTTTGATTTGAAGTTGTGTCATCTACCAGTTCATGCTTATGCTACTGCTGGGCACAAACTTTATTGACTAATAATTAAATTGTTCTTGTGTTCACCATTGGTTTATCAAAATATCTTTTTGGGTTTTGATTAAGTTGGGTGTTATACTTTTCTACTAAGGATATACATTTATAACAAGCTTAAAGCTAACAATGCTTTGGCTTGAGAGGGGTATTAGAATTGATAATATTAAAAAAATAATTAAAAAAAAAAAAAAAACCTTAGAATATCCTAATATTTTGTTAAAGTATAGTGGTGTATCCCTTAAAATTAATATCTAATATTATAGTATCATAGACTATCTCCTAAGATTAGTTTGCATATTTCTTAGTTATTATCATGATTTGTTTTTTAACTTCTCTTTTTATATAGGACTAGGAGTCTAGTATCTCACCAAATAGAGGTTAGTGTTTAGTTTCTTTTATATAGGACTTGTTGTCATGTGACTGTAAGGTCACGGGTTCAAGTCCTGGAAACAGCCTCTTGTGTAAAAACAGGATAAGGCTGCGTACAATACACCAAATGGTGGGACCCCTTCCCGGACCCTACGTATGCGGTAGCTTCAGTGCACCAGGTTGCCCCTTTATCTCAAACCCATAACTTCAATAGTTTTTCCAAGAATGCATATATTGTTAGCAAACACGAGCACCAAGTAAATACATATAGTTAGCAAAGAAGCAGTTAAAAACTCCATACCTGAAGAACCTGGACCATCTTTCTTGCTTGGTTCACCAGCCAATCTTTTCCTTTCAACCAAATCCTTGACATTTTCACCTTTGAGTTCACTAACAGCACAAGCCTCCCCATCAACAACCCCACTATTCTTCACCACCTCAAGCTCGTGTCTTTCATTCCCCAATTCAGCTTTCATAACATTTCCATCTTCTCGGTCAATCCCATTACCATTCTCCCTAAACTTCACCAACTCCTCACCACACCTTTCTCCATTGACTTTCTGTGCCTCAACATCAAAATCATGTATTCCCAAGCTCTTAAATTGATTCTTCCTGTGCAGTAACCTAATCTTCTCTAGAATTTCCTCCTTCAGCTTTGCTTCCCTGTCCCCTAAGGGCTCTTCTCTGTTGATATCATTACCTGACATTATATCAGTGGGTTTAGCCAATCTTGTTGCAAGGTTTGCGTTTACTGCTCTTGATGAACTTAGCCGCTCAGTATCTGCAATTAAATGTGACATAACAGATCAGCCAACAACTAATTACTTCCAGAGTAGGAAATGAAGAGCAGTAGAGTTTATAAACCCTTGTAAAATATTGCCAATTTTTCCGCATTCATGAAAATTAAGTGGCCATCAACAAAAACTCAGATTTCTACTTAATTTTACAAATAAAAATGCCAAAATGATGCTGAGCCTTATATTACTAGTTACATCAAGTGAATTTTAAAAGACATGAGTCGAGGGTAACCTGCCAATAACTACATAGTATTCTCTAACCAAACTGAAAAAGGCACAGGTAGAGCAATGTAGAAGTCAATGTGCCAAGTAAAAGACAAGACTCTTTCACCTTAAGGCAAATATAAGCACATTCCTGAGTTCTTTGCAACAAAATTTTAAACCCAAAAATTCACGATTTTTCCATCAAATTCATTGCACCATCTGCCATGGTTAAAACACCATCCATTCTACAGCTATTCTTGACTCCACTAATCGTAATTGTGACATAGACACTGCCTTAATGTCATTACAGAGCACAAAACTATTGTCCTATATAGCCTAACATTAAAGAATGCATACATAGTCAGCAAACAAGCAAATAAAATTTCCATACCAGAAGCACCTAAACCATCTTTCTTGCCTGGTTCACCAACAAATCTGTTCTTTTTGGCCAAAACCTCGACATTTCCAACATCCAGTTCCGCAACAGCACAAGCTTCCCCATTACCAACCCCTCTATTCTTCAACCCATCAAATTTGCCTTTTTTGTGCCCAACTGCAGGTTTCAAACCAAGCCCATTGCCATTCTCCCCAACCTTCATGTGCTCCTCTTCACGCCTTTCTCCCGTGACGGTCTTCACCTCAACCTCAAAATTGAGCCTTCCCCAACCTTTGAATTGATTATTCTCTTGTAATTCCCTCACCTTCTCTTCAGCCACTGCCTTCAGCATTGCTTCCCTAACCACTAGAGTCTTGGCCAAAACCTCAACGTTTTCACCTTCTAGTTCAACAACAGAACAAGCCTCCCCATCACCAACCCCTCTATTCTTCAACACCTCAAATTTGTATTTTTCATTCCCCACTCCAGCTTTCACAACCTTACCATGATCTAAACCAAACCACTTATCATTCTCCCCAACCTTCATGATCTCCTGTCCATGCCTTCCTCCTGTGACCGTGTTGACCTCAATCTCAAAACTGAGGCTTTCCCAACTCTTGAGTTGATTATTCTCTAGCAGTTCCCCCACCTTCTCTTCAGCTGCTTGCTTCAACATTGCTTCCCTAACCACTAGTGTCTCGTCTACACGGGCAAAATTATCCCCTGGCGTAATTCCAATCGGTTTAAACATAAAAAAAAAAAAAAAACCTAATATAACTTAACCACCAATTAAAATACTAAAAGTATTTAAAATAATGATAATTCTTCATCAAATACCGGTTTTTTATATCGATTTAGTAAAATCAATTTTCGTCGGTGTAGAACCAACCAAACATGCATACTCAATAATAATGTATACAAACATAATCATCAAAAAAGCACTTAAAAATTAAAATCACCATACCTGAAGCACCTACACCATCTTTCTTGCTTTGTTCACCAGCCCCTCTCTTTTCCTTCACCAAAACTCTTCCACCTTCAAAATCAACACCACCACCACACGAAACCCCATTACCAACCTTTCTCTTCTTCACCACTTCACCACTACACCTTCCAAACCCTAATTCCCCATTACTCCTTTCTTCCTTCACTCTCTTAAGCTCCATTTCAGCACTAACCTTCTCCAACATCACCATATCAAATTTCTCTTCTAACAACTTAATTTCATTCTTCTTCTCATCAATCTCACCTTTTAACCTTTCTTCCCTAGAAATTAGGGTTTCTTCGACAATGTCGAAATCAGACTGTATAAACGTATCTCGGAGCTCGGATACGAGCTCCGAGATCGTCATCTTGTTCACATTACTCCGGTTCCGCCAATCATCCGGTCCGAAAAACGGTTCGAAATTGGGCCGCGGTTCCATTGTGAAGCGAATGTACGAAACTGTGAGGGACGGATGAAGAAAAGTGAAAAAATGAGAAATGAGAGGGAACGATGGAATATGAAGAGAGAAATGAGAAAAATGGGTGTACTATGCGACGTCGTTTCTGGTTTTGAAGACTGACTGTGAATGTGGTTATGCATGAATGAGGAAATGAGTATGAAGAGGTGTTTTTCTTTATTTTTTTTTTGGTGATAAAAAGAGGTGTTTTTCTTTATAAGTAAAGTAAGAATGTATAATTCCCCGTGAAATTAGTCATGAATATTGCATATTATATTATATTATATGTAGGGGTTGACGGGACACCTTATTTTTCCAAAATTAATTGTGTGGACTCTTGCCACTAAGTTATTTGACAAAAAAAAAAAAGTAAAAATGTATATAAATTACAACCCAAAAAAAAAATAGAAATATATTCTTTGTTTTTGCATTTTTTTTTAGTAAGCAAGGTGGATTACTCTCAATTTGTTAGTATTATTTAAAAGGAAATTGTTGAATTTTTTTTAGAGAAAAAGGAAACTGTTGATATTTGAATGGCAAAAGTTTTTTTTTGACCAAATTTTAATGACAAAGTTAAAAAATTAAATATAGTAAATTTAATTTGAAACTTTTTTTTTTTTAAGTTTGAAAATTGTCATTTTCAACATGAATTTCAAGTAAAATTCTAATCTTTTGTTTTTTTATTTGTACACTTTTTAAACAAGACCATTGTTAAAAGTAACTATTATTTTGACGATATTCATTTTTACAAATTTTCATGATAGTAAAAAATAAAGTTTAGAAAAAGAAAAAACAAGACCTTGTACCAAAAAAAAGGACCTTGAATTGAGTTTTTAAAACTTTTTAAATATGCATTGTTAGAAAATATAGGATATCTCACAATGAGGGTAAATCAACCGAGGAAATAATTTTTTTGATTGAAGTTTTGATCGGAATTCATGAAAGTTTTGTGGTTCTACTGTGGAGGTATATTGAAAAAAATACTTCAATGCTTAAGTCACTTTATGCTTGAGGAGAGTGTTCGATTTAAAGTCAATTTGTTTAGTTTTTTTGTTTGGTCAAGTCAATTTGTTTAGTTTTATTTAAAAGGAAACGATTGATAAGTGTCTTAATTTTTTTTTAATTGTAAAAAAAATTAAATATGATAAACTTATTTTAAAACTTTTTTTTTAAACTTGTGTATTTTTATTTTGAAGTTTGAAAATTGTCATTTTCAACGTGAATTTCAAGTAAAGTTTCAATCATTTATTTTTTGATTTGTACGTTTTTTTTAACAAGATTGTAGTTAAAAGTAGGCTTAATAGCATTTTCGCCCTCTAACTTTCACGAATTTGCGATTTTGGTCTCCTAAGAAAAAAACTACAAAATCGGCTCTTAAGTTTTGTAACTGTAGCAGTTTTGGCCCCTAAGGCAAAAAAATAAATAACACGTGGCACCTCACTTAGGGTGCCACGTAAGCGTAGACCGAGTCAAAATTGGCTTTGGGGGCCAAAACTGTCACAGGTGCAAAACTTAGGGGGCGGTTTTGTAGTTTTTTTTCTTAGGGGGCCAAAATCGCAACTTTGGGAAAGTTAGGGGGCTAAAACTGCTATTAAGCCTTAAAAGTAACTATTCCCTTTGTTTCAAAATACATGTCGTAATTTTGCAACGTGCACTATTCACATAGCTTACTTTAACCACATTTTTTAACTAATATATAAATACAAATGTTGGCATGCAAAATGTTGTTTGATTTGTCTCGATAAATATTTTTAAAATATCAAATTTTTATAATTTTGTATTATATATAATAAAGATTTGTGTATTGGCATGTGTGCAGTAATTGACTGCAACATGTATTTTAGAATATAGGGAGTATTATTTTGATGACATGCATTTTTACAAATTGACATGATAGTTGAAAATAAAGTTTAAAAAATAGAATTATAATTTATTAAATATGCAAAAATAGTCTTTTTTTTTAAATTATGATATAATATCTATTTATTTATAGGATATATTTTGCACTAATTAAAAAATCATAATCTCAAATGATTACATTGCTTCTTGCATATGATTTTTCTTTGTCAAAATAAAAAACTAAAATTGAATAGTCTTATGAACAAAACATTAAAAAGTACAAATAAAGAAATCTCTTATTGCATACTAAAAAATATGAGAAGCACACATGACACTATAATATTGATTATTCTTTTGTCAAAAAAAAAATTGATTATTCACAAATGTCACACACTACCACAATGATATTGATCCACAATTATGAAAAGGATCATTGAAAAACATAATTATTTACCATATTAAATGATAATAATGAGGTTTCAAATGAAAAACATAACTTTTTTTTGGATACATCGACTTTATTTGAAGAAAAATAGCATAAATGTTGTATTTCAATTTCTTCCACCAATTATACAAAATTTAAATTCAAAACAAGCGATGATAAGTTGAATTTTATTTTTTTATTTTTTTGACAAAAAAGTTGAATTGAGTCATTACTCCATTTAATAATTTACTATAAAGCATGAATTTGACTAATACATGATACATAAAAATAATTACAAAACATGTATTTATCATTGATAAATATATAAAAAAACAGGACAAACATGACGCTGATATATAAAATACACATGAGAAGTACACACACGGGACATACATTTTTCCCTAATAAATGTCAAAAGAAAAAGCACATGACAAAAATTTGTTTTTGAAAAATATTAAAAAAAATAGAGCACAAATATTCATCATTGGTACAAAAACACAGGACAAATAGTTTTCATTGACGAATAGTAAAACACGGGATAAATATTTATCATTGATACATAAAAAAACACAAGACAAATATTTGCCATTGATAAATATAAAAAAACATAGAGGGGATGCACTTTTCAATGATAAATAAAAAAAATGAGATACGTATTTATCACAAATAAATATGAAAAACAAAATCATGGGATAAAATATTTGTATGTGATGCATAAAAAATATGAGATAAAGATTATCCTTTGAAAAATAGAAAAAACACGAGAAAAATGTTTGACATTGATACATAAAAAATACAAGACTAATATTTGTTCCTGATACATAAAATAATGAAACAAATAATTTGCTTTGAAAATATGTTTTAAAAAAGCAGAAGACAACAATTTGCTAAGAAAAAAGATTAAAAAAAGCACATCACATATATTCATCAATGATACAAAAATCACGTCACAAATAGTTGTCATTGACGAATAGAGAAACACGGGACAAATATTTGTCATTGATACTTGAAAAAGACAAGACTAATATTTGTTCATGATACATAAAAAGAATATGAAAGAAACACTATTCTTTGAAAAAATATTTTTATGTATCATGGCAAAACAAAAAAAATCATCATTGGTACAAAAATCACGAGACAAACGGCTCGCATTGATGAATAAAATAAACACGAGATAAATATTTATCATTGATACATAAAAAAAATTCGAGCCAAGTATTTATCACTGATAAATGTAAAAAAAAAATAGAGGGGAAACATTTTTCTAAGATACACACCCTCAAAAAAAAAAAATTCTAAGATACATAAAAAAATGAGACACGTATTTATCACTGATAAATGTGAAAAGGAAAAAAGATTATGGGATAAATATTTGTCCTTGAAGCATAAAAAAAAGAGTGATATAAATATGTATCATTGATAAATAGAAGAAAAAAACACGGAAAAAATATTTGTTATTGGTAAATATTATTATTATTATTTTGAAACAAAAGTGATGCTAGATGCCTTACCTTTTTTTTGATAAGCAAGGAGAGAGGACATGCATCAAGAGGCAACATCGACATACCAACTAGGTTGGCACCCCGAGAAACCTCCATCCTATGCCGCCAAACTCTAGAGAATTTATTAAAAAAGGGGGAAAATAATTACCAAGGAGGGGGGACTAGGCCAAAACCCTCAAAGGAAAACATAAAGGAAATAAAAAGCAGAAAACAAAAACAACCAAAAAACAGATTAAGGAAATTTGTAGTTAGGTAAACCACATCTATCCCGAAAAATTCTGAGACAGATATAAATTGTTTAAAGCAACCCGAGTAACAGAATTACTGATGTCACTAACATTCCAATAAATCATGGAGCAGTTGGAAGATTACCACCCCGAGAACGGGTATTAGTAGGCTGCTTTGCTAAGACCTGTTGTAATTTAATTTTCTGTTTTTGTTTCCTTGTTAGGACCGATGAGAAGTCTTCAGCCACTGATCTTTCATCATATTCACGAACTCTGTTCCACAAATCTAGACCGTGCTGAATATTCTTGCTGGGATGTACTTCTTGTTGTTGTAACTCGGCAACCACTTGCTCCTTTGTCGTGGGCATGCTAGCACTTACAACAAGGGACCGCTCTACAATCACGGGTGACACCAAGGATGCGTGACTTGATGTAGTGATGTCTTGGGATTCATTCGTCAAAGCAATTGGATCATTTTCAGGCAAAGGAGGCCGCATGTCTTGACTAGGCACATGTACCCCTGCCAAATCAAGAGGTTCATTAGCACCCTTGGATGCCGAGATTGGGCTCCCTTCTCTATTTTGAGACACAGTATCATCCACAACATCATGCACATCAACGTGCTCAAAAGGAGGAACAGAAACTGTCGGAACCGAATGAACTTTCTCATTATTGGTTACCGTGAGATTGGCTGCTTCTAAAGATTTTTGCATGTTATCGTGCTGTACGGTTGCTACCAATTCCAAAACAGGTATATCGGGCCGAGGTAAAGTTCCTTGAGGAATTACGTCTGAAACATCTTGCAAGATATGGCGGAAAGAACCTGCTGCAACATCTCTGTGTGGAACAGACTGTGTCACATTCTCATTAGTGGTGGCAGCTGTTGGGACAGTAGATTGAGTCACATTTTCATCAGTAGTGGCAGCCGCTGTTGGGGGAACAGCAGCTTGTGTCGCAGAAGCATCAGCGGTGAAAACTAATTGCGGGTGAACATCAGCTTGTGTCGCATCAATGGTGGAAGCTGTTGGTGGGGGGACAGCATGAACAAAAGCTCATTTCACAACATTGTGTATTTCAGGCACTTGTTTTTTCCCACGATCATTAACCTTGGCCGCCTCAGGATTCAACCATTTGCAATTCGTGACATTATGTCCAATGACATAACAATGATGACAAAATAACGGACGTCGTTCATATTGCACTTCCACCTTAAAGGCAAACCCCTCCCGTTCAACAAGAATTTCGTCATATACCCGCTTTGATAAGTCGATGTCCACAAGAATGCGTGCATAGTGTCCGAAAGCTCTATTGCGTGTCGGCCCATCAATAGTAATTGGAGTACCCACAACACTTGCTATTTCTTTCAATGTTCTCTCACGCCAATATTCCTGAGGCAACTCAACAAGTCTGATCCATAGTGATGCATGTGTCTATGTCTGAGTGTTTTGATTAAAATCCTTTGTCCATTGAGAGAGACGAAGGAGACCTGGTTGTATTGAAACAGTACCAGTAGTCCAAATGCGACTAAGATCATCTGGATGTTCGAATAAAAAATCGTAGTAGCCCCTACCAAGGGGAACCATCTTCCAGCGATGAACCATCTTCCAAACCTTCCCTAATTTAGAAGCTAAATCGCGAGCGATGTATGGTTTGTCGCCCTTAGACAAGATTAGCCGTCCCCGTAGCGCAAATTGACATTCTGCCAGGCCCTTAACATACCCGTCCTGACCTATTCGGATGGCAAGAGAATCACCCTTGATGCAAGATATCGGGTAAGGAGCCTCCTCCGCCGGATAGGAACGAAAGCCTCCTACTGCTGCCGCAAAAGACTTGGGAGGGGCATTGATCAGCTGTGCAGTTGTGATAGATGTTGAAGCATGTGAATTATGTGCTAGCGTAAACGGTAAAGAGGCCGAGGCTGTCAATTCCGCCTGCCAATCGAACAGCATGGCAGCGGCGGCGGACTGAGATTTTTCTTCCCAACCAAACGACAGCAACGGCGCTAACCCTTCATTGAAACTGCGCTCCAGAATTTGTTTATGAGAAGGGAGCGACGCCGCTTTCCTCAACAAGTACACACGGTACTGCAATCTAGATGCCTTACCCAAATTCATTAAGAAAAATAAAATAGAAATGTGAAGAAAGAAAAAGAGAAACTAAGTCAACACATTTCCAAAAAGATTTAAATCTAAAGTTATGCAAGCCTAACTTATTTCTTATGTAATTATAGGTTAATTTTATTAGGAAAAGAAGGGAACAAACAAAAAATAACGGGCAAAACAAATATTAGCTAACCTCTATACGCATGAGTTACTTTGTATATGAATTAATTGATAAATTTTAAGAAAACACTAGACAAATATTAAAAAACATGGGAAAATATTTATAACTAATACATAAAAAGTACGGGACAAGTATTTATCATAATTTTTTATGAAGTTTTTATTAAAGAAACATAAGACAAATATTTATTATTGATACATAAAAAATATCTTTTATGAGTCAAATATTTTTCACTGATTAAAAAAATCAATATTAAAATATTAGTCATTGATACATAAACAAATATGGGAGAGATATTTCTCATTGGTAAATCTAGAAAAAAAATGGACAAATTTGTAATTGATACATAAAAAAAGGCAAAAATAATTGTTGATAAATATAAAATAATAGTAGAAATGTATTTTTCATTTTTATAATCAAAGTAAAAAATTAAATTAAAAAAAGAAGGAAGTACAAGATTGAGGAACAAGCACATGACCTAGTAAACCACAAAAGTGAACCAACAATTTAAGTACAAAAATGGTAATAATAGAGAACAACCCTAAACAACCTCTACCACAGACAATCCACGAACCCACGTAAGGGTGCGAAACCAAATTTCAAACAAACACAATATGAATTTTCTAAGCGTTTAAATATGCGTATGAATTGTTTGCCGACACACATAAACGAATCAAGTCCCAACAACTCCCTTCAAAGTATCAACAAGCTATAAACGTCCTTTCGAGCCAAAGCAATCAATTATGAACTGAATCCACAAATTCACAGTGATCTTGAAACTTCAGCCGAAGTCCATATCGATGGATGAACACACAGTAAAAATCTATCAGAGTCCACCAACGACGCAAAAAGCAACCATGGAGGATAAAATTCTTTAGGTACGATGAACGACTACTAACTTCACATGGAGCATCTATGCACCTAACCCTTTCGAGAAACATCAAGATAAAAACCAGTCATGTTGATTGGAGATATGCATCCAACAGAACAACACTTAGAACTAAATAACCTAGATCTTCAATCCAAAAAAAAAATCAGATTCAAGATTTTCAGACCAAATCACAGAGCCGGAACAAAGCCACCACCCATCTTCATCTCCACAAAACAAAACAAAAACAAACGTCAATAACATAAACGGAAAAACATAGCAAAAACCAGATAAAAAACTCACGATCTAACATAATCCACCACAAAAAACTAACTCATAACCGCGTCGACGCCAGAACAATACAAGACAACGACGACGTTGAATGAAATCAGTGACCACAACAAAATCAACTCACACCAAGACTGTGAGAGGACAATCAGGGCGGCGCTTCATTTACAATGATCTAAAACTCAAATATATTTTTCTTTTATGATAAAGACACGAGACTTATATTTATCACTAATAAACATAAAAAAATATGAGACACATCTTTGTCATCATTGCGGCAAAAAAGACATAGCCATATTTAAAAATTCACGGGATAAATAATTTTTATTGATAAATAAAAAAAATAAAACAATTTGAGATTGAAAAATAATGGTCTATCACCCGTACATTGCATGGGTTAACACGCTAGTTTCATTAATGATCAAATGTTTTTTTTTTTTTGGACTGATTAATGATCAAATGTTTATCAACGTGGTAAAAATACACAGTGTATATTAGAAAGAAAAAAAATTATTAAACAAACATTCATTAAAAACAAAAAAGACATTAAAAAACACAAAAAAGATTTTGAAACACACACAGTACATCATCTATCTATAAATCTATAAATAACAATAAATCAAACTAAATATTTGGGCAAGTTTGACACGTGTCAGCAAATAAGAATGCTTACTTATTACATATTTGCTATTAGTGGTAATGTTTCCCTAATTATCTTTTAATTGTTTTTTATTTTATTTATTAGTTATTATTTTTTGAATTATAATGTACCTACTGCTCTCCCGAGGCTATTATTTAATTTTTTTCAACTTCCGGTGCAAATTGTTTTCTGCATGGTCTCATTTAAATATTGGAAAATTGTGACATTTAATTTTTAACCCTTCCAAGTTTCTAAGACCTCTTTCCAAAACCCCTTTTTGGAATTTTTCAACTTCTACTTTATGACTCATTTTCTCAAATCCTCTTCTACACAATTATCTTTTGCAAATATGTTGTCCTTCGACAAAAGTTTATTTTTGTTTGTGATTGGATATCGTTTACTTATACATTGTCTCTATACCCATTTTCCATGGACTTCTTGATTGCTCGTCTTTGCTATATTTTTTCTTCAATCCACAACTTTCTATTCTTTCAGTTCAAGCTGCTGTTCACATTTCCTGGTACCGATTCTTTCATCTCTTCTCTACTATGAAAGTTTATTTTTCCTTTTTTTTTTTTTTTTTGTGTGCAGGGGAATGGACTTTGAGTATGTTCTTCATGTTTGACTTATTTTTGTTGTATAGGATTTTTTTTTGTCGTACAAGAGTATATGTTTATTTAACTTATTATTCCAACTTACTCAATTTAATTTATGCAACACTAATAGTGAAGGAGAGACATAAAAAAAAAATTGGTGAGTTTTTTTGTGCAGTTTGCTTCTTTTAAACTTTATTTTTATCGATACATATTTTCTTCTCCTAAATCTTATTTTGAATTACCTTTATTCAAATTCTCATATTTAATATTTTTCTTCTTTCAAAATCGAGATAATCAGGAATTTTACTAACAAAACGTTGAAATATGTTTGTTTTTTCATTTCTCACCACCAGCTCTTCACATTGGGATTTTGGTGAGAAGTGATCTTTTCACATTTATTTCAATCTCGCCATTAAATTATTTAGGTACAGAGCAACATGATGTAAGTTCTTCAATAGTGTAGTATTACAAAGGTTTAATTTCTTCCTCTTTTTACAATCTTTAGGGTGTGTTTAAATTGAAGGTTTAAGAGAAGAAGCGAGAGGGGATGACTTACTTTTCTTTTTTAAATTACGGATATTTTAAAATAATTTTTAGAAAATTGAATTAACAACATGATAAATGATTATATAATAGTACTTCAAAAGCATTTAATTTATTTTAAAAAAAACATATTACATTATTCGTAATTTAAAACTTAAAAGTGAATCCTCCCCTCTATTTCCCTCATAAACCCTTGATAAACACACCCTCACTGTTTCTTCATTTTCTTATAGGATAGCTAATAGCCTTGCCCAAGCTCATGATGTATGTTCACAAACACCCTTCTATTTTCCACTTAATATTGTAGAAAATGTTCTTAGAATATTTGGATTTGAACAGGCCTCACATACAATGATTTCTATGACCAACATTTTTGTTTCATTATCCCTTTAACATTATTCACAATACAACTTTGAGATATTTGGCTTTTAATTTTACTTTGTTCGCTAATTTATTCTTCATATATGTATGCAGGAACTAAAAATCATTTCGTGATTCTATTCTTATCATCTAGCTATCTATGTGTAGTTTATGTGCAACAACTAATACCTTTGAACTATATTCATATATGTAAGTTGTAAGAGCTCTTGAAGTGGTTTAATGCAAATGCACTAGCCAACAACTTTTGTACAATGGTTGTAATGATACTTGAAGAAAACTTGAGTATGCACACTTATTTTGGAACGATAGTTAAGTAAATTGCAATATTATTACAGTAGAATAGCTACCACATCAAAAAGTTACATCCATAGTTTGATATAGTCGGAAATATTAAATTTTATGCTATTATTTTATGAGTAATTTGATTCTTGCTTTATAAGAGGCTTCTTTGCTTAAAAAGTGATTATAGGAACTCAACATATATTTTTTTTTGGTGAATCAACATAAATTTCTTTAGTCTCATTAATTTATACAACTTCTATTAATAACTAGACTTTTGGCCCGTGCGACGCCCGGGTCTTCTCGACTAAAATAAAGACCAATAAATAATTTTTACCCCGTAAAATTATGGGTCGATCAATAAACGCAAATTATATTATTAGGGATACAATATTACAATCAAATAATAATAAAAAAATTATAAAAAAAGATAAAAAGAATACAAAATTATATTATTGCACAGATAAATTTTATTTATTACTTTTATAGTTAAACATAAAAAATTAATGGAGTTCATGGTTTGTGACAAATTATTTAGGGTAGCCGAGTTTGCATGAAAATTAGGGTATTCTGTTTGTAAACGTATTAAATAAGTGTACAACAACTTGTCAAAATAAAAAAAATCTACAGAAACAATAGGTTAAGTTGTTGCAGGCCTAATAAAATTAATAAATAATAAGGATAAGGATTAAGATATCTATTAAATTTTTGCTTTGAAAAAAAAATATTCACGGTTATTAAAGAGAGAAATGAAAATCATATGTGATGCAAATTTAGAGCTAAACTTTTAGAATAGAGTTGTTGCAAACCTAATAAAGGATTAGTGGAGGAAAAAAATTAGGTTAAGACTTGACAAAATTAATAAATAAGGATAATAATAATAATAATAATAATAATAATAAGATTTAGAGTCAAACTTTTAGGATTTAGTTGTTGCAAAAGTGGAGGCAAAAAATTAGGTTAAGATTTAACAACTTAACAAATAATAATAATAATAATAATAATAATAATAATAATAATAATAATAATAATAATAATAATAATAATAATAATAATTAGAGCCAAAATTTTAGGATTATTTGTTGCAAAAGTGGAGGGAAAAAATTAGGTTAAGACTTAACAAAATTAATAAATAAGGATTCGGAGAACTTGATTTTAATTAAATTAAAATAAATTTCTATTAACCTTTAATTATTTGTAGAATACTCTTAAATTTTTTTTTATTTTATTTTAATTTACTTCCTCTATCCCGCAATAGTTGACACATTTGAAAATCTCGAATTTTGACCTAACTTACTTTGACCATATACAAAGATAAATAGTATCATATAAGATGTTGTTAGATTCGTCTCGATGAGTATTTTCAAAATATCAAATTTTCATAATTTTTCTGATATATTATTCAATATATTTAAGCTCAAAATTATGCATTGGTATGCATAATATAGGCAACTGTGTCAAGTATTATAGAACACGGGAGTAGATTAAAAGAACATTTTCCCGTGTGTTGCACGGCTATACACACTAGTAGACATAAAGAGCATAAACTTTCAAGACAACGAAGGACTGGTTAGACCAAAGATGAATTGTATCCAAATTAACCTCAAAATTGATTATTCTCTAGTAGTTCCCCCACCTTCTCGTCAGCTGCTTGCTTCAGCATTGCTTCCCTAACCACTAGCGTCTCGTCTACACGGTCAAAGTTATCCCCTGGCATAATTGCCATTGGTTTCAACATAAAAAAAAAAAACCAATATAACTTAACTACTAACTACAATTCAAGTATTTAAAATCATGATAATTCTTCATCAAATATGGGTTTTTAGTAAAATCAAATTTCATCAATGTAGAACCAACCAATAATAATGTATACAAACATAATTATAAAAAAAGCACTTCAAAATTAAAATCATCATACCTGAAGCACCTACTCCATCTTTCTTGATTTGTTCACCAACCCCTCTCCTTTCTTCCTTCACTCTCCATTTCAGCACTAACCTTCTCCAACATCACCATATCAAATTTCTCTTCTAACAACTTAATTTCATTCTTCTTCTCATCAATCTCACCTTTTAACCTTTCTTCCCTAGCAATTAGGGTTTTTTCAACGACGTCGAAATCAGACTGTATAAACTTATCTTGGAGTTCGAATACGAGCTCTGAGATCATCATGTTGTTCAGATTGGTCAAGTTGTTGAGCCAATTCTCCGGTCCAAAAAAGATTCGAATTTGCATCGCGGTTCCATTGGGAAGCGAATGTTTTATAAAATGTTTATGGTCTCAAAACCCACAAGAAACTAAATATATAAATAGTGACTAATGTTTTATATAATTATAAAAATGACCTGACTTTTTTTATGTTTAAAAAAAATCCTAATAATATGTACAATGAACCAACATATGGGCCAAGAAAGTTAGGTGGACTTTGTTATATCCCGTATAATATCAGGGTTGGACAAATTCAATAAACATATGAATTATAATTGCTAAATACACTTTCACAACAAAAATAAATTAATTCCAAAACAAATAGGAAAACATGCAAGTCACTATTGTCTTACTCCAAACATAAAAAATAAATGTTAAATAACAAATATATATATATATATATATATATTTTTTTTTTTTTGAACAAGCTTAAATGGATCATCATTAACGAAAATCTTCCTAGCACAAGATGTGTCAGAAAAATCACAACAAGTTACACTTAGTCAATAACAATTATGTAACAACATAAAACAAGAAAAGCAAAGCTTCTAAGAGACATATAACAAGCATTGACGAGGATGAAGCATGCAAACATGGTACTCAATGAAAAGTAATGTATTTTGATTTCAACCACCAATAAGTCTGAATCTTAATCTTCTCACTTAAAGTTGCATATTTTCCTAAAACAAAGATATCATTTAAATAAAATCAAAAATAAAAAACAAAGCAAAGCAAAAAGATTATAAAAATAAAAGCTTCCTTGAAATCAATTAAATATTTAATACATTTTACTTTAATACAAAAAAAAAATCAATTAAGCATCTCTTACTTCTTCTATATTCTTAAAAAAAAAGAAAGAACTTTTTATTTATATTAATACTAAATAGGTTTAAATAAATTTTGGTCCCTATAAATATATTCAATTTTGTTTTAAGTCCTCATATAAAGGTGAGATGTTTTGCTCCCTATACAATTCTCTAGCATACTTTTAGTTCTTGTAAAATAAAACTTTATTTAATTATGTCTAAACTTGTAACCTTTTTAATGACTTATTACATACTTATTGAAAACATTATACAAAGTTTATCTGCAAAATATTATCTCAAAACTTGTTTTTCAGGTCCAAATTTTTATTACTTTAATCTTAAAATTTTGAGGTTTAGAAAAATTTATATTTAATTCATTACATGTTAAAAACATATAATTTTTTATAAACGAGTTTATTATAATGTTCTTAACATGTGTTTAAAAAATCATTCAAACATTTAGAAGTTTAAGCATAATTAATCACATTATAATCAAATAGGAATTAAAACTTCGTGATGAATTTTTATAGAGACTAAAACATATCACTTTTTTTTATAAGTTCTCTATAGTTATAGGGACTAAAACTTATATAACCTTACTAAATATAGTTCTTTTCATAATTTTTTAGTCATAAGTTAATAATATATTTTTAATTATTATTGTCCGCGTCACTAAAACAACGCTCACTTTGTGCTCCCACTCCAAATTTTGGCATAGTCGTGTTGCACCGCAACCCCGCATTGATTGCTATGATTTAGTCAGGATGTAACTAGTTTTTGAAGAGGTGTTCCTAGAAAGCTTCATGGCTTAGCTAAATATTATGCAAGTTAAGTATTGTCTGAAATTGATCTATTGATTGCACTCATACTTGATATTTATAATATGATGATAAATAAGTATTCAACAAGATCATGTTTTTATGAATGAGATCATGTGCTAAGAGTTATACATCAAATTATATTGTCTAAAAATTAGTTTGAGTGAAAGACACTTCTGATTTTATAGGAGTTGAGTAAGGCATAACTAAATTTTAAGATGACATCAAAACTACTCTTGAGACCACTGCTATCGTGCCACTCATGTTACATTTGGTATATCCAATCTCGGATGTGAGATAGGTATTTTAAAAATCTCACATTAGATGTGATAGTGTGTTAAAGTTCTCACATCGAATATGATTGTACATTAAAACTGATCTTACATTATAAATGCATAAAAATCAATCTCATCTTACATTGCAATTCATTCATATTTGTTCCTTCATTTTTAGAGATGATTTAGGGGGGTGTATTGGATCATGATTCTATGAGATTTTAAAAGACTTTTTTATCATGAAAAAGTCTTGTGGTATTCAATCAAGACTATTTTCAATTTAAAGAAAGTCTTGTGTTATTCAATCAAGATTCTTTGTCATTTAAAAAAAGTCATGTGGTATTCAATCAAGACTCTTAATCACTTAAAAAAAGTCAATTGGTATTCAAAATCATTCAAATTTCGAAGGATTGTTTAATAAATCATATTTTGATGGATTTTGTGGGATTTTATAGTGAAATTTTAGAATGAAAAAGTCTTTCATGAAAACATGAGATTTCTTAAGATTGTTTTTCTTTTAAATTTTTTACTATCTCTCCCTCTCTCTCCTCCCTTCTCTCTTACTCTCTCTTTTCCTCTCCCCCCCTCTCTCTCTCACTCTTCCCCCCCCCCCCTCTCTCTCTCTCTCTCTCTATATATATATATATATATATATATATATATAGCTCTCCCGTAAAAAATAAAGTAAAATAAATAAAAGAGTTTTTATTGAGATTTTGTGAAAGAGAGTGTGTGTTATGATCATTTGTTTTAATTATTTCTTAAAATTCATAAAATCTGTTGAAATCTCTTGAAATCCATAAAATCATTTCAAATTCTTTAAAATCTTATGAATTAAATCCATTGAAATCCTTAATAGTCTTTTAAAATCATCAAACTCATCAAAATCCTACAAAGTCTTTTAAAATCCTCAAGACTTTTTTAACTAAAAATTGTCCTTTAAAATCCTAATTCAATACACTCTCCTTAAATCCAAACACTATTACTACAAATTTGAAAACTCGAAAGAATAAATATTAAGTGAAAGACACTTGGAGAACTCTGTCTTCTCCTCAATCCAGTTGAAGCCACTGAAATTAGTAAGAATCAAACGCAACAACTATTGAATAAAGATTCCTTACTTCAACAACAAAAAAAAAACTATTGAATAATGAGATCACTAGACAAACATGTTTGCCACTTAATAAAGCATTGATAATTTACAAAGTTTACCTTAACATGACTAAAACCCACAATTTTGTTTACCCTTCCTTCTTTTTTCTCCATCACCTTCATAAAAAATTTGGTTATATACCTAGCTATTACTTCTCTTTGTGGTCCATACCGTTAACAAAAGATGGTTAAGAGAGAATAACAAATGACCTAACAAAGACGACTAGGGTTTCATAGAATACCGATAGCTTAACATTACAAAAGGATACTAGAGAATATATGTAAAATCTAATTGACTATAAACTAACAGACCTAACAACACAACCCATTACTTTATTATCTAACACTTACCCCCAAACTCATGATGCATAAACAAGAAGCATTGTGAGTGTGTCAAGCAAAATACGAAAAAATACCAAAAATATAAAGTTCTAACACTTCCCCTCAAGCTAAAGCTTACTAAGCTTTAAGCTTGTTACAAATTAACCCCGAAAATAAATCAAATCAACTTATAGCCTAACAAATGTAGAAAAACAACCAAAGTGAGTTATCAATGTAATGGGAGCAACAAGAACCATCAATCAGTCAAAGAGAGAAACCATCCAAAAAGAATAACCAAGTCAAACCAAACCAAACAAAAGAACCGATAGGGAGAAGTAACCATACAGAAGAACAAATAGAGAGAGGAGCAACCAAATAGAAGAATGTAAAGGGAGAGAAACAATCAATCACTCAGAAGAATCAATAGGAGGAGAAACACTCAATCAAAAGAATCAAAAGAGAGAGAATCAATCAATTAAAATAATCAATAGGGAGAGAGAGATAATCAATCCGAAGAATAAAAAGAGAGATGGACAATCAATCAAAATAACCAATAGAGAGAGGAACAACCAAACAAAAGAAGAAGCAACCAAACATAAGAAACTAAGAGGGAAAGAGACAATCAATCAAAATAATTAATGAGAGAAGATCAATCACGCATATAGAAGAATCAACAGAGAGAAAGACAATCAAAGAAAGAGTATCAACCAAAGACAAGAAGACGTACCAAACAAAGTGATCAATCAAAGAAGAGAGCAATCAACATACCATACCAAACCAAAACCAATACCCAAACCAAGTTGCAAAATGAAATTCGAGCAGCTGCAAAACAACATCCCAAAAGCAACTTCGAATGACAATAACAAGTAGGTTGCAGCCATCCATTTTTTGTACATCTTGCAACGGTATACTATCATCCACTACTATTGACGTCAACACACCAAGTTGCAACAACTCCAATTTTTTTCTTCAAATAACCAATCATAAAAAATAAAAATAAAATTAAACAAACACTGTCCCAAGCTATTGGGAATTCAACAGTGGAAGCAACAACTAATTTAAGGAGGATCAAACCATACTCTAAATACCATGTCAATAAAAGATGGTTTCAGAGAAAATAACAAAAGACTAACAAAGACGGCTAGAGTTTCATAGAATACCAATAACTTAATATTACGAAAAGATAGTACGAAATATATATATATATATATATATATATATATATATATATATATATATATATATAAGCTAACAGACTCTAAAATAATATATCCATGTCTACTTCCTTGGTTCAACTTAGTTAAGAGTTCATTCCAAGATTAACTGGCATTGGTTTTCATCTTCTTATTGCTATTGAAGGAAGTCAAATTTGCCAAAAGATGAATCGAAACCAGAAGAAGAGCTATCACTATCTAAGCCATTCACGATATTCATAATTTCAACAAATCCACGAGAAGAGGCAAAATCTCATTTGGGTTCAACTAGTTTTGTTGCAAGGTTTTTTCTGAACCGCTCCTTGTGAACTCTTCTGCCGATTATCTGCAATAACACATAAATTAGTCTTTTTTATTTTCATTGTTGCTAGTGATTTGCACTCATCTTTTTAGAAAAATATATAAGTGATAATGTTCAATTTTATTATGAAGAAAAATGGCTCCTATTATAAGAGAGAAATACAAAATCAACTCATTTATAATGACTCATAACTGATCATTAAACAAGAAAATAAATAATACTAATTAGGAAATATTTCAACACCCCCTCAAGTTGGTGCATAAATGCCAATCATGCCCAACTTGCTGATCAAGTATTCAAATGTTGTTCTTCCCAAGCTTTTGGTCAATATATCAGCGGTTTGTTGATTGGAAGGGACAAACGGCAAACAAAGAGTACCAGAATCTATATTTTTTTTGATGAAATGACAATCGATCTCGATATGTTTTGTATGATTATGTTGAACAGGATTATGAGCAATGCTTATAGTGGCCTTGTTGGCACAATACAATTTCAATAGGAGTTCTACCTCTATCTTTAGTTCCTTCAAGACTCTGAGAATCCACATACCTTCACAAATTCCTTGAGCCATTGCTCTAAACTCAGCTTCAACACTACTTCTTGCAACTACTCCTTGTTTTTTGCTTCTCCAAGTCACTAGGTTCCCCCACACATATGTGCAATAACCTGAAGTTGATTTTCTATCTATAATGGACCCTGCCCAATCTGCATCAGTGAATATTGCCACATTGTTATCATTGGTCTTCTTGAAGAATCAACCTTTTCCAAGAGTTGCATTTAAGTATCTCAAGATTATGTGCATAGCTTCAACGTGTTCTTCATATGTTGCAGGCACGAATTGACTCACAACACTAACAGAGAAAGCAATGTCGAGACGAGTATGAGCCAAATATATTAATTTTCCAACCAACCTTTGATATCTTCCAGTGTTAACTGGTGTGTCCCCTTTCTCCCAAAGTTTGGCACTTTGGTCCATCAGAATGTCAGCAGGCTTACAACCACTTATTCTTGTCTCTTTTAGGAGATCAAGAACATATTTTCTATGAGAAACAACAATTGCTATCTTTGACCTTGCTACTTCCTTGCCAAGGAAATACTTGAGGGGACCCAGGACTTTGATTTCAAAATTTGCTGCTAAGTTTCTTTTTAATCTCTCCATTTCTATCTCATCATTACCTGTAAGAATAATATCTTCAACATAGACTATCAAAATAGTTATCATTCCATTTTGGCCTGACTTTGTGAATAAAGTATGATGTGCTTGTCCTTGAGTATATTCATGTTTCTTCACAGATTGAGTAAACTTTTCAAACCAAGCTCTCGAAGATTGTTTCAACCCGTATAAGGACTTCTTTAGTTTTCACACATGTGACCCAAATGTTTCTTCAAAACCTAGAGGACAATCCATATACACTTCTTCTTCTAAATCACCATTGAGGAAGACATTTTTGACATCTAGCTAGTGGAGAGGCCATTCTAAGTTAGCAGTAAGGGATGATAATTTTTTTATTGTGTTAAGATTTGCAACAGGAGCAAAGGTCTCTGAGTAATCTTTGTCATAGGTCTGAGTGAATACTTTTGCAGCCAATCGAGGTTTGTACCTTCCGATTGATCCATCCGAATTGTACCTTATTGTGAACTCCCACTTACATCCCATAGTTATTTTACCTGTCGGCAGAGTTGTGGAACTCCAAATTTTATTCTTTTCAAGAGCTTTCATCGCCTCAAAAACAACTTCCTTCCACTGAGGAATTTCTAAAGCCTCTTGTACATTCTTAAGAATTTTGACACCAGATAAATTAGAAGTACAAGCAGCAAAAGAGGGAGACAAGTTTGAATATGATACAAAGTTAGACAAGGGGTGCCTAGTACATGGCCTACCTTGCTTCCTAAAGGCTATGGGAACATTAAGATCAGTATATTATTTTCTAAGTTCTATGGGGACATCAAGGTCAGTTTATAGAGAATTAGGATCAATGAGAGATTTACCTGTCTGAGTCGATTGACTTTCACTCAGTTCAGATTCTTTGTTGAGCTGAGGAATAAGGTCTCTTCTTCTTGCATAAATTTTGCCTTTCCAAATTCGATTTCCTTCCTCAAATCTTTTTCCTATTTCATTAAAAGTAACATTCATTGTTACAAACATGTTCTTTGTATTAGGATCAAAACATTTATAACCTTTTTGAGAAGGTGGATACCCAATAAAAAACCCATTTGATTGCACGGGGTTCAAGTTTACCAAGATGCCTGTGTTCATGAACAAAAGTCGTGCATCCAAATATTTTAAGTGGTAAATCAGTTAGAACTAAAGCAATTGGAAAATATTTCAAGAAACTTTGCAAAATAGTTTGCAATTTCAAAACACGGGATGACATACAGTTTATTAAATGTACAGCTGTCAAGACAACTTCACCCCATAAATATTTAGGGACATTGGTATAGAAGTATATGGGTGATAATGTTCAGTTTTATTATGAAGAAAAAGAACTCCTTTTATAAGAGAGAAATATAAAGTCAACTACTGTATTTTAGAAGTAATATAATGACTTATAACTGGTCATTAAACAAGAAAATAAATAATACTAATTAAGAAATATTTCAACATCTTCATAGCAGATTGAATAGTGTTAGCAACATACTTTTCTATTGGTTTAAGTTCCAATGAATTTCATTAAATCTTGTTATGTAGGCCTCACATATATTTTGAAAGACTCATGAATCTAAACAAATAAATTGGTGTGTGTTGAAAGTGGTGAGTCTGCTGCTACTATAATTCTAGTCGATTTTCCAAAAGCCAAACTATGGATATGGACGGTTGACTGTACATATGAAGTTTGAGTAATGTTATTTGTACAACCATTTGATGTTAATTTTTGTGACAATCTTTTTTTTTATTGGTCAAAAACAATGAAAAGATAAAACAATAAAAGTGAAGGTAAAAACATAATGTAAATATGAAAGAGAATATTGTAAAAAAATAGTTGTATAAATATCATTTATTTGAAAGTTTGGATATGCATATGATATGATACCCACCAACCTACTTTTTAAAGGAAAGATAAAAGATTTTGACACCTACCTTCTTCTTTTTATTTTTTATATCAGAAAACAAATAAGAAAAAAGAAATAAATCACCAAAAGCAATAATTAGCAGCTGTCGAGTGGAAGGAACTATAAAGTTATTAACATGACTTCAAATGACAATCCTTACAGGGTATCGTACGTAATTTCATAGAATATGCATAAATAGGACTGCTAATAAATCTATAAACTATGTACCAAAAAAAAAATCTATAAACTTCTGTAAAAAAAAATTTATATACGCCCCACCTTTTACACTCAAAAACAACAAGATTAAGTTATACATACATGACACCACTCCTGTTAAACTTAATATATGACACCCATGATAATCCTATACTACAAAAACCATCATTGGATTGAAAAATATTATAACATCGATCATGTCTATAAAATAAAATTTAATAAGAATTTCAAATCATTTGATATATATGTAATGAGATACATTAAAATTAATATGGTATGAACTTTAATCAAACGAGTTAATTTTGAAGTATATCATAGACATGTCAAATGAATTTAAAGTTAATTTTGAAGTATCTCATATCCATATTACAAATTCAATCGTTTTTAATCCAATGATTGAATTTGTAATATAGATATATGGAAAAAGTTATCATAGGTATCATAATTTTAAATTTGATATTGTGGTGTCAATTGATCAGGTGTGTATATATATATATACCAATGTGTCAAACTTTAATTTGGCACCAAAACTCACCCATTCATTTTATTTGATTCAACAATCTAGAGGAGTCAATTTTCTAAAACAAAAAAACCTAGAGCAATCTCTAAAATGTTTAAGAAAATTATATATTTCGAGAGTTGTCTCACAACCTTTCATTAAATTACAAATTTTTCCCTCTCTTTGTCCATCACCCCAATAGTGGGAAATGGTTAAGGTAATAAATTCTAATCACCAACACTAATTCACTCTTTTCAAGAAAAAACACTAATTCAATCTTGTTCTTACAAAAATATCATCATGTTTCTCTGAATCTACCAACGTTTTGAAGCAGAAGCATACGAAGGCTATTGATGAAATCTTCTTACTCTTCTATGATGCCATGCCATTTTAATTTAAAATTAATTCATATAAGGAATATCAAAGAATGAATTTCAACTTTTAAGGTTTTGATAAAAGAAAGGAAATATGACATTCATGCTCATGAAGACAATGATATTAAATTAAAAAGAAGGGGTCATTTATGCAACAAAGTCAGCCAATAATTGGGCTTTGAATGCTTTTTGACATTCAAATGCGACGTCAAATTCAGACATCTCCACATAACATTTCTTCATCCTTTCAGCAAGTTATGATCTGGATAACATGTATTTAATAGGCTGGTCGGTTTCTACTATTATAGAATGGCTTAGGAAGTTTTCACGACCCTTGAGTACTTTGGTTACAAATTACATCATGAGAAAAACAAAAACTTCACTAATTTCTCAAAGTACCCTTATTAATATAATAGTTAGTAAAGTAGTTAATTGGATTGAGATACAATAAATAAAGTACATAAGACAATGACAAAAAGAAGATTCAGATGGTAACATATTTTTCTCACAAGCTGAAAGCTCATTTTTACTAGCTTATAACTTAATTTAATAAGCTAATTCAACTAATCTCTAACTTAACCCTTATAACTTATCATTTTTTTCTCTCACTTTTACACTTGCCATCTTACTTGAAAAAATTATATATCAATTAAACATTTTTTTTTGTGATTAGATATTTATAAGTTAGTTCAACCAATAATTTTATCAAAGACTACAAATTCAACCAGCTAACTTATCCGCTAAGTTAAAAGCTAGTCACTAATCGCTATCCACTAATTTTCCCCCAAACAAAGCCTTAATGAATATGAGAAAGTAACATTCAACAATGCATAAACATAATTATCAAACAGGAACTTTGAATTTCCATACCTGAACCACCTTCACCATCTTTCATCCTTTGTTCATCAGCCCTTCTCTTCTCTTCAACCTTTTCATCTTCAAAATCAACAATCTTTCTCTTCTTCACAGCCTCATCAATACACGTACCAGACCCTAATTTCCCTTTCACAACACCACCATTCTTCACCAACTCGTTCTTATACATTTCTTCTTTCACCGTCTTCAGTTCCATCTCCACACTAACCTTATCTGACCTCTCCATTTGAAATTTCTTTTCTAACAAATCAATTTGCATCTTATTCTCTTTGATTTCAGTTTTGAACATTGCTTCCCTTGAAACCAGGGTTTCTTCGACGACATCGAAATCCCTTTGTATGGACGTGTCTCGGAGCTTGGAAATGAGCTCCGAGATGGTCATGTTTTCCAGATTGCTCTGATTTCTCCAGTCATTAGGTCCAAAGAAATTGACAGATCCGGTTCGAATTTCAGGTCGCTTTTCCATTAGCAACGGTACTTAGTATTCCTGTTATTAATAAGAAACACAAATTAATTCCGCTATTTTTCCTCAATTTTAAATGTTTAAATAAATTCACCATATCATTAGAAAACACATCAAGATAAGAAAACCAAACAAATAAACTCACTATTAATTCTATTGATGATTGAACAATCATCATGGTTGTAAGACTACACCTTGCATAACTTAGAAAATAAAGAAACATTGAAACAATCAATAATACCAACAAAAACAACTTCGAAACCAACATATTAAAAAAGACTTTCAAACACACACACAAACACATACATAGCAATATTTTCAAGACAAATTTGGATTAGTTAGACCAAGGACCAGTTTTTTCCATATTCACATCATGAAATAGTAACATGGAAAATTCCATAGGAAAAAATACGGTAGACTTTATAGTTTTCATACAAACAAAATGAGTTTGAGAGTAACTGATTTAAAATAGTTTTGAAGGATTATACCTAAAGTATTTTATCCAATATTGTTGTGAAAAAAACAAGATAGGCTTAGGAGAAATGTATTCTCAATCCAAATAGAATTATTTGAAAATTTAATTAATAGGCTTATTATTTTATAGGTAAGTTATTTCAAGGATTAATTAAAACACAACAAAATAATTACCTATGAAAAAAAATTCACTTTACACACAAATCTAATCAATGGGTTAACAAATCTTAGTAGCAAGACCAAAGCTTTAAGTAAAGCTTCAATATCAAAATTCAAACCTTAAACAAAAGAGAACTACAAGATTTAAGAGCAATGATGAATAATTGTTCCAGTCTTCAACAGTTGAACAACACATGATCTTTAAATCAAAGTAAATCTCGGAGTTCAATAATGTCAATATAGAAAAAGAGCAAGAAAATGCACTAGTCTTTCCGATTGACAAGATTTGAAATGAGTTTCACATAATTAGTTATAAAATGACTTTTCAATTTTAGATAACTACTTTCCCAATCCAAATATAATATTTAAAAAATTCGAATTTCAAGCTTATAAGTTAACAAGTTATTTTAAACATTAAATAGCACACAACATATGAGTCTCTTTTGAAAAATCTCATTCTACACACAAATCTAATGAATCAGTTAACAAAGATTAGTGCAAGACCAAAGCGTCAAAGCATCATATGAAAATTCATACCTTAATCGAAATAAAACTTCAAAACTTAAGAGCGGTGATGAGTAACTGTTCCAGTACTCACAAATCAAACAACACCTCATCTTTAGATTTTAATGATGTCAACACTGAAAATCAGTAAGAAAATACCCCAATCTTTCCCATTGTTAAGCTTTTAAATTAGGTTTACAAAATTATTCGCAAAATGACTTTTCGATTTTAGAGAATGATTTTCTCAATCTAAATATTATTTCTTAAAATTAAATTTTGAAGCTTATAAGTTTATAAGCAAATTATTTCAAACATCGATTATCACACAACATAAGAATCTCTTATGAAAAAACTCATTCTACTAACAAATCCAACCGATTGGTAAACAAATCTTAGTAGCAAAACTAAGACATCAATTAAATATTCAATATAAAAATTCGTACCTTAAGCAAAATAAAACTTTGCAATTTAAGAGCAATGATGAATGGTTTTTCCAACCCTCACGAATCTCTAATGTTTGATCTTCAAATCAAAGTAAATTTAATATTTTAACAATGTCAATATTGAAAAACGACGAGAAAATGAAGAGAATCAAGTGAATAGAAAATTACCTTAAGTCTTCTATGACAATGAATCTCGATGACGGCGGATAATCTTACAAGACAGAAGAAACGAAGGAATGTTATCAAATATATATGGTCTCAAAACCTACAAGAAACTGAATATATAAAAAGTCACTAGTGTTTTATATAATTATAAAAATGACCTCACTTTTAAAAAAAAAATGCTAAAAGTGTGTACAATGAGCTATTAAAATGGGCGATGAAAGTGACACTGACTTTGTTATAGCTCGTATAATATCTTTGAATTCAATAAATATAAATTATTATAATATATAATTACACATGAATGGGAGACAAGCGGGCAACAAGTTGTGCCGTTAAGCCTTTTCGATAGCTAAACCAATCCTCAATATATGAATTATAAGAACTAAATTGTCACTTTGTATGCGCTTACTTTCACAATAAATGTAAATCAAAAACAAATACAAAAGATGCAACCCAACATTATTTTACTCCAATCATAAAAAAATAAATGCTAAAGCACGAATTTGAAACAAATAAATCATTTAAATAAAAAATGAAAATGAAAAACAAAACAGAGAAAAGAGATTATAAAAATAAAATCTTACTTGAAATCAATTATTTTAAATACATCTATCTCTTATCTCTTATTGTATAAGTTTGTATGATCAAGCTAACCATAAACCTAATTTTTCACTCCAAACCATTTGAAAAGACCTAATTGCCCCCCATTGCTTTTGATTAGGACGGATTTGCCCTTCCCCATTGTTTTCTATTAAGTGACATTTAACAACATGCCATAATTAGTCGTACCATAAATAATATTTAACAGACTTTTATAACTAGAGACTCAATGAAATATTAAATACGAATTCGAAATTAATCTTTTCCCTCCCATATATACAAATTACGCATCCGTCCATTCCTCTATAAATTTAAATATTTAGTTTTGGTATCTCTCATTCGTCAACTCATCGTCCTTTGTTGTTCATCTCTCATTTCTATATTGACTAATTGTAATATGGAGACTTTTCTTTCGTATCATTTCTTGATTGATATTCGTCTGTTTCATATTTTTATTTTTATTTTCTTCGTATTTTAACTTCTTCTAATGTTGCAAACGTGTAGCCTTATCTGTTGTTTTTTTATGTATTAGCGCATCTAGATCCGCATAACTGGATAGGTGGTAAACATACTAAGGATCAAATATAGAATATACTACGTGGATTTTGATGAACACCATGTGACAACATATGCTTCGTATATTAAATTATTCCTCCATAATGATGCACATATTTGTATATCCCTTTCAAAATCGTTTTTGACAAAAAAAATTTGTTTATGTTAAGGGTGCCATAATGCTACTAAATATGTTTGCTGGAGATTTTGGTGATCAAATCGATCGTTAAGCAACATTGGTCGATCCAAACAACAATGAATTCCAAGTGTTTACATGCTTGGATCATGATGACTTTCATGGGTTTTGGTTGATTTAGAATTAATCTTAAGGATATGGTTGGTCGAACAATTAGTTATCCTAAATTTGTTGTTGAATAAGCTGATGTTGCTGGACATGTTCATAATGGTATTCCACCAACATATCAACATGTTGAGGTTAATTACTTTCAGTTTTCCTATGAGAAAAATTGTCTCCCTATGATGTTAAATTTGAATTTTTTTGTGAGTTGTTTGTTTCTATTAAATATATTAGAGAAAATTGCATATATGTCCAATATGACCAAATTTTATTGAACTAATTCTTTTTTTTTTTGTAGATGCTTGAGTATCCTGGTTATGGTTGATGATTACAGCAACAAATAGGTCCAATATGTCTAAATAGACTACTTCTTTGGTTATGGTTGATGATTTCAGCAACATATATGATTGCATTCTAATTGTTGGACCATTTCCATATGAACACTTTAGAATTATAGGATAGTGGAAGTGTATGATTTCTGCTCGTAGAATTCACGATGACGCGGAAGTCGTGGTTGGTGCTCTAATGACACAGATGAATGAGACTTTATATTATTGTGTCAAACATACTTATGTTATCTAGGTTACGATTATGTTCGTTGTTCTTATTTATTAGTTTTTCTTTACGTTAATATTTATGTTAGTTTTTGGCAATGTATTCGAATAATTTATTGTATTATCGTATTTTATTTTTTAACTAATGTACAACATTTTCGAATATATTAGGCTGCATTTGGTGATTGTTTCCATTATTTATTTTCTTTGAATGCAATAAAAACAATCGCGAAATACATATACATTTTCATTAAAATTGATTGATCATTGATATAAGGTGTCACGAAATGGTTGAGCTAGTAAAGTTTCATACAATGAAAAAAAATTCAATAAAAATAGCAATGAGAGTGAAAGACAATTTAATGACGGTTAATATCATTTTTAATTTGGTTGTTATCCAAACAAGTGCACTTAAGACTAATGGGAGTTTCTGCATTTTAATGTCTTCCACTTGTAGAAATATTTCGAAATTTATCTTAACAAATGTTGTCATTATTAATTTATCAAGATAATATTGTCAATTTAAGTTTATGTATTTATGTGGGTTATTAAGTTCAGTATCATATAACATTTTGGATAATTAAAATGAAAATGATGATCATAAGAATAAACAAAGAAAAGCAAAGGAAGTGTAAAAGGACACATAAAATAAGATATAACAAGCTTATAGAATTCTAATTCTAGTAACTTGTTACAAATTTAGAAATCAACAATTATTGAACAAGTAGTGCTGCAAAATTTCACATTCTTCTAGCTATTGCAGTGCATCAAAACTACACTTACTTCTAGCTGCACAAAATGATTATGTCTTCTAATTCCTTCAAACACCAGTAACTCAGAAAAGCCATTCATAATAATAGAATTTACATTCTTCGTTGATCTTCATTTTGATTATGTGACTCCTAAAATAATAAAGGGAAATACAAAAATCATTACAAACTTATGTAAACAATTTTGTTCTTAATGATGAGTGATCTTACCATCAATAATCTAGTAAAGTTAAACCGATTTCCATTTGTTTGAGATAACTCATAAGACTAAAAAATCTCTTATAAGATAGTAAAAGATGGAAATAGAAAGCAATGCCAAAAACAAAGGAGGTGAGGTTTAGTTTTGGCATGAATCGAAACAATTTTGAAAAGAAAAAAAAATAGTTGGATGTGAAGAAGCATGTTTACCCTGATTCAAACAAGGGCCTTAAATGACATCAAACATATTATGTCTTGGAAAGTGGAGTTTTGCCCTTTCATTAATAAATACAGGGAAATGTTAAAAAGTGTCCTTGGGGCACTTGTTAAGAACTTTAAAGAGGAAATTTTGTCTTAGGAATGATGCATTCAACACATTGAAAGTTTAAAAAGTAACTTTATCCACATGAATCTTGTAAATTACTTCTATTTTTGAATCCTTAACTAGTGCCCTAAGGGCATTGGTTAACAAGACCTATAAATATATATACTTCTGTCAAAAAACACACTATATATGTCCCACTTTTTCCACTCTCATAAAAGAAGTTTAAGTTACACACACACACACACACACAACTTTCAATCCGTGTGACGCACGAGTCCTATCTACTATAATAAAAATCATTAAGTGATCTTTGACCAATGTGTTGAGTCTATTAATAAATATTTTTTGAAAAATATGATATTGTAACTCAAAACATATGAAATGTAAAACATATGAACTTTCCCAAACAAATTAATTCAAAATGTTGAACGTAATGGTACTCATGTTGTTTGGGTGGGTATGCATGCGTCATCCTATCATTCAACATTACGTCATATTTTAATATTAATTTATTTTTAAATAAATTCAATTGTTAAGAAATATTTTCCTATGGGTACCAGTACTCAACCAAACTCCTATATCTATCACTTCTCTTTGTGGTCCATACCGTTAACAAATGATGGTTCAAAGATAATAACAAAGAGACTAACAAAGACAACTAGGGTTTCATATAATACTGATAGCTTGACATTACAGAATAATACTAGAGAATATATATAAAATCTAATGGACTATAAACAAACAGACCCAATATCATAACTTGTTACTTTATTATCTAACACTTACTCTCAAACTAATGATGCATAAACAAGAAGCATTGTGAGTTTGTCAAACAAAATACAAAAAACATACCAAATGATATAAAGTTCTAACACTGCCCCTCCAGTTAAAGCTTACTAAGCTTTAAACTTGTTACAAATTAACCCAAAAAATAAATTAAACCAGCTTATAGCATAGCAATTGAAGAACAACAACTAAAGTGAGTTCTCAACGTAGTGGGAGCAACAAGAATCATCAACCAACCAAAGAGAGAAATCATCCAAATAGAAGAACCAAGTCAAACCAAACCAAATAAAGGAATTGATAGGGAGAAGCCACCACACAGAAGAACCAGTAGAGAGAGGAGCAACCAAATAGAAAAATTATAAGGGAGAGAAACAATCAATCAATCAGAAGAATCAATAGGGAGAGAAGCAATCAATCAGAATAATCAAAATGGGGAGAAGCAATCAGTCAGAAGAATGAATAGGAAGAGAGATAATAAATCAGGAGAATCAAAAGAGAGAGAAACAATCAATCAGAATAACCAATAGTGAGAGGAGCAACCAAACAAAATAAGAAGCAACCAAACATAAGAAGCTAAGAGGGAGAGAGACAATCAATTAAAAGAATTAATGAAGCAAAAGACCAGTTAAACAAATAGACGGAGCAACAGAGAGAAAGAAAATCGAAGAGTGAGTATCAACTACAGAGAAGAAAACAATTAAATGGAGGAATCAATCAAAGAAGAAAGCAATCAACATACCAAACTAAACCCAATAGCCAAACCAAGTTGCAAAATAAAATTCGAACAGTTGCAAATCAGCATCCCAAAAGCAATTTTGAACGACAATAACAATTAGGTTGCAGCAGCCATCCATCTTTTCGTACATCGTGCAATGGTGTACTACCCATCCACTACTATTGATATCAACACACCAAGCTGCAACAACTCCATTTTTTTCTTCAAATAACCAATCATAAAAAATAAAAATTAAACAATCACAGTCCCAAGCTTTTGAAAATTTAACTGCGGAAGAGACAACTAATTTAAGGAGGATCAAACCATGCTTTAGATATCATGTCAACAAAAGATGGTTTCAGGGAAAATAACAGAGACTTAAAAAGACGACTAGAGTTTCATAGAATATCAGTAGCTTAAAAATACGAAAAGATACCGCATAATATATATAAAATCTAATAGACTCTAAACTAACTCATATAATAAAAAGTTTATGTGCCAAGTATGTTTTCCTATGTAATATGTCCAAGTCTACTTCCTTGGTTCAAATTAGTTAAGAGTTCATTCCAAGATTAGCTGGCATTGGTTTTCATCTTCTTGTTGTTGTTGAAGGAAGTCAAATTTCACCAAAAGATGAATCGGAACCAGAAGAGGAGCTATCACTATCTAAGCAATCCACGATATTCATAATTTCAACAAATCCACGAGAAGAGGCAAAATCTCTTTTGGTACAACCAGTTTTGTTGCAAGGTTTTTCAGAACCGCTCCTTGTGAACTCTTATGCTGATTATCTGTAATAACACGTGAATTAGTCTCTTTTATTTTCATTGGTGCTTGTGAGTTGCACTCATCTTCATCACTCTCTTATCAACCTTAAAACATACAGAATATAGAAGATTGAATAGTGTTAGCAACACACTTTTCTATTGGTTTAAGTTCAAATGAATTCCACTAAATCTTGTTATGTAGGTCTCAAATAGATTTTGTGGGACTCATGAATTTAAACAAATAAAAGGGTGTGTGTTGAAAGTGTTGAGGTTTTGCCACTATAATTCTAGTAGACTCTACATATGAAGTTTGAGTAATGTTATTTGTACAACCAATGTCAATTTTTGTAACAACCTTTCCTTTTCACTTTTTATTATTCAGAAAACAATATAAAGTGATAAAAATAAAAGAGAGGGTAAAAACATAATGTAAATATAAAAGAGAAAATTGTCATAAAATATTTGTACAAATGTTATATATTTATCTGAAAGTTTGGATATGCATATGATAGTATACCCACCAACCTACTTTTTACAGGAAAGATAAAAGATTTTGGCACCTACTTTCTTCGTTTTGTTTTTTATATCGGAAACCAAATAAGAAAAAAAATAAATCACCAAAAGGAATAATTAGCAGCTGTATAGTGGAAGGTAATATAAAGTTATTAACATGACATCAAATGACAATCCTTACGGGTGCTGATACTAGGGTACCGTATGTAAATTTCATAGAATATGCATAAATATGACTGCTAATAAATCTATAGACTTTTGTCAAAAAAATCTAAATACGTCCCACCTTTTACACTCTAAAACAACAAGATTAAGTTATACATACATGACACCACTCCTGATAAACTTAATATATGATACCTCTGATAATTCTATACTACAAAAATCATCATTGGATTGAAAAGTATTATAACATCGATCATGTCTATATAATAAAATTTAATAATAATTTCAAATCATTTGATATGTAATGAGGTATGTTAAAATGAATGTCTTAGGAACTTTAATCATATGAGTTAATTTTGAAGTATCTCATAGACATGTCATATGAATTCATAGTTAATTTTGAAGTATCTAATATCCATATTACAAATTGAATCGTTTTTAATTCAGTGATTGAATTTGTAATATAGATATATGGAAAAAAGTTATCGTAGGTGTCGTAATTTTAAATATGATATTGTGGTATCAATTGATCAGGTGTGTGTGTCTATATACCAATGTGTCAAACTTTAATTCGGCACCAAAACTCAGTCATTCATTTTATTTAATTCAACAACCTAGAGTAGTCATTTCTTTCAACAAAAAAAAAAAAACTAGAGAATCACTAAAATGTTTCACAAAATGAAATATTTCGAGAGTCTCACAACCTTTCATTAAATAATAGATTTTCCCCTCTTTTTGTCGATCACCCCAAAAGAGGGACAATGTGATTAAATTAAAAAGAAGGGGCCATTTCTGCAACAAAATCGACAAATAATTGGGCTTTGAATGCTTTCTGACATTCAAATGCAACATGAAATTCAGACAACTTAACAAAACATTTCGCCATCCTTTCAGCAAGTTATGATCTGAATAACATGTATTTAATGGGCTAGTCACTTTGCACTATTATAGAATGGGGCAGGAAGTTTCACGGACTTTCCAGCCACGTTCATTAAGGACTTAAGGTTAGAGCAATCTTTTCGATTTTCTGATTTCTTGTTCCGGGCCCTTGAGTATTTGCTTACAAAGTACATCATGAGAAAAACAAAAGCTTCACTAATTTATCAAAGTACTTTTATTAATATAATATTCAGTAAAGTAGTTAATTGGACTGCGATACAATAAATAAGGTACATTAGACAATGACAAAAATAAGATTCGGATGATAACATATTTTTATCTAGAGCTTAAAGCTCATTTATACTAGCTTATAACTTAATTTAACAAGCTAAGTCAATTATTCTCTAGCTTAAACCTTATAACTTATCATGTTTTCTCTCACTTTTACCCTTGTTATCTTACTTAAACAAATTAAATATTAAATAAACATATTGTTTATGTAATTTCATATTTATAACTTAGTTCAACTACTAATTTTATCAAGGACTACAAATTCAACCAGCTAACTTATCCGCTAAGTCATAAGCTAGTCACTAATCGCTATCCAATAATTTTTCCCCAAACAAAGCCTTAATATGAGTATGAGAAAGTAACATTCAAAAATGCATAAACATAATTATCAAACAAGTACTTTGAATTTCCATACCTGAACCACCTCCACCATCTTTCATCCTCTGTTCCCCAACCCCTCTCTTCTCTTCAACATTTTCAACTTCCAAATCAACAATCTTTCTCTTCATCACAACCTCATCAATACATCTTCTAGACCCTAATTTCCCTTTCACAACACCACCATTTGTCACCAACTCGTTCTTATACTTTTCTTCCTTCACCCTCTTCAGCTCCATCTCCAGACTAACCTTATCCAACCTCACCATTTGAAATTTGTTTTCTAACAATTCAATTTGCTTGTTCTTCTCTTTGATTTCAGTTTTGAACATTGTTTCCCTAGAAACTAGGGTTTCTTCGACAACATCAAAATCCCTTTGTATGAACGTGTCTCGGTGTAACACCCCGTTTTCCCAACGTAAAAATTTCGTAAATCAAATCAGAGTTTTCACATAAACGGAGTATCACTTTCTTAAAACATCTCAAAGGAATTGAATAACAATTCATTCATCATAAAAATAGTTATTAAACTTCTCAAAACATTGCAGCGGAATCTTAAAAGTCTTGGCACGCAGGCCTCTTCATAACATTTCAAAAGTTCATCTAAAATTAGTCTTTATAAAATTATAATTGACATGCAAGGAACAGAAAAGCATTTGACAAGATTCCCCATCCCGTTACATATCAGAGCACCTAAGACACAGTGAGGAATGCCTCACACGACTGCACCTAATCTTGGTTACCTGCACTTGCCCACAAGGCGGCAATTCCAACAGAAGGGGTGAGATTCACAAACAATATAATAAACAGATAATTCAACAATTAAGTTTAACAACAATTAACATATAAGCACGTCTCAAATATTTATCTCATAACATCTTAAGCAACATCAAGAATATCATCACTAAACATCATCAAAGAATCGTCATCACAAAACATCTTAATCATCATCAAAGAACATCATCACAAAGCATCTTAGACATCATCAAAGAACATCATCACAAAACATCTTAAACATCATCAAATACACTTAACAACTCATAGATATCATCATGTAATCATCATCACTAATAAATTTAAAACAACTCAATGTAATCATCATCTCACTATAATAATCAACATCGTAAACAACATTATAACATTATAATTAGTATCATATACAACATCATAACAACGTAACAATATCATAATCAATATCTTAAACAACATAGCAACATAACAATATCATAATCAATATAGCAACATCTTAGTCAACGTCATATAATTCACATCATAAACATCGTATAATCTTCATAGGTATTTTTTTAACAACACATGGGTAGAAAACAACTCGACAACTCATAGAGGATAATTCATCAACAACTTAACAACTCATGGATGATAATTCATCAACAACGACTTTGACTCGACAAATGCGACAATGCAACTTAGACACTTATATGCATGTGGTACCAATCGTCATCATAAGTATTAATATACTTTAATCGTGCGGAGGACAAAGCTCCTAATAATCGTGCGGAGGACAAAGCTCCTAATAATCGTGCGGAGGACAAAGCTCCTATCATGGTGAGGACAAAGCTCAATGAATGCTAATGCATGGACTCTATCAACAAGACACCTTAATCAACTTATCACTTATACATCCAATAATTTGGAGTTCATCATCAACTTATTCATACTCATGCAACTTAGTTAAATAACAATTGCAGCATAATCAAATCACATCAAGCTTAATAACAATTCATTTCAACAACATCTTGATCATTCAATAATATTTCGAGTAATGCATTTAATCATTAAATCACATTACAAACAACTTAGCAGTTCATAACAGCAACAGAAATAGCACAAGCAATTCACAATCATTATCAACAACATCAAATCATCACATTAACTTTATAAGTATAGCACTTTATGCACTCATCATTCATAATTCATAAGCAATAACATTCTTCAAAAGTAATCAAGTATGATTAAATAAGACATAAGCCAGATACTCATAAAACACCTCAACTAAATCCCTAATACCTAAGTTTGAAGTTTGGAAACCAACTCTAAGTCTTTGGGCTAACTTGGGATTAGTTATGCTAAGTTTTCTTAAAGTTTTCTCAAGACCTACTTGGACTATTTTCATCATAACTCAAAATCTACAAATAATTTTCTAGTCACTCCAGAGCCATTATAAAGCTAACTCAATTACCTACAACTTTCGTGTTTACACCAAGACCCATTTCGGAACAGAAATGTATGAAAAAGACACAAGAACGTGAAACAGAAAATGCTGTTTTTTCCAAGACCTACTTGGAGTGTTTTTATCATAACTCAAGATTCACAAAACATTTTTGAGTCACTCTGAAGCCATTTAAAAGCTAACTCAATTATCTACAACTTTCGTGAAGACATCAAAAGCTAATTATGAACAGAAAAGTCCCAGTTTTTATTTTAGTTTTTCGGTTACAGAAAATTGAAAAGAGAACGAGCCTGTTGACCCCTTTGTAGTATTTTAATCATATCTAGAGTTCTAAAAGCTTAAATTGAGTCACTCCAAAGGCTATTGAAAGCTAACATCTATATCTACAACTTTCATGAAGACAGCTAAACCCAGTTCGGAACTTAAACTTGTCCAACTGAGACAACAAGTAACGTGTTTTGCACAGCGACAACAAAATCGCAGTTCAGTTGCGGTTTCGCCTTGGGGAAACCTTTTCTACTCCGTTTTTGATCCAATACCCTCAAAACATGACCTTAAACATCACCCTATGATTATCCTATCATTAGAACATTAATTATTCATTAACCTACTAGATTATCCACTCTTTTTAAGACTAGAAACTCAATTCGAAACCTAAACTAGTTTTCATTAATTCTCACCTTTCAACTTCATCTTCTAATTCATTCACCTTAACCTAGTTCTTAATTCTCTCAAAAAGTCATCCATCTCTTGTTAATCATAATTGAATTGAATTAAAGTTTAATATAATGAAAGCTAGGCTCACCCTTACCTTAATTTGGTCTCCTGAATCAAGCTGCGTTCTTCTTAGGTTTTTCTTCTCTCTTTCGCGCCTCCTCTCTTTTTCTCAAGGTTTCTCCAAAAGTTATATCACGTACTAAATAATTCTAACCCTAATTCTCTTATTTATATTCTCTTACTCATCTTATCTTATTTCTACTCCTTCCCTCAAATTCCCTAAAATTATGTAACAACCCATATTTAATTAAATATATTATATTATAAATCAAATAAGATAATACTAAAAATACATAAAAGCACACATCATCAAAATATATATTATATTATATCATCGTATCTTATTATTTCTAAAACAAATATATTTCTACACAAATAACAAATATATTTTCAAACCAAATAACGAATATATTTCTATAACAAATATATCTCTACATAACAAACATATTTCTATAACAAATAACACAATATATTTTTATAACAAATGACATAGTATTTCTACACCACATAACAAATATATTTTTACACCAAATAACATAATATCTCTACACCAAATAACATATATATTATAATATAACATGCTACTAAAACACCAACATATAACACAAAAATAACACACATCACCATAAATCAAATAAATTATTTAAAAAGACTCTAAACTCAATCAAATAATTAAATAAATAAAATAGTTCAAAGCGGGCGTTACACTCGGAGCTTGGAAATGAGCTCCGAGATGCTCATGTTTTGTAGATTGCTCTGGTTTCTCCAATCATTAGGTCCCCAAAGTTTGACAGACCTGGTTTGGATTTCGGGTCGCTTTTCCATTAGCAATTGTACTTAGTATTCATGTTATTAATAAGAAACACAAATTAATTCCGTTATTTTTCCTCAATTTTATATATTTAAATAAATTCACCAAAACATTAAAAACACGACAAGATAAAAAAATCAAACAAATAAACTCACTATTAATTATATTGATGATCAAACAATCATCAAGGTTGTAAGACTACACATTGCATACCTTTGAAAATAAAGAAACATTGAAACAATCAATCATATCAACAAAAACAACTTCGAAACCAACACATTAAAAAAGACTTTGAAACACACACACAAACACATAAATAGCAATATTTTCAAGACAAATTTGGATTAGTTAGACCAAGGACAATTTGTTTCCATATTCACATCATGAGATAGTAACATGGAAAAGTCCATTGAAAAAAATATGGTGGACTTTATAGTTTTCATACAAACAAAATGGGCTTCAGAGTAACAGATTTCAAATATTTTTGAAGAATTATCCCTAAAGTATTTTATCCAATATTGTTGTGAAAAAAACAAGATAGACTTACGAGAAATGTATTTGCAATCCAAATAGAATTATTTGAAAATTTAATTAATAGGATTATTATTTTATAAGTAAGTTATTTCAAGGATTAATTAGAACACAAAATAAGAATTACCTTTGAAAAAAAACTCACTCTAGACACAAATCTAATCAATGGGTCATCAAATCTTAGTAGCAAGACCAAAGCTTTAAGTAAAGCCTCAATATCAAAATTCAAACCTTAAACAAAAGAGAACTACACGATTTAAGAGAAGTGATGAATAATTGCTCCAATCCTCAACAATTGAACAACACTTGATCTTTTAACCAAAGTAAATTTCGGACTTCAATAATGTCAATATAGTAAAAGACTAAGAAAATGCATTAGTCTTTTCGATTGACAAGATTTGAAATGAGTTTCACATAATTAGTCATAAAATGACTTTTCAATTTTAGATAACTACTTTTCCAATCAAAATATAATATTTCGAAAATTCTATTTTCAATCTTATAAGTTTATAAACAAGTTATTTTAAACATATTAGCACACAACAGAAGAGTCAATTTTGAAAAACCGCATTATACACACGATTCTAATGAATCAGTTAACAAATATTAGTAGGAAGACCAAAGCTTTAAAGCATCATATGAAAGCTCATACCGTAATCGAAATAAAACTTCATAATTTAAGAGTGGTGAAGAATAACTGTTCCAATCCTCACAAATCAAACAACACCTCATCTTTGAAACAAAGTAAGTTTTAGACTTTAATAATATCGACATTGAAAATCAGTAAGAAAATTCTCCAATCTTACCCATTGACAAGATTTTTAAATTAGGTTTACAAAATTATTCTCAAACTGACTTTTCAATTTTAGAGAATGATTTTCTCAATCTAAATATTATTACTTAAAAATTCAATTTTGAAGCTTATAAGTTTATAAACAAGTTATTTCAAACATCAATTATCACACAACACAAGAATCTCTTATGAAAAAACTCATTCTACAAACAAATCCAACCGATCGGTTAACAAATCTTAGTAGCAAAACTAAAGCTTCAATTAAAAATCCAATATAAAAATTTGTACCTTAAGCAAAATAAAAATTTGCAACTTAAGAGCCGTGATGAATGGTTGTTCCAACCCTCATGAATCGATAATGTTTGATCTTCAAATCAAAGTAAATTTAAGACTTCAATAATGTCAATGTTGAAAAAGGCGAGAAAATAAAGAGAATCAAGTGAATAGAAATTACCACAAGTTTTCCATGACAATGAATCACGATGATGACGGATAATCTTACAAGAAGGAAGAAACGAAGTTTTATCAAATATATATGGTCTCAAAACCTACAAAAAAAACTAAATATATAAATAGTCACCAATTGTTTTATATAATTATAAAAATGACCTCACTTTTTTTAGTTTTTTTAAAAAGATCCTAAAAGTGTGTAGAATGAGTTATTAAAATGGGCCAACATATGGGCCGTGAAAGTTAGACTCTCTTTGTTATAGCTTATATAATATCATTAAATTCAATAAATATAAGGTTAAAGTGCACTTTTCCCCCACTAACTTTCAAAATCTTGCAATTTTAGCCTCCTAAGATTTAGCCCCTTTGCAATAGTAGTCCTTTAGATCAATTTTGACTTGGTCAACGCCTATATGGCAGGCCACGTGTGTAATTGTTAAATTAAAAAAAATAAAAAAGCCACATAATCATTTATAAATAAAATAAATAAAAAAGAAATTAAAACAATTAAAATTAAAAGAAAAGGAACAACAAAGAGGCGTGACATTTCCTGAGTTTGTTTATCATCGTCAAATTTCATCTTCTTAAATCTACTCATTTTCACACTTTGCACCAACCAAATCTATGGCAGCCACACCCTTTTCCATTTTCAGTACCACAACAATCACTAGTACAACAACAACAAACTTTATGAAAAAACCCCAAAAAATCATCTTCAACCACAACCCAAACAAAATTCATATCAACATATCTTAAAATCCAACCCAACCCCAAAAGAATCCCCAAATTCGCGTTGAGCCATCTGTTATGCAGTCAGAGTGAAACGCGTGGAAACATGGGAGAGAACGAGGCATATCGTTGTTGTGGAATTGTTTGAAACAGATTTCACGGTCTCCGTCGACGTCGCCGGTTGGTCCAACGGTGGAAAAGCTGCCGCGAGAAATTGAGGAGAAACAACGGTGATGGGATTACTGGAATTCGATGGGGTTTTTTAAGAAGGAGAGCAGTTTAATGAATTTGATGGAGAAGGAGAATTAGAGGAATTCAATGATTCAGTCTTCTGGGTTTCTGTATACCCAATCGTACATAAGCTCATGTGAAATATACGAAAGAGAGTGAAATAAAATGGTGTGATTTAAATTTCATCATCTGAATTTCATCACGTGAAAGAAATGGAAACACCAAAAAGACATAATGCATTGAGTATGGTTACACAAAGAAAGAAAAATTTCCATTTTGATGGAGAAGAATTAGAGGAGTTGGGATTTATTCTTATTTTTTATATTTTTTCTAATTTTTTTAATTTTTTAAGGAGTTGGAATTTATTTTTATTTATTTTTCTTATTTTTTATTTTTTTAAGGAGTTGAGATTAATTTTTAATTTTTTTTAATTTCTTTTTTATTTATTTCATTTATAAATGATTATGTGGCATTTTTATTTATTTTTTATTTAATAATTACACACGTGGTCTGCCATATAGGCGTTGACCGAGACAAAATTGATCTATTGCAAAAGAGTTAAATTTTAGGGGGCCAAAATTGTAGTTTTTGTATTTAAAGGGCTAAAATTGCAAGTTTTTGAAAGTTAAGGGAAAAAAGTGCACACATGAATGGGTGACAAGCAGGCAATAAGCTGTGTCACTAAGCTTTTTTAATAGCAAAACCAAACCTTAATATATGAATTATAAGAACTAAATTCTCACTTTGTTAGCGCTCACTTTCACAATAAATGTAAATCCAAAACAAGTAGAAAAGATACAAGCCAGTATTATTTTACTCCAAACATATAAAATAAATGCTAAAGCACGAATTTGAAACAAAGAAATCATTTAAATAAGGCTTATTTGATCCAATTGTCCCTCAAATAATTTACATTTTTCATTTTGGTCTCATAATTAATAAAACATACCTTTTGGTCCCTCGCATTTTCCTTCGTTTGCCAAAAATTTACATAAACCCCTCTTCTTACGTCGCTCCAATGGAGGAAAGTTTAGGTCCTTGGGCACTATTATTATACCTTCAGTAACTAAGAGATCAAATATATCATCACATTTGGTAACATCCAACGTATAAGTCTTAGATGCATATTTATCATTTTTAAGTTCCTCAAGATTTTTACCATTAAAAGGTTTTAATACTTTACATATGTAAGGAGGTCCTGGTTTGAATTCAGCGAGATTGTTTTCGCTTTCTTCGACAATATTCAATTCAATGTCGAAGTCTTGGTCGCTGTCATCTACATTGACATATGCAACCTTTTCTTTTTTATGGAACTTACTAGTCCTTGCCTTTTCAGCTTTAAGTCTTTCGACTTGTCGTACTCTATCAGCCAACTGTTCCATATCCCTTAAGTATTGAGTATCTAACTTCTTTCGAATAGAATAGTCTAAGCCAGCAACATCCATTTCGACCAATTCAAGCTCAGGCACGTGTGTAAAACATCTAGCCTTAAGAAGTCGAAACCTATTCAAATAGTCTTCTATAGGCTCAGACATTTTACGTCGAACACTGACCAATTCTTTGAGACTAATCTTAGATTGGCCTGATGACAGTCAGTCATACACTATTTTTAGAGTACTTTTAATTAAGTTTTTAGTCTATTTTAATTAATTTTGTATTTAGTTTATAGTCGTTATATGTCGTTTTTGATTTATTGAGTAAACTAGTATAGTGTTGTTATTAGTATTATTTTTGTTATTATTAGTGTGAATTATCACATGGAGGAGAACATAGCTTATAGATGATGGCCTATTAGGAGAATTAAGTACGGATGGATTAAAAATATAAAAGCAAAGGATGGTTAATATAAGGAACATGGGGGCGCTGAAATCAAGAAGAAATAATTGGGCCTAAATTGAAGAGTGACAAGCATAAATCACGTGGTGAAATTGGAAAACAAACAACTTGTGGAAAAAGAAAGGAAGTAGGTCACTTACATGAACCTATAAAAAGAAGAATTGTGCTCTTCTTCCTGCACTTTTTTCTTGCACCTTGCAACCATGCCAATAATGCCCTTGCGTTATTTAACTAACGCAAGTGTTAAACTCTGTGTTACATAAATAACTGCGTGACTTAACTAGCGCGACGTTAGTTAACTCACGCTACGTGCTGTCTTAAACAAGGCAAAACACCTCATTTCTTCATTTCTCATCTATAATCTCAAATACCTCTCTCAAATCACCCAAAACCAAAATTCCTTAAAGTTCAAAACAACACTCTAATAACAAGTAAGTTTTCATAATCAAACACCATTAACCTGTTATGTTTATATGTTATATTTTTTTCTCTTAAATTAGATTTTTTTTTTTAGATTTAGGGTTTGTTTAAATTTTGGTTTTTTGGCAAGAAATCATACAATGTTTACATGAAAATGACTTGTCTTGCATAAATGTTTAGATGTTTACATGTTTATGTTGTAGTTTTGAGATTTTTTTAGAGATTTGTTTTTTTAGATTTAGGTTTTGTTTAAATTTTGATTCTGCTTGCAAGAAATGATACAATGTTACATGGAAATGACTTATGTTGCTTAATTGCGGTTAGATGTTTGCATGTTAATGTTGTAGTTACTAGTTTTAGGGTTTATGTAAAATTTGCATTCCAAGTGTTTGATGAAATGTTTGAATGAGTTTTTCATTGTTTGGATTTAATTTCTTTTTGTGTAGATTTGAAGCAATGGCCGGGTGGATCAACGTTCATGCATAATTCAACAGTCTGATTCCGCCAGAAGATCGTCATTAGGTAGGGAATGCACCTTCCAACTACAACAATTATCTTCCTCTGGATGGGGTAATTCAAACTTGTTAAACGGAAGGATTCCAACATTTGCCCGAAAGTTGTATTGTGCCATTCTAAATGTTAATTTCTTGTTGGCTTTGTTTAAATGATGATATTGAAGTGTCAAGGTATGGACCTCATTCCGTTGGCATTTGGATACTATCATTTAAAACCAAGACCAACAAGAATTTAACCTTTAGAATGAAACAATAAAACTTTCAGGAGAATGTTGGAGTCCTGCTGTTTAGCAAGTTTGAATTTACCCCATTCAGAGGTAAGATAATTGTTGTAGTTGAAAGATAGATTCCCGAATATAATGTAATGTAATGTAACTTTCATTCGAATTTATTCAATATGCAATTTTTATTCAAATTCATGCTGAGTTTAATTAGTATTTATTTATTCGAATTTATGCTGAGTTTATTTGTTCATTTTTTTTTCCGAGTTTATTCAATACGCTACTTTTTTTTTTGTTCTGAGTTTATTCATTACGCTATTTTTTTTCGAGTTTATTCATTATGCTACTTTTTTTTTTCGAGTTATTCATTACGCTACTTTTTTTCGAGTTTATTCATTACGCTACTTTTTTTTCGAGTTTATTCAATACACTATTTTTTTTTCCGAATACATAATTATAAAATACATGCAAATAAAAAGAAAGGAATTCAAATTTATTTATTCAATACATAATCATAAACATAAAATAAATGCAAATATAAATACAAATAAAAAACAAAACTAATAAATATAACTCTCGTTTTATTTTTTGACAATCTATAACTCTCGTTTTATTAATATCATTCAAACATTACAATAATGAATACATATATTTTATTTGAATTCACTAATCTACTTATTATCTTTTTACCCTCTTGGGGTAAAAATTTATTTTTACCCTCTTCGGTATATAGCAATAGCTCTTGGGGAAAATAGTGATCAGTCTTGTTGGGGAAAAGATATCAAGATCCTTGGAGGTAAATTTAAATTTGGTTCCTTTTATACCCCCATGATGATTCTTTTTACCCACGGTAAAAAGATTTTGGGAGTAAAAGGAAGCAAACCTAATTTTACCTCAAGAGATGATGTCTTTTTTCCCAACCCGACCGGCCACTATTTCCCCCAAGAGCTACTACTATATACCTAAAGGGGTAGAAATAGCCTACAGACTATAGAAGCAAAAAAGAAGAAGAGAAAGAGGGGTAGAGAGTGGGAGGAGATAATGTGAGGAAATAAGGAAGTATGGAGGGGTATTTATAGGTGGGAATGGTAGTATAAGTTATAAAAAACATAAATGTGGTAAAAAAAAACGTGTAAATGGTGTAAAAACGTGTCGATTGAAGGTTGAAAACTGACCACCGTCCACAAAAATGTCTGTTTTTGAGTTCTAACCACCGACCAACTTGGGTGAGTTAACTTGTGCACAAGCCAGTGGTGCGTGACTTAAGTCACACAGAGCTTATAAGGTGCGTTAGTTAAGTAACGCTGCGTGACTTAACTAATGCATGGGTATATTTGGAAATCATGCTGGGCGCGAGCATAATGTGTTGGGGGAAGAGCAGGATTCTAAAAAGAAAGCAACACACACATGAAAGACATTCACGTCTTGGGAAACTAGGAGGTTGTATCACACTTTGGAACGGAAGAAAAACTTGTGAGAGAACGCACGAAAATGGAAAGAAGGAGGCCAGAAGCAAAACACATGCACGCATAGAGATAGAAGCTAGTAGCACCACGGATCAAAGAAATTCTGATGAGCACATCTCTTTGTAATTTCTTTTTACCTTGTTGCTTAAATTCTTTTACTATGAGTGGCTAATTTCCTTTGATTAGGTCTGAGATGATTCTGTGTAACCCTAATTGAAACATGTTGTGAAATTCTATTTATTGTGAATGACAATCTAGTTTTATTCAATGAAATTGTTCTTAATGCTTTTTATATCTTGATCAAATATAGATATGATTTAGTGAGAATGAATGACTACTGACCATAGCTTTCAACTTAGAACTAATTGAATTGTTCTAATAAACAGGGTTAGTCTAGGAATGGATAATCGTTTATTAGTGATAATAGGTTAACGTTCTTAAAACCCTTCAAAGATTATTAGACCACCTAAGGAATTAGGGGCTATAATTTGAGAAGAGGGTCCTAAGTCAAGGGATTGATTAGGGCTATTTTGTTAATCATCGTGAAACTAGAGAATCATTCATAAGAAATAGGTGCAATATACCAATTAGGAGAAACAGAGGATTCGAAAGACCTAGTCTCATCTCTCTATATATTTTCCAAACAAATCTTCATTTTCTGTTATTTATTTTTATGCAATAAAATCTATGCCTCAGACATCAAAATAATTTATACATCCTAAATATTAACCTTATTGCTAAATTGAGATTAACACAGTCCTCGTGGATACGAACTTATTTTTATTACTTCGATAATTTTTGGTACACTTGCCAATTATTCATCATGGCCCATGTAAAATTGTTCATGGAATGCATTTTCTAATTGATTCCAAGTAAATATGGAACCTGGAAGAAATATGGTAAACTAAGTGAATGCATTTTTAGTTAAAGAGCTTGGAAAATATTTCATTCTTAAATTCTCATTGTTTGCTATATCACTTGCCTTTGTTAGATAACGGGCAATGTGTTCAACAGTGGATTCAGTAATTTCTCCACCAAATTTAGTGAATTTACTGTGCCAATCTGTTGTGTCAACATATTGACCATTTCATGGTTACAATCTTTCATTTGTTGCCTCAAAGCCACTAAGGAGGCATTGGCCAATGATTGTTGAGGATTTGAAATAGGAACGCACGTTTTAAGATGAAAGAATTGAGGGCGTATTACGTTCAAATTCTCTGAAAAAGTAGATGGATTGGTATGGAGGCCTACCATAAAGGATGAAGGCATGCCATGTGTGATATGGTTGATTCCTGTGATTTATTGGATCAAAAGCCCATAAACTTTGATTTGGCTGGTAGCAAAACTTGTATTAGACTGGGCCGCCGCAACAATGGTCGAAGCCAATGCAGGAATCGTCGATGAAATATGTATGGGAGTTGTTGCCCCCAAAGTTTCGGTAAAACTTGTGCCAATAGTTGGCATTCCTTGTGGATTTTGTTGTGAACTCGCCTCAACCGTTGCATCTGCCATCGATGAAATCGTTGGGTTTGATGGTGAAGCATTATTGCTTGGATCACGTACCGTTTCTGGAAGTTGCTTCTTACTTCTTAAGAGCATGCACAACAAGAATCATAAGTTTTCGAAACAACAAATTTATTCAAGAAAGATTTAAACAAAAGCACAAACAGTCTCACTGGGCGTGCCAATTTGTTTTCCTTGATTTTCGGTAAACAAATGCTGGTTTAAAATCAATTTCTTGCAAGATCAACTAGTAAATCTTTGGAAAAAATTGTGTTTGCTATTTTCCAAAAAATGATGAATGTTATTAATATTGTTATACATAATATGAATATAACCTTCGAATTCAACAAAGGTTGAAACCGTCGAAGTTATCTTCAAAGAAATAAAGTAAATTGCTTGAAAAGAACAAGTAAATTGCAATGGAATTTAAATAAATGAACATACATTGCATTGATTGAATGTAAATTGGTACACAGATTCATACATTGTGACTTGTTACTCGTTTCTCTCTAAATGCGGATAGTTTGAGTGTACGTTTTCTGTATGAGTGAATTCAGACCCATTTTTCCTATGAGAAACTACTATTTATACTAGAAAACTAACTACACAGAGAAATTCAAAATTAACTGCCATTAACGGCTACAGACATCCCTTTGATTTGAATTTCAAATAACACCCTTCGACAGTAACATGCCTTCCTCGTCTGGAACCAATCTCTTTTTCGACCCCTTTTTGCTTGTCGAACCATCATCTCTAAAACAACAAATCTCTTTAAGTCCATATTTTCGATTAGACCAACACGTCGAACATATTAACTTCTCTTTAAAGTTCAAGTCAAACTTTGTTGACTGCATTTATTATAGCTTGTCGAAAATACAGGCTAACACCAGGTCATCCTTGAATAATCATCAATCAACGACAGAAAGTACCTGTGATCCCCCAAAGACTCCACCCGTGAAGGCCCCCAACAATCAACGTGGATGCAATCTAGTGTGCCCTTTGTTCTATGAATCACTTTAGGGAACTTGTTGCGATGTAGTTTCCCAAAAACACAGTGTTTACAGAACCCTAGATCATTTCTCTTGTGCCCACAAAGAAGATCATCTTTAGCCAGAATTTGCATTCCCTTCTCACTCATATGCCCAAGCCTCATATGCCACAACTTCGTCATATCTTCTTGGTCAATCTCGAAGGAAGCAACAAAAACATAATTAGTTAACGTAGTACCTTGTAGAAAGTACAGAGTACCCTGCTTCACACCTTTCAAAATCACACTTGAACCCTTGCAAACATGTATACCTTCATCTTCACCTTTGAAACTAAATCCCTTCTTGTCCAGAAGACTCAGAGATATCAGATTCTTTGTCATGTGTGGAACATGTCTAACTTCGTTGAGTGTACATAATTTACCATCATGAGTCCTAATCTTGATAGAGCCCATCCCAACCACCTTGCAGGCACAACTATTGCCCATAGCAATATTGCCACCATCCAATTGCTCATAGGTTGAAAACCATTCTCTCATGGGACAAATATGATATGACGCTCCAGAATCCAGTTACCACACATCGGTGTAATGTGTGCTACCGTCAACAACTAAGGCAATATCCACTTAGGAATGTGTACCATCCTCGGCAACAACGACGGTACCTGATGCCTTATGTTGTTGCATCTGCCTCTTATTGGGACATTCATTCTTCCAATGCCCCTTTTCCTTACATTAATTGCAAATATCAGTTGAATTCAGCGCCACTACAACTATGTCGCAGTTCTCTACTATGAAGGGCATACCTAACTTCTTCCACATACAATGAATATTTACCACTAATGAAAGACTCCCTAAAGTTCTCATATGACAATGGTAAAGAAACTAACAGAATCAAGGCAGCATCCTCATCATCAATCTCAATATCAATATTACGCAGATCTAATAATATTGAATTCAATTGATCTAGATGTTCTTTCAGGGACATACCTTCATGCATACACAGACTGAACATATGTTGCTTCAAGAGCAACTTGTTGGTTAAGCTCTTTGTCGTGTATAGACTCTCTACCTTACACCACATACCGACATCGGTATCCTCTTCAGCAACCTCAGTGATGATATGATCTTCCAAAGCAAGGAGCAGCGTAGAATGTGCATTCTCCTCCATAGTGGCGATATCAACAGGTAGAGGATTTGACGCAGGTTTTAACAAAGGTGTCCATAGACCCTGCTGTTTAAGCACCGCACGAATCTTGATCTGCCACAAACTGAAATTATCCCTCCTAGTGAACTTGTCGACTTTCAAACTTTTACCTCTAGCCATTGTTCCCGCCTAAACAGATCCGAACTAGCTCGTGATACCAGTTTATTATAAGAGGACGCGAGAATAATGACAATAATAGTAAAATACATAATGAAAAACGACACAAGATTTAATGTGGTATCCAGCAATGTGTTGACTAATCCACGGGCAAAGCCACTGAAAATAATTCACTATGATCGATAATTCAGATTACAAATACTGAACTATTGGTGCAAGAAATACTAACACACAAGGCTTTTATTTATATGGTTAAGTCTTTGCATATTTCTTCATATTATCCGATGTGAGACATTTTTCAAATACTAATTCAAGGCATATTTCAACATATTCCATATCCAAATAACCATGGAATCCGAATTTTTTTATTTAGGGTTGTACTTATTTTCACAAGTTTTTAATTAAAATTTCACAATTGATTTTTTTATATTGATCAGATGAATAATATATGAATCTGATTCTCTTGCTTCTTTTTATTACTCCATAATCCATGACTATTTGGTTCCAAGTCCAGCCTTGTGGTTGTGTAATAAGGAGTAATTCCTGCAGAGACAAATTCCATTTGGAGAAATATCTATCCTTCATGCAGAGAGAAATATATAAGAAATAGGGACAAGGAGAGAGATGTCTAGATTACCAAAGGAGGAAAATCGATGTGAGAAGAAACGGGAATGAAGTCAGATGCGCTTATGAGTAAGAAAGAGAGGAGAAACAAGGTCATGCGTTGTGTTAAATTTGTTGGAACAAAATGTGTTTAACATTATCCTTAAAATTTTTGATGATAACAACATATTAAAAAATTGTCAATTGGATATGCTAATATTTGTTCAAGTGTACAGGACCATAGACAAAAATTTTGAGATCATTAATAGGTTCTGGAAGAACAAAAGAGATCAAAGAAATAAACAAAGAGGAAGCTTTTAAGCATCTGAAGAGAACTTCTCTTGAAGTCAAAAGTGCTCCTGAAGACAAAGCGCTCCTGAAGTGATGACGTAATCAGAAGCAAGTTCATCAGAAGCGAGTTCATCAGAAGCTGAAAATCACTAGAAGCTAAAGTTCATCAGGAGATGCAAACTTAAAGATTCAAAAGCTGTTCAATTGATTCAATGTCGTCTAAATATTGCGAAAGAGTGGAAAAGAGGAACAACGACTAATTCAAAAGGATTCAAAAGCATTGGATGCTTGTTGGTTTGTCTTTGCTACAAGACAATGATAACAACTCTGCCTACAACAATGTTCCTTCATTCATGGAATGCATTTGAAATTGATCTTTCATAGGACAATAACCATATCAGGCAATGAATCATTGGTGATTGATCAAAGCTTCAAACGACTCTTTTTGGATGTGCTGACAACTCAACTTTCATTTCACACCTCTATATAAAGGAGTGAAGGTTTGAAGAACAATAAGACTCAACAACAATTTGAAAGCGCCTAAACTCTGTCAAAATTGTTCAGCATCCAAAAGTTCACTTAGAATTTCTTTTCAAAGCTCATATCTTAGAAATTCTAGAGTCTTAAAGAGTCTGTATCTGATTTGTATTGTGAGCACCTCTGATTGTATATCAAGTGTTTAGTGTCAAACATTTTTCTTGTAATTCTGTTTGATTAGAAGTCTCTTGCTTGTGTGTTTGAGCATATAAGTCTCTTGATTGTGTTCTTGAGCATTTGAAGTCTCTTGCAGTTGTGCTTGAGCATTTGTAGTCTCTTGCTAAGTTTAGCAGTGAACATTTATAATCAGATATTATATTTTAGTGAACTCTCCTTGGAAGTGCAAGGGAGAGATGACTACTTCCGGTTTGTGGAAGGAACCTTGAAGCGGCGGGAAAAATGCGCGGGTGTAAAGCTCTCGCTAAATAGTAAAGTCGCCACCGAAGTTTTATTTTTTTGAAAAGGGGAACGTCGATAAACCCCTTTGAGAACAAGAACAAGGTTAGTGTGACCAAAATTCGGGTTCGGGAATCAGTTATGCGAGGGGAAGGTATTAGCACCCATCGCATCCGTTGTATCCAACGGGAACCGTTAATTAGTTTAGCGCTTAATTAGGTGTTAGTTTTATGTTTGTTTCCTTATCATTATGAAAAAATGTTTGCAAAGAAATAAAAGAAGAAAATGATTTAAAGACCAAAAATGAGTTTTTTATTAGTGTGCTTGACAAGAGTTTGATCTTGTTTCCTTGTTTTTCTTACTGTTTTTGTTCTCTCCCTCCAACTCCTTCTTTGTGTTATTTTTTCTTCCTGACTAAAGCTTCCTCCTCTTCTATCTAAAGCTTATCTCCTTCTCTAAAGCCTACGTCCCTCTCTCCTTTCATGGTGTGATGTGTGTGTATTTATAGGGGTGAAAGACTTGGAGCTTTACAGACAAAGACAACTGTGTTGCCTTTGCTAAAAAACAGCCCATGTGCATATGTTTAAGTTGCTTGATCCACAAGAATGAGAAAAAGGTGGATTTAACAAGTGCAGAATGTTCTTGAGAACGTTCTCTTCTTTCTAAGCATTTTGAGACCACAACACGTGAAAACCAATTGTCTCCCTTCTCAAAAACAGCCCATGTGCTTGTGTTTTTTGTTGCTTGGTGTGCAAGAAAAAGAATGTGAATTTTGTTCATGCAGATCATTCTTCAGAACGTTCTGGAACTTCCAGCTTGCAAAGAGAAAAGGTCCACACGTGATTGCAAAAAGAAAAAACAGCTGGTGTCCCCTTCTTAGAAACAACCCATGTGCTTGTGTTTGTTGCTTGGAGAGCAAGAATGTTTAAAATGAAACCTTTGTGAGTTGCAGAACGTTCTTGAGAACGTTCTCTGAGTTACAGCTGTTTGTAGCAAGCATATGCGTGATTGTAGGCCAGTTGTGATATGGTGCCATATGTGAAGTCATCTTTATCTTGTTGTAGCTTCACCAGAACGTTCTCAAGAACATTCTTTTAGTTCCAAGCAATTTTGAAGCAAAACGTGTGGTGTTGTGCAACTGTAATCTAGTGGCATACTTGATGGGACATGATGAGGTCACTTTGTTTCATTTGTAATATGACCCGAAAGTTCTGGAGAATGTTCTGGTGTATGCTCTAGATCTTTCTTGATAAGGCCAATCTCTTTGTTTTTTTAGAATATTTTTGGAGGAAATTATTAATCGATGGAAAACAATAAAATTAAACAAATTGAAACATATTTTTGTGATTTTTTTTTGAAATTTGCCCGGACAAAATTAGGGTACTACATAATGTAATGTGATAATTATCTTATTTATTCACTTTTCGAATTTATTTATTCATTACGGAATTTTAGTTATTTGAGTTCACGTTAGATTTAATTAGTTTTTATTCAAATACGTAATTATTCAAAATACAAAATGAGACTTTAATTGAAATTATTCAAAACGAGATTTTTATTCAATAGCACCATAATGTCAAGGAAAAAACAAAGAATTTAACCGCAAAACAACAATGCAATAGGATTCAAATAACTTACTTGTTTTTGTGCTTGAAATTGGCTTGGAATGGCACAAAATCGCACCTAGGAGAATCAAAAACGTAACAATGGAGTTTTGGAAAGTCCTATGTCAGTTTTGTTGTTATAACAAAACATCGGCAGTTAACTGCCGAGGTTTTCCTCCGGTTTTAAAGAAACTCGGCAGTTAACTGCCGAGGGATATTTGGGTAAATTACTCGTATTTCTCAGCCTTTGCATATGTGTGAACAACAATTTTCTTTAAGTATTGAGCAATGAGCAGTAACAAAATGGATGAAAGAGGAAATTTGTGTCAAAAGCTGTTTTTGCTTTTAAGAGTAAAAAAATAAATTCAGTAATTTTTTTTTTGGTAGATTTAGCATAGTCCTTAAGAAAAAAGATATTTTGAAATTATCGTTGGAAATTGCAAATTAGAGATAAATTATATTTTGTTTAGGTTTTATTTCAAAAAGGTTTTTTTTTTTTTTTGATGGACTTTCAAAAAGGTGGTTATTTTGATTACGATGCTTAGTTTATTTAACATCATCTACTTTGAAAGCGTTTAAAAATACAAATTAATGGAAAATAAGGTTAAAACTATTTTAAATTTAACCACTTAGTTGATATTATTAGGTTTGACTCCTTCATAAGAGTTTGAACACGAGACCTCATGGTTCTGTAAGTGAGTTTCAAATAATATTTGTGATTTAGTCTAATAGAAAGAAAAAAAAGGCACAAGTTAAAGAAATTAAAAATAGATTTAGAAAATAACTTTTGTATTGAAAAGATAAAACTCTGCTTGAAAAATTTAAGCTTTATTCATTCTTATGGCTGAAAGTTAAGCAAGCTTCTTTTTGTTTTAGTTTTTATGATTGGTGGAAACACCCGATTCTTTGTATGGGTGTGTAGGTGTAATATTTGTTTGTAATTTGTGTTTTTGATGCCGCTGTTTCTTTAGTGGCATCCTGACTTTGTGTATACTTTCCGTTTGGTTTTCTTTTGCACACCTTGTGCAGGAGAACCATTGTGTTTTAATCTATATATCATTTTGATTTGTTCAAAAAAAAAAGAAGATAAAACTTTTAAATTTTAATATATTGAATGCACAATTTTCAACAAAATGTTTATATGTTTAGCTTATAAACTTGTGCCGCAAGGGAACAAGTTAACATTTCCCCTTATAAAAATAACAAATTATCTACTCTGATGGTGGCATACGGGCATGTCAATGACTATGTCTCTTCGATCTCAAGCTCTTCAAGTGCTATCATCTAATCATCTACTTGTAGATATGCACAAGTAGCCACATAAAAAATATACGAAAATGAGTTGTCATTCTCAAAGATGTAATATAATGTCACCCAAATGCTATCCTGGAATAAGAGAATGTTAAATACAAGCAACATGTTTCGTACATATCAACATATAATAAACATCAACAAATATTATGGATTATATTATGACTTATGCATCAATATCATCAACTAACTCCGACACATGAATCTTCCCAACTTTTGGTTGATACGGGTTGAAATGTCACCTACTACCCCAAAATGTCAACATGGACGTTTCAACGGTCCTCCGCTCTTATGTAAGACCATCCTAAAAATAACTTCATCAAGGTTTCATCGAAAAATGAGACCTTGAAAGCATGAGGAGAGAGTTCTCTGCTTTTATGATAGGCATTTGGAGTTATTAAGTATGAAGGGATCATATTTAAGGATATCATACTGGAAATAGACCGATTTTGTCAAACATCAAAAGCAATGTTGGAATTTAACATATCTACACACAAATGATAAGTTGGTAATTTATACACGCAAAATATACACTTGATTATACTACAAACTTTTCTTAATACAAGTGACAAGTGTTTATAAAAATTATTACAAACATCAATGGCAGAATGGAAAATTATTTCATTAATTAACTACATATAAACATTTTAATAGCTTTCTTAATTCACAAGGAGTCAACACAAGAGTTTCTGCTATAAAATCACACTTAACAAAGAACATTAACACAACTATAAATTTTCACTTACATTATTTTCTTAGGTCTTAACCTGAGGGATGATAAGCAGTAGGAACCAACCATACATCATGTTTTCTTTTAACAGCCAACCCAAATGATTCATCCATGTCAAGTTCATCAGCCTTACAACCATTAGGCATCATCCAATCAAAATGGAAAAGCAAATTCGCAAGCGAGATTTCCAAATTAGCAATACCAAATGCTATGCCCGGACACATCCTTCTCCCCGCACCAAATGGTATAAACTGAAAATCTACACCTTTGTAATCAACTTCACCATCAATGAACCTTTCTGGACAAAATTTCTCAGCTTCAACCCAATATCTTGAATCTCTACATATTGACCATGCATTAACAATAACCTTGCTTTTTGCAGGTATTTCATATCCATTAATTTCACATTTTTCACTGCATTGCCTTGGAAGTAACAATGGAACTGGTGCATGTAAACGCATGGTTTCTTTGATGACTGATTTTAAGTATTTGAGTTTGTGGAGACTTGGTTCATCCACATACCCTTTTTCATTATAGACACTTCTTACTTCAGCCTGCGCTTTCTTCATTACCTGTGGATTTTTAATCAATTCTGACATTGCCCAATCTAGAATTGTAAATGTGGTGTCACTTCCAGCACTGAAGATATCCTGATATAAAACATAGCATAATGTTTATAGTACTAAAAATATGTATTTTATAATAAACACAACAATGATTGTTATTCATTTCAAGTAAAAGATTGCTGTGCTAGAGTATCACTATTAACTGTGTAACAATGTATAGGAGGAATCTATACTTGTAACCTCTACATTTCTAGGAACACTTTTTCAACAATGAAACAAACACCCCCTTAGGATAATAACAATCATATGCAACATTCCAAAGAAACACAGTTTTTTATTGAATTAACTGAGTTGAGTTATATGAATCACACATACTTTTTTTTTTTGAATGACAATATATATATATATATATATATATATATATATATATATATATATATATATATATAGATAAAAGGAACAGATCACTGTACAAATACACAAAAAGGCTACCCGAAGGTGCCCAAAAGGAAAAAGAAAAACACCACCGGCCAGAAATCGAGAAAAAACCCGGAACAACACCACCCAAACAAAGGAAAAACAACACCAAGGAGAGACCTCCTAAGGAGACCGCCCCCCTCCAGTAAAGCACCTGCAAGAACAAAGAACACAAGGAAAAACCCAATGAATCAGGACGGGAAAGGATGAGGCAACAAACCCCCACCCAACCCCCCCACAACCCCAGGAAAACCCTCACCAAAATAACCCTACCGATGCCAACATAGGACGGGCTGCACCTCTCACTCATGGTAAGTGCAAGAACTAGCAGGGCACTTAGCCAGGAACCACCTCCAAGCTAAGAGTTTAACTCTATCCACCACAGGCTCCTCACTAAGAGTGCCACCAGAAAAAATAAGGTCATTCCGGGACGTCCAAATGGTCCATATAACAACATGCCAAACAAGAAGAACACCTAATCTAACTCTCCTACCCCCTCCCAAACCTGTGAAGTAGAGGAACTGTTGGACAAGATCTATGGGAGTCACAAACTCCCAGCCCAACCACCTAGACACCTGATACCACATCGGGAAAATAGAGGGACATAACAGAAACAGGTGAGCCGACGATTCAGATGGAGCATTACAAAACACACACCCTAAACCCCCAATCGGGAGGGGAACACCACGCATAACCAGGTTAAGCTTAGAAGGTATCCTATCGAGCAAGAGCTGCCAGGAGAGGGCGACCACTTTCGAAGGAGCCCGCGACTTCCAAACCCTAGAGACAGCCTGCAAAGTCACACCATGAGGGGCACCCTCAACCGGCAAACTCTTTAAAAGAGCTGAATAAGCCGACTTCACTGAGTACCGCCCTGTCAGGACTAAGAGACCAGGACCAACCATCCTCCCTATCCACACGGGAGCGCCTGGTGACAACCAAAAGTAACTCATTGAGAAGGTCAGTCTCCCAAACAAAGAGAGGTCTCCTTCCACCTAAAATTCCACACCTAGACACTCCCCACCCACGACCCTAACTCCCCAACTCTCCCCCCAGGCTGAAGAGAAAGGTGAAAAAGCCTACTAAACCTAACACGGAGGAGACCTTTCCACAGCACAGACCATGCCATAAATGGGTCGAAAGACCCCAATCACCCTGGCCACTCCGTCCGAGAACCAGTCCCTAGAATCGTACCTATAACCTCCCAAAAGGGAAATGTTTGACCACCAGGACGATGCCCCTCGGAAACCTGAAGGCCTGCCACCAAGATGAGAAGAAGGATGGCAACCGCCATAACGGGTAAAAATGATCTTTCTCCAAATACCCCCATCCCCATAAGATATCTCCACCGCCACTTAGCCAAAAGGGACAGGTTAACAAGACGTAAGTTCCTAACCCCCAACCCCCCTTCGCACTTCGGCTTACAGACCACGGACCACGACACCCAAGGGATGCTCTTACGCCGCTTGATTCCACCCCACAAAAACTCCCTCTGAAGGCGGACAATTTTCTGCCACACCACCACGGGCATTTTCATGACCGACAAATAGTACATCAGGATTGAATTAAGGACAGAGTTGAGAAGGACAACCCTACCACCCAGGCTAACATACTTATTCCCCCAGGACCCAAACCTATTTGCTAGGAGATGGAGGAGAGGTTGCCAAGTTTTCTCGAGGCGAGGGTTGGCGCCAACAGGCAAACCAAGATAAATAAAAGGGATACTCCCCACTTTACAATAAAGGAACCTCTCCGCCAGACCAAGAAACTCCTCTCCCACATTGACCCCCATCACTGAGCTCTTAAAGAAGTTAACCTTCAACCCAAACGCTAGCTCAAAACAACGGAGGATGGTCTTAAGAGCCCAAAGGTTCGTTACAGAGGCTTCTCCAAGGAAAATAGTATCGTCCACATACTGCAAATGGGAGATGGAAAGGCCCCCACTACCAACCTTGAACCCCTGATACAAACCCTTAACCTCAACAGATCGGACCAAACCACTCAGCCCTTCCACCACAAGAAGGAAAAGAAAAGGAGCCAAAGGGTCCTCTTGTTTGAGCCCTCTATGAATATTAACCTCCTCCGTGGGGCTGCCATTATCCAGGACAGAGAGCCTACCCCCAAAAACACAGGCACGAATCCAATTGCGCCACCTATCTGAGAAGCCTAATCTCTGCATCATATACTCAAGGAAGCTCCAGCTCACAGAGTCATAAGCCTTTTCAAAGTCCACCTTAAAAATGAGACACTCATTCTTAGTCTTTCTGGCAACATCAATGATCTCACCGCCACCACTCCATCCACAAGTTGGCGACCTTTAACAAAGGCAGATTGGTTGGAAGATATAAGCTTATCCATAACCGGTGCTAGCCTTCCAGCCAACACCTTGGCCACCAGCTTATAGAGAGACCCAAGGAGAGAAATGGGGCGAAAATCACCCAGCCGGATAGGGGACGTCACCTTAGGGATGAGGGTAATGAAATACGATACAAAGCACTTAGGAAGGGTAACAGAATGAAAGAACTGATTAAACATGATCCCCACTTCGTCCTTCAGCTACTCCCACAACCTTTTGAAGAAAGAAAAATTAAAACCATCAGGCCCAGGGCTTTTATTACCATCCGACTCAAGCACCACTCTCTTAACCTCGTCATCTGAAAACGGGATGGTCAGACCCCCCGCATCCTCCTCAGAAAGACTTGAAAAAAGAACCCCATCCAAGGTGGGGAGATCCTCCATAGATTCAGCGAAATGAGCACGGAAGAAACCCACAACCTCCTTACGAACCTCCTAAACACTCTCAACCCACCTATTACCCACCCTAAGAGCAAGAATATAGTTACGCCGCCTTCTCATCTTGATACTAGCATGAAAATAGCTTGAGTTGGCATCTCCTTCACACAATCACCTCATTCGTGACTGCTGAAAATGTTGAGAATCTCTAAAACGCAGGAGCGCCCACTTCTGCCTTGAGATCCAGGAGCTTTAAATCCTCCACCTGCACTTCAATACGGCTCTCTATCCGCCCATAGGCCCTAGAATGCCACTCCTTAAGATCACCTTTAAGGGTCTTTAACTTCGCTAAGAGCCTCACCGCCATCCACTCCACCGGCCTAGACCGGACCCAACTCTGAGTCACAACTTCCTGACGATCCTTATGATCTAACCAGAAGTTATTAAACCTGAAAGGTTTTGGACCCCAAACTTGTGACGAGTATCTCAACACCACAAGGTTATGATCAGAGACATCTCTAGGGAGCGCCCACTGCGTCGCCTCACCCCAAAGGTCCCACCACCTATTAGAGAGAAGAAAGCGATCTAGTCTGCTCATCGCACTCCCATTAGGCTGGCACCAGGTAAAAAGCCTACCTAGGAGAGGAAGATAAAAAAGGGCCATATCATGCACAAAATTGGAGAAATCACGGATCTCACTACCCAAAGGATTACCACTACCAAACGGGGTACCCCTCCTCTTTGATTCATGTAAAACCGAGTTGAAATCCCCGGCAACACACCAAACATCACCACCCAGGGATCCTTTAAACTCCAGCAGCCTCTCCCACATTTCCCTCTTGTCAACAAGAGAGAATTTTGAATAAACATTCACCACAAAGCAACATCTCCTCAAAGCTCCCCACTCCAAGCACACCCCCACAAAGCCCGGGCCAGTAAAGGAGAACACCGCTTTACCTTTGGAACTACACCAGATAGAGAGAATCCCCCCACTATTACCTACAACCGGGACAAAACTCCAGTCACAAAACGAGTTGCCTCATAAGTAGTGGCATAGAACCTCAGACACCAAACATAACTTGGTTTCTTGAATCAAAAGAAAATCTAGGTGATTAGACGAAACAAACTCTCTAACCTTCCTCTTCTTAATCCTACCCCCTAACCCACAAACATTAAAAGAGCCAATAATCATGGAACACCCCTACTAACACCCATGGCGGCCTTGGCCGCACCATCCCTAGCCTCTAAGGCAACCAACCTAGACTCTTCAACAGAATCCTCTACTTTAAAAGAAATGCCTGCCACTTTACCCTTACTAAGGACATTTTTGGCAATAAAGCTGTCAGATGGACAATTTGAACCCCTAGAACAATCTAACTCTAAGACCAAAGAAGGAGGAACCATGGTAGATGGCACACCTACAAGCTGAGTAGTATAACAAGCACCCTGAGTAGTCTCCACTCCCACCATGATGGGCGTCGGGTCCCCCTCACCATGCACAACAACAATAGAGATAAAGTGGGAGGATATACATGGTGCCACATGGGGCGTCGAACTGGAATCCATCACACCAAGCCTCCCCGGAGGTTCCCTAGAATCCTCTCGATGCTTTCCATCCATGCAAAGAACTCGCGAAACACTAGCTTTGGTCCCCTTACACACGCACCCTTTGCGGTTTTATCTCCCTTTAGTCTTCTTCCGTGGCCTTCCTCTTTTCTTCTTCTTCTGCGCATCTCTAGAAAAAAATACCGGATGAGACGGCGACCCAGAACCCGGAGAAGAGATGGACGAGAGAATATCCCCTAGCCGAAAACCGTCCGCGCCAACCACCGACGGTAAAGGTTCCACCGGCTGTAGCATACGACAAGGATGCCAATCCCCCAAGTCTAGTGCTGAGCCTTCCGACACGGTAATTAGGCAGCTCCCCTGAATGATAGGACGAAGCAGTTGGGGTGTGGATGTAGCCTTGGGTTTGCTGAACCTTCTAATCAAGTCCAAGGAAGAAGAAACATTCTCAACAGGCCCAAAACTGCTTGACCTAACACCAGCTGGGCCCAAAACCGCATGTTGGATGGGTTGCTCCAAAGGTGTATGATTCACCCGTAAGCTCGGACCCACCTGGTCATGTGACACGCGCTGGATGATGCCAAGAGGGGGGTGGACAAATCTTCTGCAGTTGACTTAGCCAAACCCCCTTTATTATGCGCAGATCCCGAAAATGCTTGATCCAAGGATACTTTCCTTCTCCTATCATTATCATCATCTTCCCCATGTGATGACTTTAACAAAAGAGATGGAGTTGACAAGTGCTTTTCCTGACTAAAGTACCTAGGAGGGGATGTTTTATCCAAAAGGGCTAATTTGTCTAAAGTGTGTTCCCCCTCAACCAACCCACCTCTGACACTTGTTACCTCTTCCCCATGCCACCTATCAGAATCGGCAGATGAAAAAGAAGACCTCCCTGCATCCTCATCCCAGCAAGCTTCATCAATGAACCCATCTTCTCCGGCCAAACTTCCAGCGGCCGCCTCTGAATCTCAGATGACCGGAGTAACTTGCCGGAGTGACAAATCCAGCAAAAATTCCTCTCGGACATAAACAACGAACCTTCGACCCCCTTCCACCAACGTCACCAGCGCCTCCACCGGAAAAATCCCCGAAATTAACACCTTCACCCTTGCAAACTCAAACTGTAGTTTAGGTACCTCCGTTTCTATAACAACTCCAAAACGTGCACCCACTAGTGAAAACACATTTTCACTCCATAGATGAACCAGAGCTCTGGTTAGCCTTGGTCAAACGCATCGTCCCGGAAAAGGTAAATCCTCCGACCATTTGGAAAACCCCAAGAACCAAAACAAGCACCAATCTCTCCTGTCCAGCAGAGAATCTTTGAGAAACCCTTTGATAGAAGAGCTGATAATAACTTTGTTTCCTCCTAGAGAAGCCACCTAAAAATTTGGCATTCCTGCAATGATCATCTATTCCCGAACCTGTTGCACACAAATGTTCGGCCTCAACAGTCTAACAACACTTTCAGTTAGTTCCTCAAGCCTCCCTATTGGTATCTCACAAAACACCTCCTCCTCAACTACACGAGGAGCTCCCTGATCATTCACCACCAACCCTGCGTACGACACACCCGCCTTCAAACTTAGGCGAACAACCGTCGCCGGAGCTGGCTGGACCAACACCGAATCCTCCACATCCACCTGCGTTGAAACCCCAACATCTCTCTCAAACCTAGATAAATTAACCTTAAGTTTAGTAGAATGCATCCGAATCTGCTCCAACTTAAGCAGCAAATCTTCCCCATTGCCTTCATCTGTGAATCTAACAAAACCAAATCTCTTCCCCTCTCTATTTTTCTTTGACGGGATAAAAACATCCTTCACCATCCCACAAGCCCCAAAAACCTTCCACAACTGAGGTTTCTTTACGTCATCATGTATATTTGAGAAGTAGAACGAGATTGTATTCACCAACCTTTCACGAATGAGATCCTGTAGTGGCCAAAGTTGCCGGTGCACCATCAATTTTTAACGTCTCCTTGTCGTATTAGAAACAACGACGGTAAAGAGGAAGAGGGGTGCATGGTACTATAACAGAAAAGATAACCCCCAATACTAGAGAGAAGTCAAAGCTTCTCTCTCTAACTTTTTGAGAAAAGAACGAAAATATGAATCACATGTACTATTAATAAGTCATCTCTAAATCTAGATTATTTATAGTTCACATGTGAGTACCTTAATGATGCATTTCTTTCAAAACACTAAGTGTAATAGCAAACTAGTTTTTAAGAAAATCAGTTTTTAAATCCTTTTCAATTCTTGTAAGGGTTCTCATTGTTTTTCTGGTGTACCGTTACCGTATCTGTGTATGATGTAGCTTTGCTTTCCCTTTGTTTCCCTTTAGCACTCTTTGTGCAGGGCAAGTAAAGAAGATTGATTTATATAATTCTATTTTAGCTTCTTAAAAAAAAAGTTTTTAAAACTAGGTTTAAGAAAAACTAATTTTCCGTAAAGAGAGAGTAGGTGTAAGAGTGATTGTTGAAAAGATAGTGTTCATAACACTCATCTTAAAATCAATTCTAAAAGTTAAACTAATTCATACAAACATAAACAAAGGTTAGAATACTTTTTTTAAGTCAAACTAGCCCACTAAAATTGACACCGGAAATAATCGAATCTGAGATCTTCAAAGGAGTGCATTCCATAATTTCAAACCAACACCATCAAATCAATCCAAGTGGTTTAGTTAACTACATCATGCACACCTGTTGATGGTATTTTCTGTAGTGGTTCCAAAAGGAAAAAGAATCCCATAAAATGGCCCTTCTAAAGTTTGTAAGTCATCATATTTGAGTTAGCCAAAATGAACAAGTGGGTTTTTTGGTAGAGTTCAATTCAATGTCACATTATGAGAAATCGATGCGACTCCTTAAATTTATGTATTTTTTGTCAACTCTTGGGTTTTTAATTCGACATTCAAACAAATTAAATAACTTGCCCCCATAAGCTTAGCTCAGTTGGTAGGGATAATGCATATGCAAGGTCTGAGGTTTAAACTCCGACCACCAAAAAAAAAAATTAAATAATTTTGATCTCATAAAATCTTTTAAAGTATTTCAATTTCAAGGTGACAATCCTAAAATTGGTATGAAATACATGAATTTAATTAACGTCTCAAATATGAGATTTCCTTGGAAGAGTTTATGCTTATTTAACTCTTCTTTTCTGAAATAGATTTTGACTCTTAATTGTAATATTATATTCTTTCGCCCTAAAATGCAAGCAAAATTTGATCAGCATATGTTAATGTTTCTCATACAAATTTTAAACTAAATATATTAATTTTTATTGTCTAATTTTAGCTTATATTTTGGAAAAGAGAAAGCATTAAACTGTTACTTTGATAAAAAAAAAATTGCATCAAAGTTGTTGCTTTGATAAAAAAAATAAAATAAACTGTATCAAAACATTAAAAAAAAAAAAAAAATCGTAACATAGTACTAACCAAAATTGTTGCTTTGAGAATGTTGTCTGATAAGGGATGTTCCAAATCACTATCCTTTTGCAGCTTCAAAAGAACATCAACAAGATCTTCCCCTGTTTCTTCCTTATCCCCTGTTTCCAAATTCTTTTCTCTACGTCTTCTTACAACATTCTCTAGTATCTCATCCATTTCACTATGAAGCTTCTCAATTCTTTGTCTTAATCCTGTAAGAACTTGAAGAATTCCAATTGAAGGATACAAATCCGCAAGAGAAAACCCTCCAGCCATCTTTGACACATCCTTCATAAGTTTCCTATACCTTTCTTTACCTTCAACATGTGCACCAAAAGCTGTTCTTGAAGTTAATCCATAAGACAATGAATCAACCTTCTCACTAAAATTTATAGGTGACCCTTCACTCAAAATTATATCTTTGACAAGATTTGACAATTCTTCTTCTCTTTGTAATCTAAAAGATTCAACACGTTTTTGTGTTAAAAGCTCCATAGTACAAATTTTTCTCATTTGCCTCCAATATGAACCATGTGGAGAAAAAGTCATTCCTTTATATCCATATGTGATTATTTCAGCTGCAAGAAGTGGAGGCCTATTTGCAAAGTTGAGATCATGTGTTTTCATTATCTCTTTGGCCATATCTTGAGATGAAACTACTATGCAAGAAAGTTCACCTAGCTGCATGTGCATGAGAGGTCCATATTTTTGTGCTAGTTTAGCTAGGGAACGATGAGGTAAGGCTCCAACAAGGTGGTGGATGTTCCCTATGAGAGGAAGTTTTCTTGGTCCTGGTGGTAATTTTGAGTTTGTTTTATTAGTTTTTGATTTCCATGTAATTTTGATTACCATGAACAAGAGGAAAACAAGGATAGTTGATATGAGAAGATGAAACCCTAACCCCATGCTTATTGTGAAAATGAACTCGACTCAGGTTAGTTTAAAGGCTTGTGTGACTGTATATAAAGAGAAGTTTTTCAATTGGCTTGTGGGAAATACACCATCATGAAAGTGAATCTTGACTATATGTTTAAGTGATTCAATTATCTCTTTAAAAAAACTTTCTCATTTAATATGAGACTCTTATATCTACCAAGATGATATATATGTAACCCCTGTAAAAAAAACTTTGAATTCCAATCTTTAAATTACAAGTTTGAATCAAAAGTTATTTTATTACAGAGGTAAACCAAAATTTGCCTAAATGGTAGAGGGTTAATACCATTTAACCTTTATCTTTTTTGGTGTGTAAGGAAAAAGATAATAGTTTTATTGCATATTGAATATATATATATATATATATATATATATATATATATATATATATATATATATATATATATTTTGAAATAGAAAGATTGAAAAATGAACTAAGTTGGTCCATTGGGCCGCATGGCCCATTTTTGTCTGGGCCGAGATCAATTTGTGTACCCTATGTAGCAAGCAGGTTGGGTCTATCTAACCAATTTGAAATTTGTTGTTCACACTTCTTTAAAGGCTGAAAACACGACGACAGTCCACTGCTGAAGTAAAGAACCGGCTGCAGTTAACTGCCAAAGTTCCTTTGGCAGCAAACTGTCGATGATCTGTTATAAGAAAAGAACAGACATAGGAGTTTCCAAAACTCCATTGTTGCGAATTTGACTTCCATAAGTGTTATTTTCACCAAAATTAAGTCATTCCAAGGCAATTACAAACATAAAATCAAGTAAGTGCTTTGAGTCCTATTGCATTGGTTTTTTTTTATTGAATGGTTAGATTTTTTTGATAAATTTTGACATATTTAGGTTTTGTTGATTTTAAATTGTATGATGATTTGTGATAGATTTGTTAGATGTTGTTTAGAGTAGATGTTAGGAATGGTTAGAAATCGTTAGGAATTGTTAGAAATCGTTAGGTATTGTTAGAAATTGTAAAATATGTTAGGAATTTGTGGTAGAATTTTTGATCTGATGTTTTGATCCGATGTTTGCATTGTGTATATGTCTCAGAAACAGGGTGATGCTACTCAATTAAAAAAAGAGGGTGAGAAGAAGAAAGCTAAACCGACTGAGACATGGCACAGAATCGAATGCAATCGTTCCGTTAAAAAAAGTGATTCGAATGTGTCGGTGTACAACCATTCTAGGCTAAGTATGAGCGGAAGGACAGGTTATTTCGGTCCTCAACCAAAATTAGGTGCCCCAGGGACTGTCGAGGACAACCCAATTGACGTGTGTGACGAGGAAGATGATTGAATGTAATCGCTTGTAATGTCTAATTGTTTTGGATGTTTTTTTATATGCTGCACATTTTGGTTTACATTTTGGTACTTTGAATAAAGTTGCAACTTCAATAATTTTGATTAATGTTGCGTATTGAATAAATTTGATAAAAGTTGTGTATTGAATAAATTCAATTAAAGTCACGTATTGAATAAATTCGATTAAAGTTGCACAATAGACATAATCAATTAAAAAAATACACAATTTTATTCAGTTTTAATTTCATCTACATTACATTAAATTCTCCCTAAATATATGTGGCATCATCATGATGTTGGATTTAAGTTTAATTGTTGAAAGTTTGTGGAAAATATCGGTATTAAAGTGTCTTATACTCAGCGTAGTGATTTCCAGGGTCCTTTGACAAGTCAAAAAAATGAAGAGAACAACACATGTATTATACAAAATCAACTGTATAAATTCTCACATCGAGTTCCCTTATATAAGATGAGTAGCGACAAACAGGAATGCATTCCAATACATTCTTTTGAACTTAATCCTACTGCACTGCCAACTGACAAGTTTCAATTGACAGAGGTGCATGATCAAGCACAAAACATCTTAGAGGTGCATTCCCATACGTCCCACTCATCTTATATAAGAGTATTCGATGTGAAAACCTATACAACTGATTTTGCAGAATACATGTTGTGTTCTCTTAATCTTTTGACTTTTCAAAGGGACTTGCAAATCACTACATTCAGTATAAGACAGTTCAATACCAACATCTTCCACAAACTAACATAAATTAAACTTAAATTCCAACAAAATAAAGACACTACATAATAATATCGATCCACGGGAACATGTTGTGCTGCCAAAAAATCGAGAACATGCTCCTCAACTCATCGTCATTCTTTAATTCTAGCCGACTGAATGTTATTCTTCCCTCGTCCAACGTTGGACGTTCATACCAAATGTATTCCATCCTCCTTGTGTCTCCGGGGTTGAGTCCTTGGTTGATTTCATCCAGCTGATCCTTGAGACCTTTTAACGTGATACTAATGTACCAAACCTTGAACATTTGAAGATTTCCACCGTTGAAGCGTACACAAACATTGAACTGATTGGTCATTGTTTCAAATCTACACCATAAAAAATTAAACAATCAATGAAAAACTCATTCAAACATTTTATCAAACACTTGGAGTGCAAAATATACATAAACCCTAAAACTCTTAACTACAACATAAACATGCCAACATCTTAACAAAATTAAACAACTTACATCTACTCTAAATGAATCATAATATGTAACTCAACTCAAAAACTTAAATTATAAAACAAAAACAACAAAAAATATATCAACCTAAATCTAAAATGATAGAGAAAGAAAAACAATTATAACAACTAAAATGAATGTTAATAGGACTATGATTACTTACTTGTGAATTTGTTGAATAAATTTGGATGAGATTTGAGAGTAATAATGGATGAGAGAGCTTCTTCCTAGAGTAATAATGGATGAGAGAGCTTCTGTCTTGATTTGTAACATGATCGCATCGGTAGTTAATTGCCGTCGGGACATTTGAGTCTTTTTTGTTGGGTCATTTGAGGAGCTCGGGGGAACGTCCACATCGAGGCTAGAACAATCGTACAAGTGAGAGAGACACCATACTCTTACCCAAAACCTTAAAGCAATGGGTTTATGGGTCCTCATACTTATAAGGTGTTTAACCTTTACTTTTCTATCCGACTCACACTTGCACACAACACTCCCCCTCAAATGTGAATCCATCAATTCATTATGCTCCCCTTTCAAGCAGAAGCTCTTACTTGCTTGTATCGTCGTTGTTGGTTTCTTTGCAAACGGACCAACACTGCTTGTACCGTCGTTGCCTGCGCAAACTGACTGACTGCCTCGGTCGTACCCTTCGTCGAACCGGGGCTCTAATACCATTGTTGGGTCACTGGAGGAGCTAGGGGGAATGTCCACACCAAGGCTAGAACATTCGTACAAGCGAGAGAGACACCACACTCTTGCCCAAAATCTACATCAAATTTCAACCCATTTACATGTGTTGATCCATCAAATCAAACCCAACTAGGTTGAACTGACCCGTTTGACAATTCTGTATATAAACCTCTCTATTATAATAGTTCCAGGAAATATATAAATATTAACTTTTTTTTTTAAATGCCTAGAAAATATCACTCTCCTTAAGTATATTTAGCAAACGTAAAACATACGCACAAAATGGATAAAAAATGTCATCTCTATTAAAACAAAACACACCATATATTAATTATATTGCATGCTGATTCTAAAGTAGTAATTTGCTTTTTCTGTCCCCATCCTTTAGAAATCACTTCTCACATCACCATGCCAATGTTTTCCCAAGTGTTCTTTCTTTTCTCTTTATCTCTATCACTCTGTCTAGATGAGATGTATCTCCTCTCTTATTACTTTTGTGGAAAATTGAAAAGAAATTCATTCTTTTTTCGTTTGCTATCAAATGTCAAATACATGATGGTACATCATAACATATGTGGGAGCTACCATAACCTGGAGTACCTGTGCTAACTCATGAGCGATCTCATTAACTTGCTTTTTATTGAACTCGACATGAGAATTCTAAAAACTATTTTCAAACAACTGTCTATATGCAGATATAATACAACCAAATACATTATTATCTTCTATGTCTGACATAAACTAGTCTACAACTCGCTTAGAATTTAGAGTAAAGTTTACTTTATCAAATTGAAAGTCAGTTATCATTCCATCGCCGTGTGAAGACCAACCACTTCTCCGACATCAACATCACAAAAAGGAGAGAAGCAGTCAGTCTTAGCGAGAACAAAGTCACCTGGATCATCGCGAAGACATATACCAATACCCTTTGTGGAAAATACTTGTAAGTCACAAGCATTTAAAAACACTATTTAGACACATTTACATAAAAATACACATCTTTAATTAAGTTAATATATTTATTATTTAATTATTGTTTCTTTTTATCTTTTTCAAATATTTGTGTGTGCTTAAATGGTATGACTAAATAGTTGCGACCACGTAACACTTTCTCTAATTTTGTTCTTATCCTTTCACGTAATTCACATCAGTTAACTAGTGAGAGCATTATTACTTTGCAAAAAAAGAAAGAAAAAAAACTAGTGAGATATATTATATTTTAGGGATAGCATATTTTACTTTCTCTCATTTTTTTTGGCCGAAAGCATATATATATTTTTTATTATTAAAATGCGCAAAACAAATGAAAATAAGTATACAAACCCCATATCCAACAAATGCTACCTTCTTTTCAATCATCTCACTTTCATGAAAACAGCAAATAATAAAGACATGATGATCATAATGATTGGGTTACAAAATGTTAAATGGTGCCGTGCCCTCAATTAACTGATTTTTGCTGTGGTACCCATCATATATATAGTGCAAAATATACAATTGCGAAAATATTTGATCTACTTTTGCTCCATTAATTAACAAATATAACTTTGAACAAAAAGCTATAATGGACTGCTCATCTTGCGTTAATGATTAAAAAACTAAATTCATTAAAAATTTAGAGGTGCAATTAACCGTGTAACAAGGTAGAATGGGAATACTTTGTCAAAAAAGGTAGAATGGGAATACATAAACTATACAAGCACATGTATCTCACATTCTTTTTAGAAACACGTCTCTCACACTCATAGCTATTTCACAGGTAAAGTAAAGGAAATTCTAATAAATGCTTAAGGTACTTGTTTAAAAGTTTAAACTAAAAAACTTATTTTAGAAATTATGTATTCAAGACAATGAAACAACAAAAGGTAACTTCTTTTATATAAAATTTATCAATTATTTTTTATTTTTGAATCATTAAAAAGTGTTCTACTTGTTAGCATAACCCTAAAGTAAAAAGCATGAAATTAGAACACTGATTTGAGATATTTACTTGTCAGAGACATGATTAACTATATGAAGTTAAAATACCAATTAGAACAGATTTAAGATATTTACTTGTCAAAGATATGAAGTTAAAATACTGGGAATTGTTTATGTGTAGTACAACTCCCGAAAATGTAGAAGTGTACTATAGTTTTCCTTTGTTTGATCTCACACCTTTGAGATATTAGTTCTCAATAGGATAAAACGAAAAGAAAGTGATTGAACATCGTGACTACGGACAAATCTAACCACACTTTTCATTAACCTTACACACAAACCTTTTATAAAAATTTTGACAATTTTACCCACCATTCAAACTTCTCGATCATCCAATGTTTTGACAATTTTACCTCTTTTCGAAGGTTTCAGATTATAAAATCTAAAATGGTTATTTCTCCATTTTGAAGCCCAATATTTATATATGTCACCCATTATTACCCATATTTTTTTTTCAACTGACTGTGACTAGATTCAGCTATGTTTGTCGTTGTATTTCTAATATTCATGACCCGATCGATCCAATACCTTAAAACTTTCTCCTTCACTAGTCCCAAAATGGTAGTTTCTACATATTTCAAATTTTTTGGAAAGTTTGCGCATACAATTTTGATTGATCCAATGCTGGGAAGTGTTTATGAGCAGTATATCCCCCGGAAATATAGAAGTGTACAATAGTTGTCCTTTCTTTAATCTCACACTTTTGGGATATCAGTTCTCAATAGGATAAAACGAAAAGAAAGTGATTGAATATCGTGACAACGAACAGATCTAACCACACTGTTTATTAACCTTACATACCCACCTTTCATCATAAATTTGGCAATTTTACCCACCATTTGAACTTCTCGATTACCCTATGTTTTGACAAGTTTTATCTCTTTTCGAATGCTTCAGATTATAAAATTTGAAATGATTATTTCTCCAATTAGAAGCCCAATTTTCACATATGTCACCCATATTATTACCCATATGTTTTTTTTTTTTTCCAATTGACTATGACTAGATTCATCTGTGTTTGTCGTTGTATTTCCAATATTCATGATACGATCGATCCAATACCTTACAACTTTCTCCTTCACTAGTCCCAAAATGGTAGTTTCCACATATTTCAAATATTTTGGAAAGTTTTCGCATACAATTTTGAAAAATTGACAATTATAAACATAACTTGCTTTGTATCAGACTACATTATAGATTCCCATGCGTCCATGATTGTCTTGAATACATCTTTAAATTTCATCTCTTTCCCATATTTAGATTTAAGATCCTTAACCTTGTAACATGTCTTACATTTTGATCCGACAATTTTAGAGACGTGATAATGACACCACAAAGCAGTAGACTTGGGAGTTGGGAAATCTTTCTCAACAACATTCATGAAATTATTGTTGTATTTGCAGTGAGTACAATACTCAAAACTAGGGTTTAGTTTGTCTTGGTCAAGCATTGAGAATGATCTCCAGGTGGGTATATATAGCCTTGTTTGGGCTTGTATTTCTGTGACTTGGGCCCTAAATAACTTAGGGCTTAAGTCAAGACTTTTTGTTATAGCGCATTTCTAGATGCTTCTATAAAAAAAATTTGCATTGTCGATCTTCACGACCTTCTTAATATCAGTTTCTGGTCAAAGCCCCTTTTTGATCAGGTAGTTCTTCATCTTTTTGTCTTTTCTCCGTACTTGTATGGCTTCCTTGTTGAACATTTCGATGTATTCTCGAAGAGGTTTGTTCTTTCCTTTCACTACGACCTCGAGGGAAGCAACCATTTTTGGTTGGGTCTTCGACGTTTTGAAGTGTGCAGTGAACTCGTGGCAAAGTTCATCCTAGGAGTCGATGGATTCTCCTCGCCTAAAAGTTGTCACAAACATCTTACACTCGACAAATCCTCAAAAGTTCCTATAGTCGATGACAACCTCGATAGCTCTTTTGGATATGTCGTTCCATCATAGATATCCCTCTTGGGGAATTTTTCCAATCTAGTTGCGATTCGAGCTTCCCTTATTCTTCGAGTGATGTGGTTGTATGTTGTACGATCATTAAAGTAAGATGAAGATCACGAGCATCTATCATGCCTTTCTGAGTATGGCGACTTTGAAGACCTTCTATTGTTCCCAACGAGTGCCTAGGGGATCTGCACCTCTTTAGGGGTGGGATCCCTCCTCTTCTTCTACATTGGGGAGGAAGGAGGGCGAGAAACGTGCTTGAGAGTTGGTGAACTAACTCCGGTATCACGAGAACGAACGTCCTTCATTTCCTTGATGTGCCTATTCTGATCCTTATTCGTTTGTGCCTGGAGATGCAGATGTGTTTCTCACCTTCTCGTTGGATTGCGGCAGACCATACAAAGAAGCCTCAAAGAGAGGAATTGTCAGCTTTAAAATTTGGTTGTTGGGCTCCTTCTTTGGGCTGTCAATGGAGGGGGAGTCAAAGTCTGACCGTCACATTGAGGGTGATGGATTTCGCTCCAGATTTGAGATGTAGAACTGTTAGCCATTCTAATGAGTGTTTTGAGATTTTTGTATAATTTGTTCTTTAGGAAAAAACAAAGGGATGGCTATCTTCACGCATACGACACCATTAATCGTACCTGACCAGATGAATGGTGTCTGGTGTAGTGGTTTTGAATGCTTGTGAGTTCTTGGAATAGCGGAGGGGTGTGCATCTGCAGACACCCCATCGCTCATGTTAGTAGCGAGCAAAGAATGAGGGTTAATGTTGAAATTAATTGTACCTTTGGGGACAGATTGAAGTCCCCTTATATAGTGAGGAGGTGTAGGAGCCGTTGTGAATGACACACTTGTGCTTGACAGTTACAGATTCTCAGGGATCGTGGCCGTCAAGTGAGGCTTTTTCGGGCATGTGGGTGACATGCTAATTCAGTTTTGAATTGGTCGCTCGTATTGCTGCGAGCACACCCCTCACAAGGAGGGGGTGTGAGGAGTAGATGGCCCAATTTTGTATTAGGCCTATATTGAAAATGGGCTCAACCTTTTGCTCGATCCAGAACAATAAAGGTGATGTATTTTAAAGTAAGGGATTGAATTTCTGCATAAAAGAAGTAATTGCTCACTAAATTATTGATAGTAACATGGAAAATCTAGTAATCTCCACACAATGGAAGGGAAAAACTAAAATTTTACCATAATTTGTTTTGGCTCAAAGATATGAAGAGAAAAAGGGTTATCAACTCGATTTGCGCCAAAATGATTAAAATATCCATTATAGACGATGGGATAAGAGAATTAGCTATACAAAATATGGGAAATGTGAGACAAAATGATTAAAACATATACATCGACATGTATGACAACTCTTTGTACTTAAGATTAATTGTATTGTGATTTTGTCAAAACAAATTAATTGTATATTGAAACATAGGATACATAAATCTGATAATAACAAAATTGAATGTCAATATATTCATTTAGAAAACCATTGGAGATTGAAACAATATTCATTTAATTTCGATTTGAACAACAAAACAAAAGATTTTGTTATGTTCAAACGTAGATATAAAAATGACAAATAAAGAGAACAAAAGTATTTAAGTTCACATGAATGTTTACATTAATCTCATTATGAGAAGACATTTTGTAAATATGATGAGCACACCATTAATTCCACAAATATGATGATTTGTGAATTATTTTCCCGGTAGTTGAAGGAAGCACATTAGACAGATCTAAAGAGATAAAAAAGACATCAAATCGACGTAGTACATGGATAACTAAATAAAAAACTTGTACAAAAAGTAATGTTAAATGTCCATGGTTGCACATTCAACTTGTACCTTATGATGCTCATCCAACAAATGGATAGTGAAGGGCAAACTCTTTATACAAAGAGGAATGTATAGCAACGAAACTTTGAGGGACGTGTAAATAGAAGGCTGAAGAAGAATGAAATTAAATTCATGAATTCTATAGGTTTTAATGTAAATAGATGTTAAAAAATACTTATTGAGCACATGAATTGGAGAATTGGTTGTATAGAGTTGGAGAAACTGGATGATTTTGGAGATGATTTACTAACAGTTAACTACTTCTTTTTCCTCCAAGATATAAGAGAATTGCCAAGAAAGAAGCATTGGTCAAATACAGATCTTCTAGTATCTTTGCATCCAGCCCAATCAGCATCTAAATATCATTGTATATGAAGAGTTGAGTTTCTAGGAAAGAATATTCCACATCATGGTGATCCTTTAAGATATCTAAGCACTCTCATAGCAGCATTATGATGAGTTTGAGTCGGATTGCTGAGAAATTGACTTAATTGTTGGGTTATGAAAGTAATATTCGGTCTGGTGGTGTTTAGATAGAGTAATCTACCAATTAATCTTTTGTAAGCTGGTATGTCTCGATAAGATACAAAATTATCATGGTGCAATTTGATGCTGGGATCAGAAGGAGTAGTAATTGGATTATAATTGATAAGGCTTGAGTCATCAAGCAAAAAATATTTGAGACCCAAAAATTATTTGAGAATGCCCAGATCCTTGATTTTGAATGCATAATCAAGAGCAGTTTTGATGGATTGAAACTCAAGCAATGAGTTACCAACAAGGATAACATCATCAACATAAACTAGAAGAAGTGTAAATGATGAAGTAGTGTGCTTGGTGAACAATGAATGATCAGAAGTAGTTTGCTTATAGCCATGAGATAGTAAAAGAGAGGTTAACTTCTCATACAATTTCCTACTAGCTTGCTTGAGGCCATATAAAGATTTTGATAATTTGTAGACTTGATTAGGGTGAGATTGGGGAACACCATGGGGTATAAGCATATACACATCTTCCTGAAGATCTCCATGCAAAGAATGCATTGTTGACATCAAGTTGGTGAAGATGCCGGTTATGAATAGATGCCAAAGCAATGATGATTCTAACAGTTGTGAGATTGGCAACATGTGAGTATGTCTCAAAATAATCCAAACCATCAATTTGATTGTAGCCTTTTGCTACCAATCTTGCCTTATATATTTCCATTGAACCATCAACATGATGTTTCACCTTATATATCCATCTGCACCATATAGGTTTAACATTTGGAGGGAGATGCACTATCTTCCAAGTACTAGTTTTAGCCAAGGCATTAAACTCATCTTGCATTGCTTGCTTCCATCAATCATACATTTTTGCCTCGGTAAAGGATTTTGGCTTAGGGTGGTGTGTAACAGTCCGATTTTTCGTTGTTTAATTTTTAATTATTTTATGTATGTTTATTTGTGCTTGTATTTGATTATTTATCCTTGGGTGTATTTTTCTTGGGTTTAGTGTTAGAAGGGTATTTTAGTCTTTTTGGTGAGCAAGGGTAAATTAGTAATTTTTGGTTGAGGGTTTAATTGTAGCGTTTTTGAGTGAGGACCAATTGTTTATTAATGTGTTAGTTGTTGTGGCAATTAGAATTAGGTCTATTGGTTACTAGTTATTTTACCGTTAGTAAGTTAGAAAATAGAGAGTGAAATAATTAGAGTTGAGCCCATTTAACATTTAGCGGGTTAAGCCCAATGGAGTGTGACTTTATAACCCAACTTTTTGAGAGAACTAGGGTTAGAATATTTTCATTTCACAACAAGAGAGGCTAGAGAAAGGAGGAGGCTAGAGAAAGGGTTTGGAAAGGAGAAACTTGAAGAGGGTGAAGATTTTGGAGCAAAAGTGAAGCTTAGGCTTGGATTGTTGAAGTTAGAGGTAAGGGGGCTAGTCTTCAAACATAATCTTTTTCTACCCATTTCTCATAAGTGCTTAAGTAAATAAGTGATTATGTGATTAAGTGATTATTTGGGTTTGAGTATGTAAATTCATGTTTAGATGTTGATGCTATGATTGTATATGTGAATTGAATGATTAATTGTTGTTGATGATAAATTTACATGCCAAAAGTTGTTTATGAGAGTATGTTTTGCTTTTATGAAAAATGGATGAATAATGAAGTTGTGGTTGTTGAATTATAAATGAATTCATGATTATTTGTTGTTGATGATGTCTTAGAACATGTTGTTGATGAATTAGTGTAATGAGTATGCCTATTAGTGAATTGATGATGAAAGTTGTTGTTGTTGAATATTTATGAAAGTTTGGTGAATTATTGAATTTTGATAAAATGATGTTTTAATCTTAAGTTTTGTGCATCATTGAGTACGTTGTCATGTATATGACCTGTAAACATTATTTGGGACGTGTTTTGAGTGTGGAAAGATCAAAATTGGAGTGTTTGGGAAGAAGGGTTTTGAAATTCGAAATTTTTTTTTCCTGAATTGATGAGCGCTCGCTTAAGCGAGCCATTAGCGAGCTCCAAGCGAGCGTGCCCAGGTCACTTCTAGACACAGTTCACTTGAGCGAGCTGTAAGCGAAGCTCTAAGCGAACGAGAATGTTGCTTCTGGACAAAGTTCGCTTGAGCGAACTGTAAGCGAGCTCCAAGCGAACGAGCCCAGAATGCTACTGGGACCTGGTCGCTTAAGCGAACCAGACTTCGCTTAAGCGAGCAGCACCCTGTTCAGCCACTTTTGATTTTTCGTTTCGTGTACTTGGGGGCCAATCCGAACTTTCTAAATTGTTTCTTTTGACCTGTTTGATCACTACTTATGTATTTAATCCTATTGAAACATCATTTGTATCGAATTGGACTTAGCTTTATGAATCAGTGTTAATATTTGGAAAAATGTCCAAGAACGTCAATTTTCTGATAACTTGTTTTCTCAAATGAATGATGTAAGATTAAGAATGTATGATGTTTATGTGATTAACAAAATGATCTTGAATTATTTCATCGAGACCTAGATTGTTTTGCTTTGAAAGTGGACTATATTTGGAAAAGTGACATTTTGAGAGGAACTTTGTGATTTAAGAGGATTCATTGTAATTGGCCGGTGAAATGTTCATGTACGTACACCTACATTCATATGTGACTAGTGTACTTACATAGTGGAGGCAATCGAGTCGTTTGGCTTTGCTTTGGTCTATTGATCCCAATTATTAAAGTTGTGAATTATATTATACGAACTTAGTTGAAAATATTCATTGAGCCTGGTTACTTTGAAATTCTTTCATGAATAGTTTGATATGATTATATATGCTTATTTACATATATGTTGTTGGTGATTATATATGTTTATGTACATATATGTTGTTGGTGATTATATATGTCGATGTGCATATATGTTGTTGGTGAATTTCTCTTACATGCTATTGATGATGAATTGTTGGTGTAAGCATGTATTGGACTATGTTGGTGTGAATTTGTGGAATTCGTATGAAATATGTTTTGTTGTTGTCGAGTCCTAAGTTCACACACAGTTGTTGTTGGATTTCATCTCCATGTTGGTGGTGAATACTTATGTATTCAATTATGCGGGGTGTTTATGCGGGGTGATTATGATGTGTTTGTTGCATCAGGAGCGACGGCCTCAGAGATGAAATTGGTACCACATGTATCTAGAGTCTATCTAGACACATTGCATGTTTAGGATGAGTCGTGTTTGATTATGTACTTGACGTGAATTACGTGTTGGTGTATTTGTGTGCTCGGCGATTAGTTGCAATTGATGAACCTTATGCTTGTGCATTTATTGTTGAGAATAATTTATGTCAATGCTTATTTATGAAAGATGAATTATTAATGCATGTTTAATCATGTTTACCTTTTCGATTATGATTGATGTGAAACTAACCCCCAGTGGTCCGTGGTGGACTGCCTACCTATTTGTATGAATGGGTAGACGACGTTTAGGATTAGTTGATTGCATTGTTTTGGTGAGTGCTTGAGGATAGCGGGAGCTTCCTCCATTTTATTTTCGCTTTGTCGTGTCTTAGAGAGGCTCTGATCTAGGACGACATTTACTTTTATGTCTTGGATTTCTTTCATTTTGAGTTGTACCTATGTTGGGATTTATTTATGAGTTGGTTGCATTTTCATAACTAATGACATGGCTATTATTGAGATGTATGTGATATTCCGCTGTGATGTTTTATGTTGAGATATTTTCATGCATGTTTTATTGGTGAATTATTCGAAGATGTGACGACTATTTCTTATTTATTTATTTATTTATTTATTATAATTGCATGATTTACCGCTTAATAGAAATATGGCGTTACAGTGTGTGATAGACAAAGCAAAATGTGAATGAGCATAAAAAAGTTTAGCATATGAAAGAAAATTGGAAATATCATATGTATGTGTGGAAGCAGGAGTATGTACATGAATGAGATGCAAGATAAATAAAGTCTTTAAGGTAAGAAGGTGTAGTTCTAACTCTAGAAGATGATCTAACAAGAACTAAAGTGGGCGGAGAACTAGTAGTAGTGTTTGGGGAAGTAATAGTAGTGGGAATAATAGGGGAAGGATCACTGACAGATGCATCGAGAGTAGGAGAATTAGGGGAAGAAGAAGGAAAGTATTCCCAATCTGGACTAACAGAAGAAGTAGTATAAGGAAGAATGGTTTCATGAAAAGTAACATTTATAGAAATGAAAATTTCTCTAGCATGAAGATAAAGCAAACCAAATCCTTTGAAACCTAACTTATATCCCAAGAAAATTGATTTTCTGGCCTTAGATTGGAGTTTAGTTCTATGAGACTGAAGTGTTGAAGCTTAACACAAACAACCAAAGACTTTAAAAGATAGAAGATCAGGAACTTGATCATATAAAACAAGGTAAGGAGACTTATTTTTGAGATGGTTATAATGCTCTTAAGTTAAACCAGTGTTGGAAGAAGCATCAAAAATAGAATTTTCAAGTTTAACATCTACATGATAATTGGAAGAGGAGTTAACTGAAGAATTTGATTTGTTGGCATTTGGATACCCTTGTTTCTGATAACAAAACTCCACAGCATGGTTGGTATGGTTGCAGAAAGTGCAAAAATGTGATTTTTTCTTGTTACTGTTAGCCTGTAATTTCGACAGGCTCAATTAATGCAGTCAACATTTGTTGACTTTTAACTTTTCAGGAATCAAAGTCTTTATCTTCAACGTGGAGATTTCGATAGATTCTGGATTTAGCGTGTGGAGAGGTCTAAAAGCTTCAAGGTTTGACAAGAAGTGAGTCAAGACCGAAAGAGTAGAAGCCAAGCAGTTACCGTCGAAGAGGAAATAATTTAAATTAAAAAAGGAGCAGTTTCCCTTAGTGGAAGACGTGGGGGACAAGTTGTTCTCTGGATGGAGGAAGTGTTGATTGTGGGAGTTAGCCTTTTTCAGTTATTTTACTATGAATAGGTAGTAGTTTTCCATATGGAAGAGAGGTCGCAAATCACTTATAGAAATTTTAGCACTCGAAGTACCGACGTCTAGATAAAAGAGTCATACATAATGTATGTAATCTGATTTGTCGAACCACCTTTACATTAATGCAATGCAATTTACCTTTTCTTTAAGTTTATGAGTTTTGAACTTTTAAAGTCTTTTACTTATATTTCCTTTACTTTTTCAAGTCTTTTTTACTTGCCCTGTTGAGAGACAGTTTATCTTTTCTTGCAAAAACTACGTCTTGTTCTTAATGCAACCTATGAATTTGATGAGCGTTCAATCACTTTCCGTAAAAAAATTTGCATAACATGTCCTAGGATTTCTAGTTTGATAATGCTTGTAATAACCAAAACCAGTCCTGTTTGTTTGCCAAAACCATTGGGAAACAGTTACCAGTAGTACCTTTACCACGACCAAAAGGTTTTCTAGCATCTGAAGCATTAACAAGTATCCCATCATCTTCAATAGAAGGCATGAGAGAGATAGCAGCATTGTTACTTTCCTCCTGAATAACCAGTGAGTAAACTTTGTTAATGGTGGGAAGTGCATCCATAAGACGCACTTGAGTCTTAACAACATTGAAGTTATCATTTAAACCAGTTAAATACTGTATAACCTGATCCTCCAAATGATGAAGATGAGCAGAACACATAGCTTCACAAAGGCAAGGATGAATGCAAGTGTAAAGAGCTAAAGAACGATGTGAATTTAGCTCTTCCCAGAGAGTCTTCATCTCTATAAAATATTCAAGAACAAACTTTGAACCTTGCTTCAGGTTGTTGATGGAAGAACGTAAAGATGCCTCACGAATGCGATCTACTTTAGAAAAACGCTCCTTAAGCTCTTCCAAAACATCAATTGCACATTCATGGAAGACACTAGTTTATGCATTTGGGGGAGAAACTGAATTGAGGATCCAAGAGTGAATCAAGTGATTGCAACGCTCCCAAGCATTGGGATTCAAATCATCCAATTCAGGAATTGGAATAGAACCACTAATGAAAACGAGTTTATTCTTCGCGCCAAGAGAACGTTGCATTGATCTGCTCCAAGAAAGATAATTTGAGCCAGTAAGAAGAGGTGTAACTGTAACTGAGTTCGGTCCTTCACTAGGATGAATGTAGAACACCAAATCAATGTTTACCTGTGGAATTTGCAAAATTAGAGGATTTTGACGTGGCGCCATAACTACAAATGGAGATAAAGAAGAAAGAAGAAGGAAGATGAAGAAAGAGAACGAAGAAGAACGAAGCAAGACGCAGATTCTTGCGTAAGAAGGAAAGTGCAGAAATATGTAAAAACGGTGAAAACTTCACCAAATCAAATAATAATAATAATAATAATAATAATAATAATAATAATAATAATAATAATAATAATAATAATAATAATAATAATAATAATAATTCAGGTACGATTCATCGAGAAAATGTGAGAAAAGGTCAAAAAGTGCAAGAAAATGCATGAAGAAGGATCAAAGGTGCGATGAATGCTGCGGAAAAACGGTTAGGATCGTAATAACCTCTTAGAAAAGAGGGAAATGATACCATAATATGAAATAGAGAAAATAGAGAAATGTTATTCAATGTGTGAAATGTGAGTACAATTGATATATATATATATATATATATATATATATATATATATATATATATATATATATATATATATAGAACCCGTAACTAACTCAACTGTACTACACTTAAGATCTATATACTACACAAATTGTACTATGCTTAAGTAACTTGTACCACAAGTTATTCATCTAAACTACTAGCTTTTGTACTAATTTGCTCATGGTGTAATACATATTTTTATTTGACCACACATATCTTATCAAATACTAGTTGAAAACATATTGATTGAGTCAAGTCTAACCCACAATTTTGCGAAACAAAACATCATACCGAGCCTAACTTGAAAAACCTTTTTTATAGATAGCGATGAAGGTCACACGCACTAAATACAGAGAAGTGAAAAATTACTTCCTCCCAGCTAGTCAAACATTCTTGCAGTCATTTATCATCTGGCATTTTCTTACAGACGACCTCAAAGACAATTTGTAACCCAATCATTTACTCTTTATTATGCTGTTCTCATGAAACTGAGATGATCGATAAAAAAAGTACCATTTGTTGGAAATATATATCTTTTTTTTGATAAACCATTTTCTGAATTAATATAGAACATATGAGATTTGAATATTATTTGTTCTGCGCATTTTAATAATGAAAATTATGCTTTCAGAAGTAAAAGAAAAATATGTTTTCACAAGTCAACTTATGTGAAGGGAAAAGAAGAAAATGATAATTTTTTTAGATAAATTAGATCTTGTAATGGAAGCAAGCAACACATGGTGTATAACGTTGTTTTTCATTCTTATTTGTTAATGCTTTTACCTATTCAAATGTACCAACGTCATTTACATGGTTGAGGGATTATCAAAATCCCTTTAATATATGGTCAACGGTTCAATGTCATGCTAGTGCATATATAAGATTACTTGTCTGTTAGTGGTGTTTAATATTATAATATATCTTCCCACATCTGAAGATTTATTAAATATGTGATTAGAGGTTTGATTTCATACTAATATATTGAAAGACTATTGTAAAATAAATTCTCTTACCTTGAAAATTAGTTACTTGCTCCTTTTCAAAAAACCAAAAAACTTCTACTTATATGTAGTAACTTCTACTAAAGACATAGACTAACTTGAGTTGAGTTCATTTCCAAAGTAAGCATGAGGTTGGAGTTTAGTAATATTCTCATATCAACTGTCCTTGGTATCCTCTTGTTCATGATAATCAAATTTATTTGGAGATCAAAAACTAAGAAAACAACCTACAAATTGCCACCAGGACCAAGAAAACTTCCTCTGATAGGCAATATCCACCAACTTGGAACCTTGCCTCATCAATCCCTAGCAAAATTAGCACAAGAGTATGGACCTCTCATGCATATGCAGCTTGGTGAGCTTTCTTGCATAGTTGTTTCATCTCAAGAAATGGCTAAAGAGATAATGAAAACACATGATCTCAACTTTGCAAATAGACCTCCACTTCTTTCAGCAGAAATAATCACATATGGATATAAAGGAATGACTTTTTCTCCACATGGATCCTATTGGAGGCAGATGAGAAAAATTTGTACTATGGAGCTACTATCACAAAATAGAGTAGAGTCTTTTAGACTTCAAAGGGAAGAAGAATTGGCAAATTTTGTCAAAGATATAATTTTGAGTGAAGGGTCACCTATAAATCTTAGTGAGAAGCTTGATTCATTGGCATATGGGTTAACATCAAGGACAGCTTTTGGTGCAAATGTTGAAGATGAAGATAAAGAAAAGTATAGGAAAATTATGAAGGATGTTTTAAAGGTGGCTGGAGGGTTTTCGATTGCTGATTTGTATCCTTCAATTAAAATTCTTCAAGTTCTTACAGGATTAAGGCAAAGAATTGAGAAGCTTCATGGTGAAACGGATAAGATACTTGAGAACATTATAAGAAGTCATAGAAAAAAGGATTTGGAGACAAAGGCTAAGGAAGAAACATGGGAGGATCTAGTTGATGTTCTTTTGAAGCTGCAAACCAATAGTGATCTGGAGCATCCCATATCAAATAATGTTCTCAAAGCAACAATTTTGGTTAGTACTATTTAAAGTATTTATATTTTAATTTTAAAAATAGAAAATGTTGATACTGTTAATAATTGTTAGTATTATGTTGGGAGTAAGAATTGAACCCTCCCCATATATCCATTAAGTTTCGCGCATGGTAAAATAGAAATTATTGTAAAACACGACAATGTAGAAATTGAAGGAGATGTAAACCATAGAAATGAAAGTAGCGGTCAATTTGAAGTGAAAACTTTTATTCGACAGCGGTAAGACCAACGATGTTGTATGAGATGGGGCGTTGGGTGCTATGATGATGGGGCGTTGAGAGAGAGAGAGAGAGAGAGAGAGAGAGAGAGAGAGAACCTACAGTCGAAAGGATGGTAGAAACTAGACTTAGGTGGTTTGGACAAAGAGACCTGTGAATTATGTAGTAAGAAAAGTAGATCAGATGGAGGAAGTCAAATAACTAGATATAGGGGAAGACTTAGAAAAGCCATAAGAGAAGCTATCAAAAAGGATATATGTACCAGGATAATATTATCGGACACTATGTGCCTATGCAAGAAGGGTTGACCCAACGGGTGACCCAAAGGCCAAGTTGATTTGCCACAAGAAAGTTGGCCACGTGCTTGACACTGGACGATATGAACACATTGAAAGGAGGTCTGCGTAAAGTGCCATTAGCCACGTCTCTTAAAGAATCAGTTCATTTAATCCTTATCTCCCCACTCCTACAACCAACTCTATAAATAAGAGGTTACATACATCCCTCCATATTGAAACATTAGTGTGATGTTGGAAAATAAATGAGAAGATTAAACAGCAAGTAATTATACTCTAATGTTGTGTGAATTGAAAAAATAAAGTGTGAAGGTCCCACATAAAATAGAACACACATTATAGTGTTTAAATTGCGGTATTTAATTTTAAATACTTGATAATGATAAAAATAATAGTAATTATTATTTTTATTCGAGAATATCACTTCCCATCAATTTAGCTTACGGTGGTTGTGATAAGAACAAGAATTTAATTAAATTCTTGTATTTCCTTCATTTAAATCCAATAGTTTGTTTCGACCACTTTTGTGGATTTGTTGCTTTTGATCATATCCACAAGTGTTGTTGAACTGATTAACAGATAAACTTCATTTTAATCTTATCCATTAGAGTAACTGTTGTCGCAATTTTTGGTAAAACAGTTACAAAATCTCTATATAAATAGAGGACTCCACTCAGTTCAAAAACCACACCAAAGGGTTTCATTGAGTTGTCGGGAACTCTTTCTCTGTCCTTTCAGAATTAAGAGTGTTTTTAAGACCTTAGTTCTATTCGGTATAATGTCCCTTCAGAACTAAGAAAAGTTTTAAAAACATAGTCTCTTCGGTAATACACCCCCTTCGAAATAAAGAGTATTTTTAAGATCATACTCCCTATTTGGAATAACAATGTCCCGTCGGAATCAAGAATGATCTTAACGGTATATAAATATTATATCAATATTTATTCTATTTGAGGAGAAATGGTGGTAACACCATATCTGAGTGGTCGTAGTACCATATTGATAGTTTGGAGAACTTAAAGGTTAGAATGGTGGAAACACCATATTTGAGTGGTCTTAGCACCATAATAGAATGGTAATAATACCATATTAAAGTGGTTTCAGTATTAAAGACTTGGTATCATATTTGAGGTTGTATATCTCGAACGGTTTTCTACAGTGCATAGTTAACCGCACAGTTATAGCTGGACTTGTTTTATCTTGGAGGTGGCGTGGTTGATAGTCTGCCTTGCACAATTTTGGACAGTGCCACGAAACGTGAGTGACCTGGTCGTGACTCAACCTAGTAACAGCTTCGGTAGATAATACAATTTGGAAATCCAAATACAACAGTTTGGAAACCCAAAAACAACACTCCATGATGGAAGAACTTCTTCCATTCCCACTTCACAGTCTTAAAGAGAGAACTACGCAGCTCTGATTCTCTAATCACTTAGGGATATCTTGTATCCTTCCTTGTCGAGCTATAATATAAATACCCCGACCTTATGGTACACCACCGACTAGGGCTCCTTCATACTGAAGGTCCTCTCACCGCCATGGGAGACGGGGTTGTAGGTTCTGCACTCGCAGCTAGTACAATATACATAGTAACGAGTTGGAGAAAAACTTGATTTTTTAATATAACACTATGGTGTCGTTAAATTCATGTATCCGACCCGACTTTGTGAAATAAAGTTTGGTGGTTGTTGTTAGACATGATTCCCGCAACTAAATTCAAAGCTAATTCAGTAACAAACATTATTGTAATTTTGAAAAATACAGATTTAGTAATTATTATGCCATATTGTTTATTAGGATATCTTCGGTGCTGGAAGCGATACGACATTCACAACTCTAGAATGGGCAATGTCTGAATTGATTAAAAATCCACAGGTAATGAAGAAAGCGCAGGCTGAAGTAAGAAGTGTCTATAATGAAAAAGGGTATGTGGATGAACCAAGTCTCCACAAACTCAAATACTTAAAATCAGTCATCAAAGAAACCTTGCGTTTACATGCACCAGTTCCATTGTTACTTCCAAGGCAATGCAGTGAAAAATGTGAAATTAATGGATATGAAATACCTGCGAAAAGCAAGGTCATTGTTAATGCATGGTCAATATGTAGAGATTCAAAATATTGGATTGAAGCAGAGAAATTTAGTCCTGAAAGGTTCATTGATGGTGCAGTTGATTACAAAGGTGTGGATTTTCAGTTTATACCATTTGGTGCTGGAAGAAGGATGTGTCCTGGCATGACATTTGGTATTGCAAGCTTGGAAATCTCACTTGCGAATTTGCTTTTCCATTTTGATTGGAAGATGCCTAATGGTTGTAAGGCTGATGAACTTGACATGGATGAATCATTTGGGCTGGCTGTTACAAGAAAACATGATCTTTGGTTGGTTCCTACTACTTATCATTCCTCGGGTTAAGATGTCAGTGAAAATTACTAATAATGTTAATTTGCTTTGTTGAATATATATACTTTTAATGGCATAAGCTATTATTGTCCTCCTTGTATATGTATAGTTAATGTAATAATTTGCTATTCTGTCATTGTCAATAAAGTCTGGATACTCCAAAATAGAAGAAGTGTCCGTGTTGGATACGTATCGATTGAGAAATATGAGTTTGTCTAATATGGATTTAAGTAATTTTTATAGTCATAGAGTACATCTTGCAATTCTTCAAAGGCAATTGGATTTTGACTTGTGCGAAGAGCAGCTGAAACTCCTAACGGACATGTCTCAGTATTATCAACGTACCTAACAAGGTCATATCCAACGAGAAATGCTTTGAATTTCACTTTCCATGTCAGATAGTTTGTGCCATTTTGTTTGACAGATGGAATGTAATTCGAAAGGTGGTGGTGGAATGTAATTCGACATACAAGTCTGTAAAATGATCAATTTATCTGCTAAGAAAATGCTCTGATTACCATGAAAGAACTTCATAATGTGGAGATAATAACTTGTATTGTAAAGGAGCTGTTAATAAATAGCTCAATTGGTTGCAAGCAACTGGATTAGAGAAAACTGTTAGAAGTATTCCAACAAAAACTATAATATACTTCTTGTAGTTTTTCTTAGTATCTGAGACAGGTTTTTGGATCATAGAAAAGCAGTTGTAACCGGGTTTGGTTATAGTGTATCAAATCTTTCGGTGTTCAAAGATGAAAATCCCTCAAGGTTGAGGGGACTAGAGATTTCTCCCAAGGTGACAGAATTGAGCTAGTATAAAAATCGACTTGTGGTTTTCTATCACTTCTCTCGTTATCTTTATCTTGCATTAAATTTGTTTTACAAATGTATTTTCTCAAACAAAGAAACAGTTTTGAAAAATATTTTTCCCTTTAACACAATTTAAATTTTCTTTTCTACTGTTTTATGATCGGATAAATTAAGATCGGATATGATAATTTATTCTATCATGTGTCTCCTATCCTTACCGACAAATGAGCCATATAAGTGTTGGTGTTTATTAAGAAAACACCACTTTTAGGATGTCCATTAGAAATGACATAAGCATGGCATTGCAATCCACATTTAACTCTGGCATGAAAGGCAGATCATTACAATAGATGTCTACATTTTGAGAGCATTCTTAGGTATAATTCACATTGAGTCAACACAAGAGATTCTGCCATTAAAGAACTCATAATAATACCTTTAACACTGCTATTACAATTTTCTTTGAGAATATTTCCTTTAAAAGAGTGATAAGTGGTAGGAACCAACCACAAATCATGTTTTCTTCTAACATCCAACCCAAATGATTCGATCATGTCAAGTTCATCAGCCTTATTTCCATTAGGCTTCTTCCAATCAAAATGGAAAAGCAAATTTGCAAGTGAGATTTCTAAGTTAGCGATACCAAATATTATTCCAGGACATATCCTTCTCCCAGCACCAAATGGTATAAACTGAAAATCTAAACCTTTGTAATCAACTGCACCATCAATGAAACCTTTCTGGACAAAATTGTTGCCTTGACTTTTAAATGTAACATAGTACTAACCAAAATTGTTGCTTTGACAATGATGTCTGATAAGAGATGTTCCAAATCACTATCCTTTTGCAGCTTCAAAAGAACATTAACAATATGGGAAAAAAAGAAGAAGGCAATACCGAGAAAAATAATTGACTAGGATAATTATTATAAAAAAATGAGCCTAATGGGCGTTTAACCATTGCCCACACAACAAATCACAGTTAATTTTACCACCAGATCATGGCTGCAAAATTGAATATAATCTAACGTTATCTCTATATAATTTATATATTTGGGTGTTATATTATACAAAAAATATTACGGCCCCCAAAATTTTGAGGCCCGGTAGTTTAGCCCAGCCTCGACGGGCTTTGGACCGGCCCTGTAATACTTTGATACCTGCATTAACCTCGTAAAAAACCGCACTAAAGCTAAGGAGAAAAGATAACAACAAATAAGGCCCTGTTTAGATTAGCTTATTTTAGAGTTTATACAAAACAACTTATGTAAATAAATATGCCTTTATGTATTATTTATAAGTTTGTTGATGTAGTTTATGAAAAAGCAATTTATGAAAGTATAATTTTTGTTAGTGAGAACTTATGAATTAATATAAAAATTTATTTATTTGCATAAGCTCTTTTTCATAAGCTCAAAATATGCTCAATCCAAACGGGGCCTAAGAAGTCTCACACTAGATACATCACTATAAATTGAAGAAGGAGAGGCTACGACCAGTTACGGTGATTCTACTCACCAACAAGAGGTTGGCACCCCTTGTCTTGGAGTAAATCCTACTTGTTCATACAGAAGCAAGAAGTTTATAAAGTAAGTGACTAATATTCTGAGGCATAAAGTCAAATTTACGAGGTTCACCACTCTTACCGAATTATCTTCTCAATGTATCCGTAATCTGTATGAAATTGAATTTTTGATCAAGTGTCTAGGGGATCTCTTGAGTTACGAAGTTTCATTAGCTATATTAACTACTCTCAACATTTACGCAAACTATACTCACTAGCATAAGATCAAACTTTGACCATATGTTTATGGGAGTCGATTATCACCCAAATGTATCAATTTCCTTGGAATAATGGGAAATAAAATAATATTATTTTAAAAATAGTATTTTTGTTTGTGTCTATCCTTTTTCAAATGAAAATGTCGGAAAATCTTAACCTATTACTTAATAGGCCCATCTTTTAGGTTAGGATGAACTCTTTAATTAGATGCTTTATAAGGACTTATTTGTGACAAAAATAACTTAAAAGACCAATTTGTTACAGACCTCAAACTTAAAGACTTATGTGTGACCAAAATAATTTAAATGACCAATCTGTTACAAATCTCAAACTTAAATGATTCCTAGTGTAATTTAGCCTCTTATTTATTAAAATAAAATTTTCAAGATGGTGATACATAATGAATACTTCAGTGTAATTTAATTAACCATTTCTGGCATATTGTCTCTCATGATGTTGTGAATTCTATTCAACAATTTTTTATTACTGGACAGCTTCTTGACAATCTGAACTATAGCTTTATCCAACTTTTAGTTCAAAATCATGTTGTAATTTCTGGCATATTGTCTCTCATGATGTTGTAATTTAACCATAATATTCTGGTCTTGATATCAAAGTGATCTAATGTTGATAACTTGGATAGTTATAGACCTATAGCTTTATCTAACTTTTAGTTCAAAATTGTGATCAAATTAGTTTGGTTAATAGATTGGCTATTATTCCTCAAAAGATCATATCTAATCATCAAAGAGGGTTTGTCAATGGACAGAAAATTCTATCAAGGTAATGTTCCATTGAAGATTGATATTAGAAAGGCTTTTGACACACTTGATTGGGAATTTTTTATTCACACGTTTCAAGATTTTGGATTCAGTGAAATTTTCCGTATTTGGATTCTTACTATCCTGCGATCTGCTAAGTTGTCTATCTTGGTCCATGGCAGTATTGTTGGTTATACAAGATGAACCCATCTCCCCTATTCTCTTTCGCATTGCTGAAGAGGTTATTTGCAAAGCAATCACTAATAAAGATTTATCTGGCCACCTGAAGCTTATGCTTGGTTCACAAGGCACTACTATCACTAGTAATATTTTATAGGAGAATGCTAAACAGTGTCCCAAGAGTATTGGTTAAGCATCCAAAACAAAAAAAATTTCAAAAAAAATCATGTAACAATTATTTGGTCAAAAGTAACACCTTATGTATCAAGACAAAATTTCTATTTATGGATTCCTTAACCAATGCCCCGGGAGCATGGGTTAACAAGACAAATATGTTGATGATATCATAATTTCTTGCAAAGGCTCAAAGAGGAACATCAAATGCATTAAGAAATCTTTAGACTATATGGTGAATATTCTGTTTGGCATGCAAACTTAAGAAAGAGTAATCTTTCTGTTGGATCAATTAACCCGTCGGAAGTGCAATGCTTGCTCACGAAATTAGCTTTAACATGGCTGTTATACCTTTCAAATATTTCGGAGTCTAAATTTTCAAAGGTAAACCTAAGATCAGCTACTTCATTGATATCTGTGATATAATTAAAGTTAAACTTGCTGCTTGGAAGGGATTTTTTCTGTCTATAATAGGTATAGTTTAACTCATCAAGTTTGTTATTCGCATTTTCTTTTGAAGCAACTTGATCAATGGTTTCAAAATTTCGTATGGAGTGGAGATATTTCCACTAGAAAAGTCTGCAGAGTTTCTTGGGCATCAAATCATGTGGAAGTTTGAATGACTCTGCTATTTTGCATCTTTGTTGGAAGATTTTCATTTCTAAGGATGATTAGGAAATTCAGTGTATGGAAAGGATTCTTAGGAACTGTTGTGAAAGTGCCTCAAAATTGAAGAAATTGGAGTTCTGATGCTGTCAAATTCGGTGGCCGAATGGAATGGCTTGGTGGCCGAATTTGCACTCTGTTTTTTGGTTTTTGGTTCGTAAAAAATAGATGGCTGAATTGAATGGCTCGGTGGCCGAATTGTCGTGACAGCAAGTAACATAAACGTATTTTTGGGCCAGATTTGTTACAATTTTAAGAGGGTTACTTTTACTTTAAATATAGGCTTTGTATCAGAGTAAACCTTGAGATAGACGGGGCTGAAACAAGGGTTTAGAAAGGCAACAACAAAACTAGGGTTTGTATAGAGTTTGTCTCTTGGCAACAAACACTAGGGTTTTAGGGTTGATTCACCTTGGAAAACACTATTAGGATTGAGTCTCTTGGTTACGGGAAGAGATTCAAACTTTGGGTAGAATTAAGAGGGAGACTTATTCTTGTAACCCATTGATGTCTCTTTTGTAAAGTTACTCATCATTATAGTGAAACGGAGGGCTGCTCTCTCCCCCAGACTAGGTCAATTTGGACAGAACTGGGTCAACAAATTCTTTTGTGTTCTCTCTTCTTCTCTCTCGCTATTTTTCTACGTTTATTTGTGATTATAACTGTTACCCACTTATTTTGGTTGCTTGATTAACTTGCTCCACACATCAAGTTGTTATTGGTGTGATTTTTCATCGAATTCACAACATGAACAATGTTGCATAACTTCTCATCATACCAGCTTATCCATCTGGTATAGTCTCAAACAGTGTATTACTGAGAGATTTAAGATAATACTCTAAAGAACATTGTTATTGGTGCAAATATAAGATTTTGCACTTGGCTTGGGAGTCCCTTGATTCAATTGTTGAAGATTCCTCAGATTTTGGCTAGAACTATGGATTCTAAAATTCAAGACATGATCAATAATGAAAGTGTCATGGTTCTCATTCAACATAATTTCCCTGAAATTGCACATCAAATTGATAATGTTATCATAGTGGTAGAGGACCAAATAGATTGTTTAATCTGGAAACATAATATTGATGGTTCTCTCAACGCTAAATTCACTTTCTTGCATCTCAAGCAACATGTCAATCCAGATAACTGGGGAAAAATTATCTGGCAAAATTACATTCATCCTTCTCACTTATTCATATTTTGGAGATTCAATCACAGTAGGCTACTCACAGATGATAATCTTTGGGGTATAGGTTATTTTAGAGATTGTAGATAAACTTTTGTCCAATGCTTTTCCATGAATATCGGCACAACAATACATTCAAAACTGATTTTTTTGCCATAATTGACTCTATCAATTATGCTAAGAGGGTTGGAGTAAGCTTTGGATTGAATCAAACTCTCTTCTTCCTCTCATATCTTTTGTAAATGTTAGCCTTGTGCCTAGGAGGATACATATTTCAACCTCTTGATTCTTATAAACATGAAAAGAGATCGGTTGCGAAAAGAGCTAGTGAGAAGTATGTAGAATTATTGAAGTTGTACCCAATGTAGAGTGTTGAATACAACTTCGTAGGTTGTAAGTGTAGGAACCTAGGTTTCAGATGCCATCATTAATTTTGGTCTTCATAGGATGATCAAATATTCTGGTGTAGTTCTGTAACTAGACTATCTTCTACAATATCGTTGAGGAATCAACGAATTGACATTCTGCTAGTAAACTTTGTTCTGAAAATTCTATTTCCTTTTTTTTTTCTCTTTCCTAACTATAAGCTACCATATGCTTGGATCTCGGTAAGCGTACAATTGGTGTCGTGATGAAACAAATTTTAAATATTTCTTACTTTCTCTTAGCAAACAACAGACGATTCATAGCAAGTAACATAATGTATTCACTCTGCCTGTAAATGGCAGATATTACTTTCCTAGATCAACTACTTGTGTTACTAATGTATATAGGGTTTGATCTAAGACATATTATCTTACTTTTTTTAACATGCACACTTGATCAATTCATCAGTGGACAAACTCTTCTTGTAGTTTTAACTACAACTTAGGAGACGAACGATACATAATAGGAATCAAGCATAAATCATGTTTCCTTCTAACCGACAAACCAAATGATTCACTCATGTCAAGTTCTTCAGCCTTATTTCCATTAACCATTTTCCAATCAAAATGGAAAAGCAAATTTGCCAGTAATATTTTAATATTAGCAATGCCAAAGGTAATTCCAGGACACATTCTTCTTCCAGCATGAAATGGAATAAACTGAAAATCCACACCTTTGTAATCAACTGAGCTATCAATGAACCTTTCTGGATAAAACTTCTTCGGTTCATTCCAGTAGTTTGGATCCATTCCAATTGCAGAAACATTAATTATGACTTTAGTCTTAGTTGGTATTACATATTATCAACATATGAAGAAAATAAAGGAAAATAACCTAGCTTGGTGCGCAAGTTAACTAATTAGAAGCATTTGCATTTACAATTAATTTCACTTGTAATTACATTTACATCTAGTTAGTTAGAGTAGTTACTATGAGCTAGCACCAATGTGTATATAACTACTTGTAACCAACTGTCACAATTCAATGAAACACTTTTCATCTTTCTCCTATTTGGAGCCTTTTCTCTATTTATCCATGGCGGTTTATTTTACTTTGATGGTATCAGAGCAAGTTCAAGCTTGCTCTGCTTCTGCAATTACTACTACTATGATTTCTTGTGCTTGATTACGTGATTCTCTCATTAGAACACAAATCAATTTCTTCTTCTTCTTATATCACAATTTTTCTTCGTTTCAAGTTTCAATTTTGATTCATTTTTCGTTCGATATGTTTTTGTTTTTCGATCAATTTGGATTTCTTTGAGTTGTTTTCGTTGAATCATGGTGAGAAACAACAATAATCAGAATCAGGATCAAATTCTTGATCCATACTTTGTTTATCCATTAGAATATTCTTCAACTGTGAATGACACACCGCAACTGAATGGTGATAACTATCATGCTTGGTCTGTGAAGATGAGAAGGGCATTAGCTATGAAGAACAAGTTCAAGTTTGTGGATGGATCTATTCCAATTCCTGATGAAGATGACTTGAACCGCACCACACGGCTTAGGAAAGATGCAATATTCTTGTTCATACATTGATTATTAACTCAATTACACCCTCTATTGCTCAAAGTGTAGTATTCATTGAAAATGTAGTAGATATGTGGAATGATTTGAAGGATCAGTTTATGAGAGTTGACCGTATTAGGGTTGCTCGTTTGTATCAGGAAATTGCTAATCTAAAGCAAGGTAATCACAAAATCACAGATTATTTCACTGAATTGAGGGGTCTTTGGGAAGAATTGGAACAATATAGACCCATGCCTTAATGTAATTGTCATATAGCTTGTACTTGTGCTTTTATGAGGAACGCTAAAGGATTTAGAGCAGAAGATAGGATTATACAGTTCTTGATTGGATTGAATGATGAATATCAAGGAGTGGCCTCTCAGGTTTTGTTGATGGATCATATGCCATCAATAAACATTGTTTTTTCTATGGTTGTGCAACAAGAAAGGAAACAACAATATGGTGTTGTTAATGTTCAGAATACACCCTTAAAAGATACCACAAGTTTAGTTAATGCTATGAATGGACAAAATCAGTTTGGTAGAGGTAGAGAAAACAATTATTATCAAGGAAGAGGAAGAGGAAATGGAAGGTATTGTACCTTTTGTGAAACAACCAACCATACTGTTGATACAATCTATAAGAATCATGGATATCCACCAAACTGGGGAAGAGGTGGTGGAAACTCCTATGCTAATATGGTTGATGGAGATGATGCAGAGAATATGGTGCAGGCTGCATCTGCTAGTAGGAATGAAGAAAGTGCAGGAATCACTCTTACAAAGGATCAATATCAGAATTTGATGTCTTTGCTGGAAAAGATTAATCTTGAGACAAAGTGTAACAACCCGATTTTTCGTTATTTTCTTTTCAATTGTTTTATGTGTGTTTCTATATGCTTGTATGTGATTATTTATCCTTGGGTGTATTTTCTTGGGTTTTCGCGTTAGAAGGGTATTTTGATCTTTTGGTGAGCAAGGGTAAATTAGTAATTTTGGTTGAGGATTATTTGTAGCGCTTTAAGTGAGGACCATTTGTTTATTAAGATGTTAGTATGTTGTGGTAATTAAAAATTAGAGCCGGTGGTTACTCGTTATTTTACCGTTAGTGAAATGGAAACTAGAGAATAGGATTAATTAGAGTTTGAGCCCATATAACATTTGGAGAGTTAGGCTCATTAGTGGTGACTATATAACCCAACTCTTAAGGGAAATTAGGGTTAGAACAATTCATTTCATAACACAAGATAGAGGTAGAGAGAGAAAGGCTAGAGAAGAGGAGAAGAGAGGGTTTGAAGAGAAAGAGGCTTGTATAGCTAGAGGGTGAAGAATCTAGAGCTAAAGTGAGGCCAAGGCTTGGATTCTTGGAGTTAGAGGTAAGGGGGATAGTATTTAAGCATAATCTTTTTCTACCCATTTCTCATAAGTGCTTATTTGATAAGTGATTATTTGGTTAAGTGATTATTTGAGTTTAATTGTAAAAATACGTGCTTAGGTTTTGATGGTATGTTTATGTATGTGAATTGAATGATAATTGTGTTGTTGATGTTGAATTTGCATGCCTAAAAGTTATATATGTGGGTATATTATGTTTTTGTGTAAAATTGATGAATAATGAAGTTGTGGTTGTTGGGTTATGAGTGAATACATGATTATTTGTTGTTGATGTTGTTTTGGAGCATGTTGTTGATGCATGGATACAATGGGTATCCCTATTTGTGATTTGGTGATGAGAATTGTTGTTGTTGTTGAAAATTTGTGAAAGTTTGGTGGATTGTTGAATTTTGATGAAATGATGTTTTAATCTCAAGTTTTATGCATCATTGAGTGTATTTTCATGTATATGACCCGTAAAAATCTTTGGGATGAGTTTTGGGCATTTGAAAGATCAAAATTTGGGATTTTGGGTGGAAAGGGTTTTAAACCCGAAATTTTTTGACGGAACTGATGAGTGTTCGCTTGAGCAAGCGCCAAGCGAGCTCCAAGCGAACAAACCCAGTAGGTTCTGGACAAAGGTCGCTTGAGCGAGCTCCAAGCGAACAAACCCAGTAGGTTATAGACAAAGGTCGCTTGAGCGAGCCCCAAGCGAGCTTCAAGCGAGCGAGCCTAGAAGCTACTGGAAGCTGGTTGCTTAAGCGAGCAACATTTTGCGTAAGCGAGCAGCACCCTATTCAGCAATTATTCGTTTTTTGTTTCGTACACTTGGGGACCAATCCGAACTTCTTAAAAGGTTTCTTTTGATTTGTTTAATCACTGTTTATACATCTAATCCTACTGGAACATCATTTGAAGTCAAATTGGACATGATTTTATGAAATGAACTTAACTTTTGGAAAATGTCCAAGAACGCCGATTTTTCCGAAACTTGTTTTTCTCAAGTGAATGATGTAGGGTTAAGTATTTATGTTGTTTATGTGGTTACTAAAAATGGTCTTGATTTATTTCATGGAGAGTAAAATTGTTTTGCCTTGAAAATGGATTCATTTTGGAAAAAGTGGCATTATGAGACGAACTTTGTGATTTGTGAGATTTCATAGTAGTTGGCCGGTGAAACGCTCATGTATGTACACCTACATTCATATGTGATTAGTGCACATGCATTGTTGAGGCATTGAGTTTTTTTTTCTTAGTTTTGGTTCAATAGCCTTAAGTGTTAAAGTTGTGAAATATATTATACGAACTTGGTTGAAAATATTCATTGAACTCGTTTACTTTGAAATTCTTTCATGAATGGTTTGCTATGCATAAATAAAGATGTATAAGCGATTGATGGGTGTTGAATATGATGTTCTTCATATTGTGGTGTATTTTCTCTGTTAACTGAATTGTGAGAATTATGTGAAGTTGTTGAATTAATATGATGTTGTTGGTGTTTATATATGTTATGTGCATGTATGTTGTTGTTGAGTTGTCATACATGCTATTGTTGTTGAGCCGTTGGTGTAAGCAAGTAACGAATAATGTTGGTGTTGATTGTTGAGGTTGTGTGAACATATGCATTGTTGTCGATTGTGTCATATGTTCATGCATCATAACATGTTGGTGACGAATAATTTTGTATTCAATTATTCGGGGTGATTATGATGTTCAATTGGCATCAGGGGCGACGGCCTCGGAGGTGATTTTGTACCACATGCATATAGTCTTCGTGTCTAGGCGCATTGCATAAGAATAACATTATTGATAAATGTTTAGCGCTTGGTGTGTAAACGTGTAATGGTGTGTTTGGTGATTATTTGCAATTGATGAATTATGTACTTGTGCAAGATTTATTGGTGATGACTTGGTGAATGTGTGAAGATGTGTTATAATAATGCTCATTATGAAATATGTAATTCTATAATGCATGTTTAAGCCTGTTTATAATTTCTGATTATGATTGATGTGAACTTAACCCCTAGTGGTTTGTCGTGGACCACCTACCTATTTGTATGAATGGGTAGACGGTGTGCAGGATTAGTTGATTCGCTTTGCTTTGTGAGTTGCGGGGAGGGTTGCAGGAGCATCCCCCATTTATTTCGTTTTTCGTGTCTTAAAGAGGCTCTAATCTAGGACGACGTTTATTTTATGTTTGGATTGTATCTATTGTTGAGATATACCTTATGTTAGGATTTATTACTACTTGGATGTATTTCCTGAGTTTGATGACATGGCTATATTATTGAAGTGTATGTGATATTCTGTTGTGATGTCTTATGCATGTCTAGTTGGTGAATTATTCGAAGACGTGACGTCTATTTCTTCATTGTTTATTATAATTGCGTGATTTATCGCTTATTTAAAAATAGGGCGTTACACAAAGTGTTCAGCAAATGTGGTGAAAGGTATCCATCATTCTTCATATTGTGGAGGTAATTCATGTTATGCTACTTTTGACAATAAGCATGCTAATACTAGATGGATTATAGATTCAAGATGGATTATAGATACAAGAGCTACACACCATACTTGTTTTGATATGAATTGGTTTAGTAGCTACACTAAAATTGAACCTATTCGTGTAAATTTGCGTAACAAAAACATAATAGAAGCAAGTTGCAGAGGACAAGTTAGATTAACAAAAGAGTTGAGTATAGATAATGTTCTATATCTGCCTCAATTTGCTGTGAATCTAATTTCTGTATCAAAGTTATCTAAAGAGCAAAATTGCATTTCTTAATTTGAAGTTGATGCTTGTATAATACAGGAAAGGAACAATTTGAAGAGGATTAGTTTAGCTAAAGAGAGACATGGCTTATATTACTTGAAGATAGATGAAAAGAGTAATGAAGTTTCAGTGTCTAGTGTGTCTGCTTCAAAAAAATCACAAAAAGAGCATGTGCCTGATGGAGTATCGTGGTATCTCAGGCTTGGTCATCTGTCTAAATATAGAATGATGTGCATGAATAAATTGTATAGCTATGTTCCTGTTAGTCAACACACCGCTTGTGACGTGTGTCAAATGTGTAGACATAAAATTTTACCCTTTCCTGTTAGTAGTAAGAATGCTAAGTCTGCTTTGGATTTATTTCACTTTGATATTTGGGGGCCATTTGGTACAACTTTTGTCCATGGTTACAAATCTTTTCTTACTATTTAGATGATTGTACAAGACATATTTGAATTGTGTTATGATGAAAAATAAACCTGAAGCTTCTCAGAAAGTGAAATTTTTTATTTCTATGGTTGAAAAGGCAATATGAATGTCAGGTTAAGATAGTTAGAAGTGATAATGGCCCTGAATTCATGTTAAAGGAATTCTATGATGAGAAAGGAATAATACATCAGAGAGTTGTGTGTATACTCCACAACAAAATGGAATAGTGGAGAGAAGACACCAACACATACTCGATGTTAGTAGAGCTCTTATGTTTCAGTCAAAATTGCCTAAGAAGTTTTGGTCATATGTTGTTCTACATGCAGTGTATTTGATAAATAGGATTCCTACTATGATTTTGAACAATAAATCTTCTTAGGAAGTGTTATATGGGGAAGTACCAGATCTCAATATTTTAAAGGTGTTTGGATGCTTTAGTTATGCATCAACTCTACTTGTTAACAGACATAAATTTGATTCAAGGGCTAAGAACTGTGCTTTCTTAGGCTACAAGTTTGGCACCAAAGATTTTCTTCTTATTGATGTCCATACTTCTAAAATCTTAGTTTCCAGAAATGTGAAATTTTTTTATCTGGAATTTCCATTTCATTATTTTAGTCTCACTTTAGTTCCTACTACACAGATTTATCTTGATAGTTAAGTCACTCAAACTATACCTATTAGTGACAATGTTGTGATTTCTACTAATGAAGATGTTGAAGTTTTAAATGAAGATAATGTTAGTGATGCTGAAGAGAGGGATATTGAGCATGTGCCCGTATCTATCAGAAATTCTTCAAGAGTTTCTCAAGCACCTACTCACTTGCAGGATTACATCTGCAGCTCAATAGGGGGGTAGATATCCTAAGGATAAATTCGTCAATTACTTAGCTCTCTATCCTAAACATCTAGCTTATGCATACTCTTTGAACACTGAGATTGGGCCTACTAATTTTCATTCTGCTAGTCAAGACTCTAGATGGATAACTGCTATGCAGACAAAGATAGAGGCACTTAATGCTAACAAAACCTGGGAATTTGTAGATCTCTGTTCAGATGCAGCACCTATAGGCCATAAATGGGTATAGAAAATAAAAAGATATGCAAATAAAACGATTCAAAGCACGTTTGGTTGCACAAGGATTCAATCAAACTGAAGGACTGGGTTATTTTGAGACATTCTCACCTGTTGCAAAGTTAACTACTGTTAGGGTACTTCTTGCTCTAACATCTATTCATGGTTGGTATTTACATCAACTTGATGTAAATAATGCATTTTTTCATGGGGATTTGCATGAAGTAGTGTACATGAAGGGACCTCAAGGTGTTACTCCTCCTAAACCTGGTTAAGTTTGCAAGCTGCTTAAATCTTTCTATGGTCTTAAGCAGGTTAGCAAGAAGTGGTTTGAGAAGCTTACTCATTTTCGATCACACCCTACTGCATTCACATGAAAACATCTTTAGGATAGCTAATCGTTCTACCAACCATATCCTTAAGATTAATTCTAAATCAACCTAAACCCATAAAATTCATCGTGACTCAAACATGTAAATAAATACCATAAAAATCAAGAACAGCTTTACATCCTTTTGTTTAAAAAAAAAATCCATTGAACCTCTCTACCAACACTTGGAATTCATTGTTGTTTGGATCGACCAATGTTGCATAATGATCGATTTGATAACCAAAATCTCTGGCAAACATATTGGTAGCACTACCGCACCCCAAACACAAACAATTTTTTTTTTGTCAAAAACGATTTTGAAAGGGATATACAAATATGTGCATCATTATCAACGGATAATGTAATATATGAAACATATACTCTCACATGGTGTGCATCAAACAGCAAGAAAAACTAAAGAATTGTCAAGACTTTGGAAATACAAGAATAAAGAATAAAATGAAGATTCAAGAAGCCTTAGAAGACTTACAAATGCGAGGAATTTTGTTCCCAAGTTCTGAGGCAATATAAGGTATCTGGAGGTGTGAAAAGAAAATCTGGTGGTGCTGTAAGCAAGGAATCGTGGCGCGATTTTCTGTGGCGTGCCACGATTTTGTGACCAGAATGAAGGTTTGGTTCTGCCACTGAAATCGTGGTACGATTTTGTGTGGCGTGGCGCGATTTTGCTGAAGGATCTGGAAGGATTATATGGTTTCAAAGCAATCATGGCACGATTTCTACAACCGTGGCGCGATTTTGGGCACATTCAGACTTGCCTATTTAAGTTGAAGTCAGTTCCAAACATAAGGGTGACGAATCTTGGAGAGCATGGTGCGATTTTGACATCCAGAGATGGCTAGCAGGATGATTTTTTCATCCTTTTATCAGTTCATGTATGTTTTAGTTCCTATATTGATTATGCTATTTGTAAACTCAATAATGAGTAGCTAAATCTTTTAAAGATTAGGTCTGAGATGATTCTTTGTAACCCTAATTAATCCGCGTTGTTGTGAAACACTATTTATTGTGAACGACAATCTAGTTTTTATTCAATTCAATTGTTCTTAATGCTTTTTATATCCTAATCACATATAAACATGATTTAATGAGAATGAATGACTAATGACCATAGCTTTCAACTTATATAGAATTGAATTGTTCTAATAAACATGGTTAGTCTAGGAATGGATAATCATCTGTTAGTGATATTAGGTTAACGTGCTTAAACCATTAAAGATTATTAGACCACCTAAGGAATTAGGGGTTGTAGTTTGAGAAGAGGGTCCTAACTCAAGGGGTTGATTAGGACTATTTTGTTAACAATCGTGGAACTAGAAAATCATTCATAAGAATAGGGTGCAGTATACCAATTAAGGGAACATAGATGATTCGAAAGACCTGATCTCATCTCTCTATATTTTCTAACCGAATCTTTATTTTCTGTTATTTAATTTTATTCAATCAAATCAAATATACTTTTACAAAATAATTTATACATCCTAAATATTTACTTTATTGCCAAAGTGAGATTAACACAGTCCTTGTGGATACGAACTTATTTTATTACTTCGATGCATTTTTAGTACACTTGCTAAAAGTCTATCAGATACCAAAAGCAAAGATTTGAATTTATAGAAGAACGAACGGATGCGTAATTCTTATATATGGGAGGGAAAAGATTAAGCTCGAATTCATATCCCATTGAATTTCATTTATGGTACGACTAATTATGGCACGTTGTTAAATGTCATTTTAAATGTCACTTAATAGAAAACAACGGGGAAGGAAAAATCTGTCCTAATCAAAAGCAATGGGGGACAATTACATCTTTTCAAATGGTTTGGAGGGAAAAAGTAGGTTTCCTAATCAAAAGCAATGGGGGACAATTACGTCTTTTCAAATGGTTTGGAGGGAAAAATTAGGTTTAGGGTTAGCTTGACCATACAAGCTTTAATAATAAGCAAACAAATGGTTTGGAGGGAAAAATTAGGTTTAGGGTTAGGTTGACCATACAAGGTTTTATAATAAGATAAGAAGATAAGATGAGATAAGATACGAGATTAGAGATAGGTGTATATAAAATCATTGATTTCAAGTAAGATTTTATTTTTATAATCTTTTTTCATTGCTTTGTTTTTCATTTTTATTTTTTATTTAAATGATTTCTTTGCTTCAAATTCGTGCTTTAGCATTTATTTTTTATGTTTGGAGTAAAATAATATTGACTTGCATCTTTTCTATTTGTTTTGGATTTACTTTTATTGTGAAAGTGAGCGGTCACAAAGTGAGAATTCAGTTCTTATAATTCATATATTGAGGATTGGTTTTGCTACCAAAAAGGCTTAGTAGCACAACTTGTTGTCCACTTGTCTCCCATTCATGTGTGTGTGTGTATCAGAATATGGTATTGTTTGCAAGGATACCCAGTGTCGCCTACGTTTTTGGCGGTGGTTCACTAGTTTGTTCCTATTTTTCATCAGGCGGTGGGTTTTATCACCGCCGCAACTGGTGTTATGGATGGTTCTCGTGTTTTGGGAAAAAACCGCATGAGTTGGTGTGATTCGAATAATTTCTTCACTTTCGGTTTCCGAGCGTGTGGGTTCTGTTGTATGGTAGTTCCATTTGGTGGAGGATTCAGATTGATAGGCTAGAAATGGTCGTACAAACTTGTTGTCTTTTGTCTCAATGAGTGGTTGGTGGGTGGATTCTCTACCGTGTTGGCGGTCGGATTCATTGTCATTGGTAAGAGGTTGGAGTTCAGACTTGTGCCTAGTTGTATTTGTATGATCGCTTGATGTGGGCTACAAATGGCTTATTAATTTATTGTTGATCATCGCAGTACACGCTTGATGAGCGTGGATTCGCTAATTACCGTGTTGGCGTTCAAATCCACTCCCCACTTTCAAGCATCTGTCTGTGGTTATGTATCCTATTCATCCTGTTGATTGACATGGGACTGTTTGGACTCAAAAGAGTCGTTAATGTTTGCTGAAAGTTGATGGTATGCGATCTGATTTCGTGTTGACGATCGATTCATTCGCCAAACTTTAGATCTACGTAATAGAATTGTTTAGGGTTGGATCCACTTTGGGTGGGTGAAGAAAAACGGGTTGTAATGGTTAATACTTGACGGATACGGGGGTGGGGGGGGTGTGGAAAGCACCATTTAAAACCGAAACCGACCCGTTCTCTTAGGCCCAAATATTTTTTGCATTTCCCCAACCCAGCCTAAGTGTTGCATACTTATACCAAAATGCTCTCTCACTCAAACCCTAGCCTATTCAAGTGATGCCTCGTTTCTTCATCTGACCACATCTTCATTCATCAACATAGATAGTTCATCATCTTCCCCATACAACATCCTAATATTCATCGTTCTATCATATTCCTTGCTCTGATTCATCTTCTTTCATGTTATAATACCAGATCTGTTAACTTCATCTTCATTGTTCTATGTCAGTTTATTTCTGGATGGGTTTATGTTTCTTCTCCTCTGTCAAATCTAATTTTTTTTTCTATTCTTTGTTTCTTTTAAACCCGAAACAAACCAACCGCTCGACCGCCCGAACCAAACAACCATCACAGCCGTAACAGACGCCTGTAAATGGACGGCGGCAGATCGTAGATCTCAAATCATCGGTCCCGTCGGTTCTGGAATTTGGGACCGAACCCCGACCGAAATCGACCACTGTCCAGCCCTAGTTTCTTGCAGGTTTTGAGACCATATATATTTGATATCATTCCTTCGTTTCTTCCCTCTTGTAAGATTATCCGTTGTCATCAAGATTCTTTGTCATGAAAGACTTGTGGTAATTTTCTATTCACCTGATTCTCTTCATTTTCTCACAGTTTTTTAATATTGACATTATTAAAGTCTTAAATTTACTTTGATTTGAAGATCAAACATTATCGATTCGTGAGGATTGGAACAATCATCAATCACTGCTCTTAAGATGCGAAGTTTTATTTTGCTTAAGGTACGGATTTTTATATTCAATCTTTAATTGAAGCTTTAGTTTTGCTACTAAGAGATTCTTATGTTGTGTGCTAATCGGTGTTTGAAATAACTTGTTTATAAACTTATAAGCTTCAAAATTGAATTTTTAAGTAATAATATTCAGATTGAGAAAATCACTCTCTAAAATCTAAAAGTCATTTTGCGAATATTTTTGAAAACCTAATTTAAAAGCTTGTCAATGAAAAAAGATTGGGGAATTTTCTTATTGATTTTCAATGTTGACATTATTAAAGTCTAAACTTATTTTGATTTAAAGATTAGGTGTTGTTTGATTTGTGAGGATTGGAACAATCGTCACCATTCTTAAATTATGAAGTTTTATTTTGTTTAAGGTATGTGTTTTCATACGATGCTTTGAAGCTTTGATCTTGCTACTAATATTTGGTAATTGATTGGTTAAATTTGTGTGTAGAATGAGATTTTTTAAAAGTGACTCTTTTCTTGTGTACTAATTAATGTTTGAAATAATTTATTTAATTTTTTTTTATAGATTACAAGGGTAAAAGTGAGAAAAATATAAGTTATAAGGTTTAAATAGGGTAAAACTGAGAAATAAAATGATAAGTTGCAAGGTTTAAGTTCAGTTGAATTGTATTAGCCTATTAAATTAATTTATAAGCTAGTAAAAATGAGCTTTAAGTTTGTGAGAAAAAAAATGTTCCATCAAAATCCTGTTTTTTGTCATTGTCAAACAAAGCCTAAGTATCCCTTTTGAAATATTTCGTATTATTCATTTTAAAATATCGATGACTATTTATTACAATTTTTTTGTCTAAGGCATCTAATTTATTGTATCTCAGTGTAATTAACTACTTTACCAACTATTATATTAATAAGATACTTTAGTAAATTAGTGAAGCCTTTTTTTTCTCATGATGTGCTTTGTAGGTAAAGTACTCAAGAGCCCGGAAAAATATATCAGAAGATCAAAAAGGTTTCTCATGATATCGCTTCTGCCGTTAAATTTCCAAAAGCTTAGGACTGTGTTGGAGGAGTAAATTGATATTCTTTTTATCGACAAAGAAGGTATGGTGAGAAACGAGAATAATATCTCTCTCTTTCAGAAGTGATCATTCATTTTCAATTATAAATATTAAAAAAAACATAACATTATTTTTTTATTCATTTGTTTATTTGTATCAGCCAACGATGGTTCGAGTGAGGGTAAATCAGTGAAAAGTTCAACGAAGGAAGTTTGTTATAGCGGCGTGAGGAAGACAAAAAATAGTTGATACGGTGCAGAAATTCGAGACCCATGGAGAAAAGCTTATATGGCTAGAAACTTTTAATACGGTTGAACAAGCAGCATGAGCTTACGATGCAGCAGTCATTTCATACATAAGCTTGTGTGTTATGACTGCTGCATCATAAGCTCGTGCTGCTTCTTCAGCTGTATCATAAGTGCCTAACCATACATAAGCTTCTCTCCATGGGTCTCGAATTTCTTCACCGTATCGGCCATTTTTTTGTCTTCCTCACACCGCGATAAACAATTTCCTTCTTTGAACTTTTCACTGGTTCTTCCTTTTACTCGAACCATCGTTGGCTGATACATGTAAACAAATGAATAAAATAATAACTTTATGTTTTTCTTATATATAATTAAAAATGAATGATCCCTTCTGAAAGAGAGAGATATTAATCTCGTTTATCACCATACCGTATTTGTCAAAAATAATTAATATCAATTTATTTTTTCTCTTGTCAACAAAAAGATGGATGGTTGCGAGCTATTTGTTATTGTTGTTAGAAATTGCTTTCGGGATGTTATTTTGCAACTGTTTGAATTTCAGTTTGTAACTTGGTTTGGTTATTGGGTTTGGTTTGGTTTGATTTGGTACGTTGATTCCTCCATTTAACTGTCTTTTTCCTCTTTGGTTGATAATTTCCCTTCGATTGTCTTTCTCTCTGTTGATTCATCTATTTGTTTGATTGGTCTTCTCTCTCTCTCTCTCGTTATTTCTTTTGATTGATTGTCTCTCTCCCTCTTAGTTTCTTATGTATGGTTGCTTCTTATTTTTTTCTTTTGAAATTTTAATATTTCAACTATATTTCAAAAAATTTGATCTTTTAGTATATTTAAAATTTCTTTTCTAAGTTTACCCTTCTAAAAAAACACACCATAAAACTATTAAAGGAGTCGTGACCTTTAGCTTATCTGTTATCGCGATTTTCGGGTGTCAAGTCATTAATTAGGCTTGAACCTTTCAATCATTGATATCTCTATTTTTTTGGGGAAGGGCAAAATTGAGAAAAACCCTTAGAAATTCTGAGTTCGGGGGCAATTTTCGCTACGGGAAGGTGTTAGGCACCCATAACGACTATAGTACTCTATAGGAGCCGTTCTTCTAGATTTACGTCTACGCTTTATTTTTTAATGCTATTTATCGAAAAAGATTGTTTTTAAGAATGGAGGGAGAAGTGTTTGGATTTTATTTTTATTGGACTTGGAGAGGTTTTGACCTCTTGCCTACATACCCTTTTAAGGGATCAAACTCCATGTAGTTCTCTCTCAAAAAATGTTCTTTGTGAGTTTGAATTGATTTTAATTTTTGGAAAATGGTTTTGAAGAAAAGAGAGAGGGGCCGTAAAGGCTTGAGAAAGAAAAATGGTGAGGTTGGTCCAATTATTAAAGAAAGTGATAGTCTAAATATGAATTATTTTGTATTTGGATTTTTGTTGAAGAAGATAAAAGAAAAAATACAATGGAGTTTTGACTCCAAGGTTTATTGAAAAAATTGTTTTCAAGTGATGAGAGGACCAATTTAAAAAAAGGATTTTTCTAAGTTTCGCGTTTCCTAAACATACATCTAACGGTAAATCATACAACGTGTGTGCGTGTCGGTGCTTGTGTCGGTGTACATCATTATAGTGTCCATTGTCCTTTACATTGGTCCTAGTTTACATTCTATGGTCTTGCAAAAATTAAAAAAAAGAAAGAAATAACCACCTAAGATTTAGAAAATGGAATAAAACCTAAACTAAAGGATGGTGATGAAGTGGAATGCTCAAAATGTATGAAATGAAATGGAATGGTTAGCAACACAAGATATAAAATGATAGTACAAATGATAAACTAATTGTCAAAAAAAGAGTAATAGCAAGGTGTAATGAAAACAAAATGCACAAAACTAATCACAAAGGTTTAAAGCAAGCACATGACCCAAACTTCATCCTAGCACACATTCACAAGCCTATTTCACATTTTGTTTTCAAACAAAGAATCCACTTTACTTGTAAAGCAAGAAACTAACAATTAACATTGCAAAACAAGAAGCTAACAATTAAACTAATCAAATTGGGAACTAACAACTAACATCACACAATTGAAAAATTTGGCAATCAAACTACAAGCTTGGGAACTAATCATAAACATTGCAAAGTTGGAAACTAATCAATTAAACTAACCAAATTGTAATCTAACATGTAAACTTGCAAAACAAGAAACTAAGCAATTACACTAACAACAAAAAAAAGGGAAAAAAAATGTAAACTAACAATTAACATCTCAAAGTTGGAAACTGAGAATTAAACTAACCTAATTGGGAGTTAACAATTAATATTGCAAAGTTGTAAACTAACCATTAAACCATCAAGAATGTAGGCTAATGAGTAAACTTACAAAGCAAGAAACTAAGCAATTAAACTAAACAAAATTGGAGATTAACAATCAACATTGCAAAATTGGAAGAATTAGCATGAGCTCAGAAGCAAACACATCACAAGGTCATATATCAAGCATCAACATCATGTGGCAAGAATTAAACCAAGGATCATGCAAGAAACTTCACAAAAAATGCACAAAGTACACAAATTAGTAGGAAAAATTAACATATATTTTTAATCCATTTTTAACATGTAAAAATATCACAAAACAATCAAAAATGCATCAAGAAACACATGGCAAATTTTTTGGAATTTTTGCAAGAAAATTAGAGCGTACAGGGGTTCAAATAACAAGAATGGAGGTGTGCATAGCACCAATTTCAAGAAAAAATGAAAGGAACCCAAAGCCCACAGTCAAGAAGCCCATACCCACGCAACTTAGTGGATCCGGATCTCCAGAATGCCTCAGAGGTGTTGGATTGATCCGGATGCACTAAAACCTAAATCTAACGGCTGGGAATGCAGGGAGCTGGATCAAGTCTGAACCGACCCGATCCAGCGTCTATATAAAAGGATTACGGACCGGTTCGCTCATTTTCTTTCTTTCTTTCTCTTTCTTCTCTCCGTTCTCTCTTCGTTCTCTCTTCCTCTCCAATGGAAACCCTAACCCTAGTTCATCCAAATCTACCCAGAACTTGTTCAAACATGCTTCAATCGGTTCATTTTGCTATTCTAAACACGAATCCACCACTAGAAATCACATGCAACCGGTAAATCGATGTAGATCGTGAAGTTTCTTCACGGTTTTCAAACTGATTCTTTTCTGTGTTTTTGTTCAAATCTTTTTCTGAATGAGTTTTTTTGTGGATTCGTAGGTTTACAACGGTTAATTCTCGTTTTAAACCGTGGAATCTTTACGGTTTTCAAAGGATTTTTAGGGTTTCATGATTTTGAACAAACTTTTGAATCTTCTACGGATCTACATCGATTTTGGATTCGTTGATGTTCTTGAGCAAGAAAAAGATAGGTTTACATGTTTACCTGTGTTTTAATCGGAGGTTTGAACTAGAATCTTCACGAACTTCGGATTTGGATTCTGTTTTGTTGATTCTTGGTTCGGATCCGGAAATAAACCGGTAATTTCTCTTCTTCTTCTTCACTGGTTCAAATCCTTTGAACTTCTTTCCTTCTTCTTCTCACTCTTCTCCCTCTGTGATCGCGTTGGATTTGCCACTTTCAGCGGTGAATTCACGCTTGAATTGCAGAGGAAATGGTTCGGTGATGATGATTCATTGATGAATCTCTGAGAACCGTGGTGAATTTCACTGCATTGTGCTTGAATTCAATTCTGGAAAATTAGGGTTTGAGAAGTTGTTCTTCGTGTTCTTGTGATTTTCTGAGTTTTGTGAATTTTGATCCTAACTGAATGGAGAGAGAAACTGGTGAACTGTTTGTGATGTGGCGTGAATCCTGTGGCTTTTTTTTTCTGACTTGTACAGTAGCTGGCCTTTTATAGGCTGCCATGTGTGCCTTTGGACCAATGAGACTGACATCTGGCCTTGATTGCTTGCGTGGTTTCTTGAACTAAAAATTGACTTAAGGACCTTTCTGCAAAATTGTAAAACTGAAGGACTAATCTGCAAAAAAGTAAATATTGACCAAACTGCCAAAAAGAGTAAAAATGGACTGATCTGTAAATAGAAATAAAATTTGGACTGATTTGCAAATAAAAATAAAAAATAAAATTGGCATAAAAGTGTAACTTGGAAAAAACGTAAAGTGAAACAGTTAAAAAACGACAAAATGGACTAAAACGAACAAATTACCAAAATCAGGTATTTTAAAATACCTCTCTGTCAAAAATTTTGATGTGAAAAGACCAAAATGCCCCTAGGGACTAAAACGACTCAGCCTGACTCAGATACAATGCTGAAATGATTTTTAGGTAGGGTCTGATCAATGGTTTATACAAACAAGTTGAAAAGACTCAGATACAAACGTAGGGACTAAAATGGGTTCCACTACAGGAAATGACCAAAATACCCTTTTGTATGATTTTTATGCAAAAACTTGGAATAAAATGCAGGAAAATATGCAATTGGTTTAGAAATTTTCAAATGGCTTGTAATGCAAGAAAAGCACTTTGGATGGCTTTATATGCAAGAGAATTAAAGACAAAAATAGTAAAAATACGCAGTTGAAGCGCGGTAGAAAATTGCGGAGTAATACACAGTGAATTGAAAAAAGTATCAGAGATAGAAAAGAATTTTGAAGGAGTATTTTTAGGTCCAAAATGAGGGTATGACATTATCACATGTGAATTTAATTATAAATAAGAAAATTTTAGTCTAAAAAATACAAATATTTATATACTTTAATTACTCCTTAAGACATGTGTCAAGAGCCATAAAAAATGGAGGGAGTATAACACAGTCACATAGTGAAATTAAATGCAGTCATTTGGTCAAACTAATGGTTCAAATTGATTTCAACTTAAAATCCACAACACAAGCTAATGAAAGGGCAAAATTGTTTGATGTCATTCAAGCCCTTTGCTTGAATCAGGGTAAACATGTTTCTTCACATCCATTTTTTTTTTCTTTCAGAATCGTTTCAATTCATACCAAAACTAAACTTCACCTCCTTCTATGTCGGTCCCTTAAACTAGAAGCTAGTGTTGTGAAGGTGGTTCAGGTATGGAAATGCTAAGTACTTGGTTGATGATTATGATTATGTTTAAGCATTGTTGAATGTTACTCTTTCATTCTCATATATATTATGGCTTTGTTCGGGAAAAAATTAGTGGATAATGATTAGTTATTAGCATATAAATATATGAATAAGTTAGTTGATTGAATTTGCAATCTTTGATCAAATTAATGGTTGAACTAACTTATAAATATGAACTAACATAAAAAAATAAGTTTAATTAATATTTAATTTTTTTTTATAGATTACAAGGGTAAAAGTGAGAAAAAAAATGATAAGTTATAAGGTTTAAATACGGTAAAAGTGAGAAAAAAAATGATAACTTAAGTTCAATTGAATTGAATTAGCTTATTAAATTAATTTATAAGCTAGTAAAAATGAGCTTTAAGTTTGTGAGAAAAAAAATGTTCCATCAAAATCCTGTTTTTTGTCATTCATTGTCAAACAAAGTCTAAGTATCCCTTTTGAAATATTTCGTATTTTTCATATTAAAATATCAATGAAGTATTTATTGCAATTTATTGTCTAAGACATCTAATGTATTGTATCTCACTCCAATTAACTACTTTATCAACTATTATATTAATAAGATACTTTAGTAAATTTGTGAAGCCATTTTTTTTTCTCATGATGTGCTTTGTAGGTAAAGTACTCAAGGGCCCGAAACAAGATATCAGAAGATCAAAAAGGTTTCTCATGATGTCGCTTTTTCTGTTAAATTTCCAAAAGCTTAGGACTGTATTGGAAGAGTAAATTGATATTCTTTTTGTTGACGAAGAAGGTATGGTGAGAAACGAGAATAATATCTCTCTCTTTCGGAAGTGATCATTCATTTTCAATTATAAATATTAAAAAATAACATAACATTATTTTTTTATTCATTTGTTTATTTGTATCAGCAAACGATGCTTCGAGTGGGAAAAATCAGTGAAAAGTTCAACGAAGGAAATATGTTATAACGGCGTGAGGAAGACAAAAAATAGTTGATACGGTGCAGAAATTTGAGACCCATGGAGAAAAGCTTATATATGGTTACGGACTTTTAATACAGCTGAACAAGCATCATGAGCTTATGATGCAACAGCCATTTCATGCATAAGCTTGTGTGTTATGCCTGCTGCATCGTAAGCTCGAACTGCTTGTTCAGTTGTATTATAAGTGACTAACCATACAAAAGCTTTTCACCATGGGTCTCGAATTTGTGTACCGTATCGGTCATTTTTTTGTCTTCCTCACGCCGCGATAACGAATTTCCTTCGTTGAACTTTTCACTGGTTCTTCCTTCACTCGAACCATCGTTGGTTGATAGATGTAAACAAATGAATAAAATAATAATGTTATGTTTTTCTTATATACAATTGAAAATGAATGATCACTTCTAAAAGAGAGATATGTTAATCTCGTTTGTCATCATACTGTCTTTGTCAACAAAAAGAATATGAATTTATTTTTTCTGTTGTCAACAAAAAGATGGATGGCTGCAAGCTATTTGTTATTGTTGTTAGAAATTGCTTTTGGGATGTTATTTTGCAACTTGGTTTGGCTATTGGGTTTGGTTATATTTGGTAGGTTGATTCCTCCATTTAACTGTCTTCTTCTCTTTGCTTCTTATTTTTTTCTTTTGAAATTTTAATATTTCAACTATATTTCAAAATATTTGATCTTTTAGTATATTTAAAATTTCTTTTCTAAGTTTACCCTTCTTAAAAAACACATCATAAAATTATTAAAGGAGTTGTGACCTTTAGCTTATCACATGTGAATTTAATTATAAATAAGGACTTTTTAGTCTTAAAGATACAAATATTTATACACTTTAATTACTCCTTAAGACATGTGCCAAGAGCCATAAAAACAGAGGGAGTATAACACAGTCACATAGTGAAATGAAATGCAGTCATTTGGTCAAAGTAATGGTTCAAATTCATTTCAACTTAAAATCCACAACACATGCTAATGTAAGGGCAAAATTGCACCTTCCAATATAGAGATATGTTTGATGTCATTCAAGCCCCTTGCTTGAATCAGGGTAGACATGTTTCTTCACATCCATTTTTTTTTCTTTCAGAACCGTTCTGATTCATACCAAAACTAAATCTTACCTCCTTCTATGCTTATCGCTTAAACTAGAAACTAGCGTTGTGAAGGTTAATCAGGTATGGAAATTCTAAGTACTTGTTTGATGATTATGGTTATGTTTACGCATTGTTGAATGTTACTCTTTCATTCTCGTATTATGGCTTTGTTTGGGTAAATAATTAGTGGATAATGATTAGTTATTAGCATATAAATTAGTAAATAAGTTAGTTGATTGAATTTGCAATCTTTGATAAAATTAGTGGTTGAACTAACTTATGAATATGAACTAACATAAAAAAAATATGTTTAATTAATATTTAATTTTTTTTTATAGATTACAAGGGTAAAAGTGAGAAAAACAAATGATATGCTATAAGGTTTAAGTAGGATAAAAGTGAGAAAAAAAAAGGTTAAGTTATAAGGTTCAAGTTACAATTTAATTGAATTAGCTTATTAAATTAAGTTATAAGTTAGAAAAAATGATCTATAAGTGTGTGAGAAAAAAAATGTTCCATCAAAATCCTGTTTTTTGTCAGTGTCAAACAAAGCCTAAGTATCCCTTTTGAAATATTTCGTATTTTTCATTTTAAAATATCGATGAATTATTTATAACAATTTTTTGTCTAAGGCATCTAATTTATTGTATCTCAGTTCAATTAACTACTTTACTAACTATTATATTAATAAGAGACTTTCGTAAATTAGTGAAGCCTTTTTTTTTCTTTCTCATGATGTGCTTTGTAGGTAAAGTACTCAAGGGCCTGGAACAAGATATCAGAAGATAAAAAGGTTTCTCATGATGTCGCTTCCGCCGTTAAATTTCCAAAAGCATAGAACTGTGTTGGAAGAGTAAATTGATATTCTTTTTGTTAACAAAAAAGGTATGGTGAGAAACGAGAATAATATCTCTCTCTTTAAGAAGTGATCATTCATTTTCAATTGTAAATATTAAAAAAAACATAATATTATTTTTTTATTCGTTTGTTTATTTGTATCAGCCAACGATGGTTCGAGTGAGGGAAAAAACAGGAAAAAGTTCAACGAAGGAAATTTGTTATAGCAGTGTGAGGAAGACAAAAAATAGTTGATACGGTGCAAAAATTCGAGACCCATGGAGAAAAGCTTATATATGGTTAGGGACTTTTAATACAGCTGAACAAGCAGCAGGATCTTACGATGCAGCAGCCATTTCATGCATAAGCTTGTGTGTTATGACTGCTACATCGTAAGCTCGTGCTGCTTTGTTCAACTGTATCATAAGTGCCTAACCATATATAGTCTTTCCTCTATGGGTCTCAAATTTTTGCACCGAATCGGCCATTTTTTTCTTCCTCACGCCGCGATAACGAATTTCCTTCGTTGAACTTTTCACTGGTTCTACCTTCACTCAAACCATCGTTGGTTGATACATGTAAACAAATGAATAAAATAATAATGTTATGTTTTTCTTATATATAATTGAAAATGAATGATCATTTCTGAAAGACAGAGATATTAATTAATCTCGTTTATCACCATACCGTCTTTGTCAAAAAGAATTAATATCAATTAATTTTTTCTCTTGTCAACAAAAAGATGGATGACTGCAACCTATTTATTATTGTTGTTAGGAATTGCTTTTGGGATGTTATTTTGCAACTGTTTGAATTTCATTTTGCAACTTGGTTTGGATATTGGGTTTGGTTTGGTATGTTGATTCCTCCATTTAACTGCCTTCTTCTCTTTGGTTGATAATTTCTCTTCGATTGTCTTTCTTTCTGTTGATTCATCTATTTGTTTGATTTGTCTTCTCTCTAGTTATTTCTTTTGATTGATTGTATCTCTCCCTCTTAGGTTCTTATGTTTGGTTGCTTCTTATTTTTTTCTTTTAAAATTTTAGGATTTCAACTATATTTCAAAATATTTGATCTTTTAGTATATTTAAAATTTCTTTTCTAAGTTTACCCTTCTAAAAAAACAAACCATAAAACTATTAAAGGAGTTGTGACTTTTAGCTTATCATATGTGAATTTAATTATAAATAAGGACTTTTTAGTCTAAAAGATACAAATATTTATATACTTTAATTACTCCTTAAGACATGTGTCAAGAGCCATAAAAAACGAAGGGAGTATAACACAGTCACATAGTGAAATTATATGCAGTCATTTGGTCAAAGTAATGGTTCAAATTCATTTCAACTTAAAATCCACAACACAAGCTAATGAAAGGGAAAAATTGCACCTTCCAATACAGAGATATGTTTGATGTCATTCAAGCCCCTTGCTTGAATCAGGGTAAACATGTTTCTTCACATCGATTTTATCTTTCTTTAGTTTACCACTGAAGTTAGAACGTGTTCTTTAAAATACCTACCTACACATTTGCTCAAAGATCCACAACTTTGTGATTTTCTCAAGGAGAGAATTTCACATTGAAACGTGATGTGACTTTAGAGAGGCTTAAAAAGGGAAAGGGTGTTTACATGCACAAAGTCATCATCAAACTCATCCTTGAAATTTATTATTATTATTATTATTATTATTATTATTATTATTATTATTATTATTATTATTATTATTATTATTTATTTATTTTTTTGAAATTTTATTGGTTCATAAAACGGGAGAATTATACAACAAAGCAAAAACTATTAATTTTATTGACTCAATAATTAAAACTAGACGGTTAAGGTGGGAAATTCCTCCTCCACACTTAAAACTGACATTGAACTTAATGGAAATAAAGAAAAATAAAAGAAAAGGAAAAACACAACCTGTCAGATCAATCGCCGTCTGGTTCAGCTAGGGGCATCCCATGATGCTGAACTATCCATCTATCATTGCTAAAAAAAATTCTTTTCTTTCTTGCCTTTGAGACATGCCACCTATCCTTGCCAACTATGGCAGATCTTTTTAAAAAAAATAACAAAAATAAAATCAATAAATAAAAATTGTGGGCTGCCTTTCACACAGTGCTTCATTTAACGTCGGTAGCTCGACGCCTTACCCAACTTTCAGGGTTTTTTTAAGGCGTAACGAACGCCTTTCTCAACATCCTCTCCAGAGGTGTAATTGTTGGTATAAGCCCTAGAGGCCAATTGTTTATGTTATACTTATCTTATGTATCATGACTTTTATTATTGAATAATATATGGCACTCTTTATTATATTTAGATAACATTAATAAAGTCCTTAGAATAGATTGTTCGTGTAATAATATATTAAGTGTGACTTAATCATGAGATTACATTATCATAAAGAACGCTATTCTTAAATGTATCCGTAGTCAAAGCTTTAATATGAATAGAGGATAATAATAAAGCATCGAGACTATTATGTATGTAGACTGATGACCGCATCTCATGGGTCATAGATATGAGATATTAAGTATATACATAGGTATAAATATTAGGAGTAATATTTATACTGGATTGACCCACCGTGAGAATACTACATAGTAAGTTATGAAATTGTCATAAGATATTCTCACAATGATAATAGTGTATATCGCTCTTAGACCTGAAACCACTATGTTCCCTAGATGTGGACTCAAGTGCTTTGTTGCCATTCTAACGTTGTCTGTAAAAGGATAACCATAACGTTGGTTGATGGGTACTTGATGAATCATGCTGAGGGGCATGAGTGTCCTAGATGGGATTTGTCCCTCCTCATAAACAGGAGATATATCTTTAGGTCTCTTGATAAAATATGACTGTAAAACTGCATGGCCATGCCGAACTAAGTCAATATAAGATATTGCACTTATTCGTTATTCAGTATATTTTGAAATCAAGAAATATAAACATTGATCTATACAAGGGTGACAATATCTATGCCTTGGGATCAATGAAGATATCGAGACAAAGGAGTACGTGTACACATGAGTATTATCATGGAAAGGTTTCGTCAGATCACTTGACATTCTTGTCACTTGGGTAGCAATGATGTGTTGCTAGATACCGCTCATTATTTATAGTATTAAATATTAGATTTAATATTATTGCCAACGTGACTAGAACCTATAGGGTCACACACAAAGAACAGTCAAAAGAGAAATATATAAGTATGACTTATATAAGGGGTGCGTTTAGTAAAGAACGCTAATTAGTTAGCAAAATTACTAAACTCGTTGTTAGGCTTACTGAAGCCCAATAGTGACTTCTGACTTGCAGAGCACACTAGAAGTTCTATAAATAGAACCCTAGTGCTGAAGTTTTTGGTTACGTTTTTGGAGCAACCTTTCTTCTCTGCACTTCTGATTCCTTGGCTAGCACCGAGTTTTGGAAGAGCACTGTTCGTGTGGACTTGCTAGAGGCTTTGCTGCTTGCTGCTTGCTTTGCTGTGATCGTGATTCCAGTTCCAGTAACCAGTTTCCAGACTCCACATTTTCGAGGTAACAATCGAATCACTGATTCATGTTTGAAATTCGTAATGATCCAAGGAAAGAAAATCGAAATTTTATCCGCTGCTTTATTCTGTATGAATTCGATTTTCCTTCAGTAATGTTTTAACCTCTGACCATTCATAGTAAATGGACCGATGGATTCACTCCACACTTCGACTGCGCCAGACAACGTTACTTTTTTCACTTGAAACGGCCCGGACCAACGAGAGCGGGGCTTTCCAAGGAATAATTTCAACTTGGAGTTAAACCGAAATAGAAGTTCAGTTCTTTTGCAGCAGATTGTTTCTTTTCGTGTTGGTTTTATCGTTCAATCATTGTTATTGGCTGCACCTGCTATTCCATGCTATTTTCCTTCACTATCGCTGCATAATTGAAACTCTATTTTGCTGCTGTTGTGTTTAACTACTATGCTGCCGTTTCTATTTTCTTTTCCTAGTTGCGATTAAGTGACCATCTGTTTGTATTCTTGCGGTATGTTTTTGTTTTCTTTTAGGCTTAATAGCAGTTTTAACGCCCTAACTTTTTCAAAGTTGCGATTTTGACCCCTAAAAAAAACTATAAAACCGTCCCCTAAGTTTTGCAACTGTAGTAGTTTTTGTCCCTCGAAGCCAATTTTGACTCGTTCTACGCTGACGTGGCACCCTACGTGAGGTGAAGCCTTTCTTTTAGTATTGTTTTTCCTTCTTTTTTTGGTTACAAAATTTTAGAGTGAGGGGATGGTGCTCCAGTTCAAGACAGGGAAGACCTTTGGGTTTAAAGAGCACTTACAAAGATATTTATATTTAGTTCCCTCCAAAGACACTAGCAGGGCTCGAACTTGAGATCTCTCAGATTCAAAACCTGTCTTTTTACCACTAGACCAATCCTTTGTAGTTAGTATTGTTTTTCCTTCACGTGTTTGTCCTTGTTACTATATTTTATAATATTGTTTTTTCTTTTCCTTTTATGCTACCGTAGGGACAACACTTCATGAGTTTGTCCTTGTTTCTTTCAAAAAAAGAAAAAAAGAGTTTGTCCTTGTTACTATTTGTTTAGTTATTTTTTTTTTTGCATACAGGTATAAATCAATTAAAATTTCCAGATATTTACGGGTATAAATCATTTTCTTTTACCATGACTCAATTAACAGGTCGTATGTTTAATGTAATTATGTGTGAGTAATTTCATTTGAGTCCAAAATGAGTTTCCGTCTTACCGACGGAACTCATGTAAATTACGCGCTTCTTTTACGAGTGTAACGGGAATTTAAACAATTGTTTTGAATTTTTTTTTTAACTATTAAAAATTTGTTACGAAAGTAGAGATAACGAGATATCGTTTACGCATCGAAAAAGCGAAAACGATATCCGACTTAGAAAAATATCAAGTTTTTAATCGAAGAGGTTAAAGCGAAATCATTTCTCTTTCTTTATTTAAGAGTTTATTGAATTTAGAAAAAAAGGAATTTTTAGGCCTGTAATTATACGCTACGAAATTAGGTGTTTACGTGTCTAAAAATTCCGACAACGTGGTGCGAAAGCAAACATTGTCTCTTGTTCAATAAATTCTACAAGAAGCTTTAATTTTCTCGTTACCATTTAATTAACGCAACAATTTACTTGAATGACAGAAGTCGACGGAAACTGTCGTTTTTGTCTCTACTCGTGTCTATTAATTAATTAAAACTTATTTTATTTAGTGCAAATTCCAAAATATTTTGATATCTCCTTAGATAAACACAGTAACAACGAACTACGGTAGTTGTTAAATTGGTCTTTGTGGATACGACATCCCTTTTTATATTAAAACGACGCAGCCGTGCACTTGCGGCCATATTTTACTTTCTTTCTCAACATGACAGGAGCTCTCTTTTTCTCTTCATTCACGGTTGGCTAGGCATCTCTTCACTCATATTTTTGTGCTACATACCATTATCTTCACTTCGGTCAGCTAGGTGGTTTGCCTAGACAAATATAGCCGTTCCTGAAACTCATGTGCTCTGGAGCTTCATCAATTGCAAGATAAAATCAAATTACTCTCTTTTAAATGGCTCAAGGCTAAATTGACAACCTTTGTCTACACTTATCATGTGGCGACACCCTTTATTTTTGTCTTAGCATTTCTTTGTAATTGTTCTCGACATATTGCAGCAGCTCGCTATTGTTTGCTACTTTTGTAACAACTCTTTTTGTGCTCCCTAGCACACCTTGTGCGGCACTACTAGAAAACTCGGATTTAGCGACGGTCATTTTCCGTCGGAAAAGAGTCAAAATTTCGTCGCAAACGATTTTCTGACGGATTTTGCGACGCTTCGTAAATCCGTCGTAATATTGGTGGTCGGAAAAGATTAGCGAGGGAATATCAATTCCGTCCCTCATTGTGGCGGCTGACTTATAGTCGCAAGTACTAAAATTCCGTCGCTAAAGCTCTTATAGTATGGATGTATATTTCCCTGTTTTCCGTCACAAACTACCAACGTAATACATAACCGTCACAAATTACTGAAGGAAAAAACCGTTGCAAATTACTGAGAGAATACTCCCGTGGCTAAATATCTGGGAGTTTCAATAGCGTCGTGGCATTGACTGACGCTACTTTGCAAGACAACTTGTGACTTTCAGATTTTCCGTCGCAAATAGGATTTTTTTTTTTTTTTTTTTGCCTTAAATTTAGTTTAGGAAATTTCTGAATTATTTCTCAAAACACTTTTCGAATATAAGACAAGGAGATGAAAAATCACAATATAAAATACATTAATATGATAAAGTACGATAAAAATCACATTAATATTTGATGAAAAACCTTTTTGGTTGCATTAACAAGAATCACACTACTTATCTTTTCCATCAAAATATATTGAAATAATTACTAAATAGTATTAGAACATTTACTTTAAACTAAAAGTTATAATCAAATTTTCAAAATAATATGATAAATAATCAAGTAAGTGGACATAGTTGTTAATCCTAACTCAAACGATAAGGAGGTAGATGTGAATGACCTTGTGTAAAAGACTCCATGAATTTCTGGAACTGCTCTCGGAGCAATCGTGAATCCTCCTGTGACTGCTCTCGAGCTAAACGTGACTCCTCCTGTGATGCACAAATCAATTCCTCATTAGTCTTCAACCGCTCCTTGAGTTCCATGTTCTCAGCTGACATTTTAGATATTGCAGTCCTCATATGCTCATATTCAGATGGTGAGACGCCGTCAAATGATCTAGATGAAGAAGGCTTGTATTTTCCTGCCTCTGACCCCAAACCATATATGCGTCCTTTCTTGTCGACTCCTCCAACTACGTCCAAGAAGATGAAGTTGTCTGATTGATGGTCATTGGACACATCATCCCCCTCTGTTTGCTGTGAGTTCCTTCCAAAAATCCGTCTTTCATATTCATCCTACAAAATTAGAGTTCGTCTTAATTCTTACATACAAAAATATGAAATCAAATTAATTACTACAATTAAATTCATATATAAACCAACCAATAACAACTTAAACAAATTAAAACTAGCTTTTAATTAATAACTAAGTTATCATAACTTCTTTCCAAGTGAAGAAACATAAGATCATCATGTTCAGATGTCAGATGAACAATAATAAGCATGCATAACATTAAAAACTATGGCACAAAAGCAGGTAACATACAACAATAAACATGATTAGATAACCAAAAACAATTATACCACATGATGGCAGAGTTATAGTGTAGCAGCATGCATCAATACACATGAGGACAGTTATAAATACAGATTTTAAAGTTTTTCCAATTAACTTGACTTTCCACCAGCATACCAAGTCCACCAAAGGATATAACTAATTCTAGAAAATTTTCAATTGTTTTATGTTTATTTGACAAAAGGCTGGAAATGATAATCTCATCGAATTGTAACTTACCGCAACCATTTGAGATTTAGAGGATACCCACTTTGATGGATCGCCTTTCATTTCGTGTGTCTTTATATACACCTCCCAGCAGCTTGGAGTCATGTTTGAGTCAGTTTTCTATAGTACAAAATAAATAAATAGATTAGTATTATGGTTAATTTAAATCACTATGCTTTACTGCAAATAAAATTTGTTTACTTAATAATCTTTTAGAATGCTCGGTTGTTGGAATTGATCCACAAGTGTGCAATGGACCATCAGAGGATCTTCTATTTTGCTTATTAACTTCTGCCTTATTCACAATTTTTTTCCAATTTTTCACGCAATTGAACAGGGATCCATTCGCCTTTGTCTATTCCTTTTCGTACCCGATACATTGTATTTTGGTACCCGTCAGATGCCTTATGATGATAAGTCTTCTCTATGTTTTGCTCATGCTCAGGAAGCCACTTATATATCCTCTGCAATACAAACAATGTAAATAATATAGGTTAAACCGGACATCAAACTAGGAGCTTTGCTCTAGAACTTGTAACTCTTTTGTGAGTTATTAATATTCACCACTATTCTCTTGTTTCTATTGAGTTACGATTCTATTGGGAGTTTGTCACAGAATTGATGCATTAGAATTCTATAATAAGGGAAGCATGTACTCACTTCATACTCAAGTATAAGCAGAAGTACTTTTTTTCACACTTATTAAGGATGGTAGATAAGTGCATATAATTTCCTTGATTTCATGTAAAAAGAGATTAAGAAAAGGGTGATGCTCCACTGGAGAAGCTATAGTTAGTGCCAATCCGAAAATAACATCACTTAAGGGCTGTATATATGTTAGTTGGTGTAACTTTTCATTTTATAATTTTCATAAGTGACTAGTAACAAATTTCATTCCATACCATCCAAAGTTGGGAGGGAGCCAAAAATGATGGTAGGCAGTGCGGTGGAATATAATATATACCAGCAATTCCAAATAAAAAATGGACTAGAGATAACTTCAACCAACAATTTCAAATAAAAAATGGACTAGAGATAACTTCAACCGACAAATCTAACAACGAGGACGTTAAACATAAGTTGGAGGAAGAGGACAGTACCTGAAACTCGTTATACCACAAGTCCGCAAGTTCCTTGTCATTTTTCCTTAACTCTGTATAGGTTGCCCAAGTCCCTTGTAACAGACGTTTCATAATCTTTGTAATGGCACGTGGGGGCTGAACAACAGGCTCAAACCTATAAAAACAAAATTAAACTAGTAAAATACAAGGATACCAGTTATTATAGAATTAAACAGAAAATATTATAAAAAATCTTACGTTAACTGTGGTCCCGGATGGATCCATATACGCCTATCAGTAGGATCTGTACTCCCAGCTATCGGATACAAATCATCACATGATGATGATGATGCATGTGGATCACCACCAGATACAACATCAAATGGTAAATGTGGCGGGCTATGTGTATTAGAAAGATGTGGACTTGGAGTAGAGTGGGGAGATTGCAACAGCTCCATGATGAGCAATGATCACTTCGTTTCTTGTTTTTGTGAGTCCATTTTTGGCAGAAGAAGAGGCTAAATTGAAAGCAAAGAGGAAGCATGTGATGACATGCCATAATAACATAACTGCAACCATATTATAAAGAATTAAGATGTTAATGAATTGTATATTTTCATTGAGGTACAAGACCAATTACATACAGGTTACAACAATAACTTGGCTGACCACAAATTAAAGTCAGCACTGATTCAGAGAGATATTCTCAATTCAATTTCAAATATTGCTAACTGAAAATCTAAACAATAATTGCATCAGCGATGAGCAATTAAATTCTCTAATTCAAAGTCAAATATTGCTAGATGAATATCTGCACAATAATTGCAGCAATCAGTTCACTGATCTTTCACATATTGATATATCAAGGCATCGTCAAAATTTGAATTCATCTAATGCCACCCCACCAAAAATTCTATTTTAATAATAAATATTTTGTACTTGAAGTGTAAATCTAATGAGTAATGATGTCAAATTAATTAACCAAAAAGCTAGTATTTTAATAATATCTTTTTTAAACTTGAAGTGTAAATCTAATGAGTAATGATGTCAAATCAATTAACCAATAAGCTAGTTAAAGAATGTTTTTATTTTGTCATTAATTCTATTTGATATCGATCAATGAAATTGTTAATAATTAATAGTGTGACTGTAACATATGTATATGAATTTCTCAGGATATTCATCTAGTGGAGCATCATAGTCATAATTAGTAGATATAAAAGGGCCTCCTGCAGTTTGTCTAAATTTGCCTCCTCCTTGATACTACAGGAAAATGCAAGACAAATTAGGCTAATTAAACTTATAATATTAGGCTTCATTATTTTTTTGAAGTTATTTAAACTAATAACTAACTAACCATGTAGTAGAGCAACTGCAAATAAGGTCATTCCTTTTTTTTTCTTCTTCAAAACTCTCCCCTCCTTTCCACTTCAAACTCACAAACAAAGCCTAGGTGACAAGCCACATTCGTGGCAGTTACTTTTGCCAAACTAATTTTAGTTCTAATGCGCCAAGAGCCGACACATATTCAATTATGCATTTCCCTTTTTGTAGTTGGTTCTATTTTGTTAGGTGATTGTAAAAAGAAACATATTTGTATTCTGTTAGTCTCATCAGGGGTTTTCAGTTAGATTCTCCTTTATTTTGTCTTAGCCTTATTGATATTAAATTCTAAGTTCCTCTCTGGTTTTTATGCAATTCAATTAGAGGTATTATTCAGAAAGTTATAGTGTGTTGCTCAATTCTTCTTCAAGTTTCATAGATGAATCACACAATTACCTACATGTTTTATTACAAGGTATTCAACTGTTATGGATTAAGTGCAAAAACCAAGCATATGCTTACTAGCCAAATCAAAGTATGATATGCACATTCAATATCATGATCCAATCCAATTGACCTATGAATTGCATGATCACAAGATCTAATTGTTTGCATATAACATTATATTAGATCTAATTGTTACATAATCATACTCTGGAAGCCTTACTACAGAATTGAATTTGAATCGCATTTTAAAGAAACTAAACAAACAAGTTCAAATAAATTACTACCAATAATGTTACCCTTCTCCTTTTCGACATCGAATTTACGAAATAGCTTAATGTTACCCTTATCCTATTAGACATCGAATTAAACATTAATATGAATAATCAACACCAAGTTTATCATGTTCTAGATCACTTCATATTTCACCAATTCACTTTAGAAACTAAAGAATAATATCAAATCCTAAATTGATAATAATGCTACAAGAGAAACCTAAAATCTAAATTAGTTCATCGCTCCACTGACCTTGCAAACATCAAATGATTCTAACTAGAATCATACAATTATAATCTTATGCTAATAGGAAGCTAATGAGTCTCAAAACAAATTAGGATTAAAACTCTAACCAAATAAAAGAAAACACAGATTAATTTAACTTAAAACCAAGCCATCTTTGAGTTTGAAAGAAAAGATGCATTCAAGACTTCCAATAAAATGATCTCTTTTTCTTTATGTTCCCCAACAACACAGCAACTCAATTTGTCATATAATGGTGCAAATTTCACATTTAAAGGAAGATGTTTAGGGTTTTTATAATAAAAATTGAGGAAAATCAATGAAAAAGGGAAAATAGAAACAAAAGACTCACAAAGAGAATGAGGAAAATATGTAGTTGTAGCAGCACGAACTCCGCCGCAGAGGACGTAGTTTCCGGCATCGTTGCTCCGAGTAGAAAGTCCAGAGAAAAAGGGTGAAGGTTAAATTGCCCAACTCCCAAAATCAATTGATCCAATAGAAATCTTAGGTGATGAGAAGTTCAAAGGTGGTTTTGTTTTTCCGATTTGTTCCTGTGGTGATCAGAAACGGCGTCGGAAGGAGGGACGGTGGCGATGAGGTTGTTTGAGAAGAGGAAGAAGTGCGTACGTATAGAGAGACAAAAGAAACTAAAGAAAATAAACTAAGTGAATATCTATTTTCACTAATTATAATTATATAATAATAATAATAATAAATAATAATAATAATTAATAAATAACTTTCCTTAAAAAAAAGATTTTTTTTTGACAGATTAAAAAAAAGGGATATAAATAACAACACGTTACATTTGTTAGTGGAAAAAAATGAAAGGTTTTAAAAAAAAAATCTATTATAACATAGTACTAATTAAAAGAAATTGATCCAAATATAAAAAGAAACAATATGGTGTGGTGGTAGGTCGACTTGCTTTTCAATAAATGGTCTTAGGTTCAAGTCTCAGCAAAGTTAATAGTATTTTACACCTTTTGGAAAAATAATAAAATATGTGAATATCTTTGTGACGGAATACAAAGACGTCACTAACCTTTTGGAAAAATAATAAAATATGTGAATATCTTTGTGACGGAATACAAAGACGTCACTAAGCGTTAGGGGGATTTGCGACGGTATATGTGACGGAATCGTTAGAATAGGTATAAAACCGTCGCTAACTCCCTCACTAAACATGGTCCACTCAAATTTCTGAGAGAATTTGTGACGGATATATAGTGACGACCGAAACCCTCACCAAATCCGTCGCTGGTGACATAATAACTATAACCCTCACAAAATCCGTCACAATTTGCGACGGAGTTTATCCCCTCTCAAATTTCCGTCGCAAAAAGGGAATTTTCTAGTAGTGCGGGGGGCTTTGATGTGTTAACATATATCTCATTTTGGCTTGTTAAAAAAAAGTGAATGGACTAAAATTAAGGAGAAGATTAAACTACTGCCGGCAATTCACTAGCCAATGAGGTCGATATTGTGGCACCGAATGAATACAATTAATTGTAAAGATATGGACATCTATTAGTCGATGAGACAACGTAACTAATTATTCGAGAATGAATATTATTAAAGACTAACCGCAAGGGATGTTAAATCTATAAAAAGAATAAGGAACTGCTATGTGATAACTGAAAGAGAAAAGAATAATAAAAAGGAACAAATAGAGAGAACAAATGCATGGAAAAGATAGGAGATTTACCCTCAACATGTAGCGGTTTTTCTTCCAACATTAACACATGGCTTGTCCCTGCCAAGAAGAAAAAACATAAGCATTAAAAAGTAATGAATCGTTGGAGAGGAGAAAAATCAATGGCATCTAGTAAATCAGATAAATGTAGATGTAAAAACGTTATCTAGTGATTCAGAAGTCTTAGCTCAATTAGCAAAATGTCGAAATTAATAGGCCGGATGCCATGATTGGGGTTCGAACTCTAATACCCCATTTATGTGTGTGAGTTTATAATGGTTTTGTTATTTCGTCTATCTAAAAAAAACGTTATCTAATGCATGTTAAAAAAAAAATCAATAAAAAGAAAACCGATAGTAGGTTAAGAGATATAACTGATCCAATCCGTCTTTCAAAAAAAAAAAAGCTGATCCAATCCAGTAGTTGTTGTAGCATATGGCATATACATGCGACAGTTTTTAACATGTTTAACGCATGTTATAAAAATTATAATCAACATCATAAAGCAAAAAAGGAAGTGCTATATCTCCCGAAAAAATTTATCTCGAGTGCATCACGATCAGCAAATTCAACGATAACAAAAAAAAAAAAAAAACAGGCTCGGGGCAAGGATTTTAGAGGTTTTTTTTTTCTTTTCATGAAATATTTTCAAGACTAAAAATTAGGGTTAATCATTAGGGTTATGATAAGACTACGGGTCTATTTGGTAAACCTACTGAACCAGCTTATAACGGATAGTTTATAAGCTCGTCTGACAAAAAAAGCTCTGTTTGGTAATAATTTTTCACCACGAGATTATAACTTATTTCATGAGCTTATAAGCTATTTTTCAGACGCTACTTCAAATAGCGTTTGAGCTTATAACTTATCAATATTTTTTCCATTTATACCCTTTTTATTTTAATCGAATCCCACTTTTATCTTTTTGTTGTTTATTTCATTGCCTTTGTGTAATAGTCCTGTTGCACAAATCTTTTTCACTGCGTGTATGCCTTCCGTTATTTTTTTTCATAGAACATGTGCACATTCCATTGTTTTTTTCTTTCTGACGACATTTTTTAATAAGGCTTTTTCATTCCAATAAAAAAAAGTTTATTATTCCAGTATACCTTTCGTTGTTAATAATATAGTACATATAACATTCAGTCTTTTTCTTTAAGAGATATTATTCATTATAAGTATCTATTGTTTTTTTACAAGAGTTGTAAGTATTTATTATTGTTAATAAAACATTTAATTTAAATCTTCTAAACAAATGAATATAATAATAATAATATCTTACGGTCTATTGTTACGTATAATTGTTTTACAAAGTAAAAACACTTGATAAAAATAAATATAAAATAAAATTTTAGCCAATAAAAAATAATTTAATAAATTTAAATTACTTTTTAAAAAAAATAATAAATTACTAAATACATAAATATTAATGGATATATATTTTATTATGAATTAAAATGACCTTTTATGTCATTTTATATTTATCAGCTAGTTCAACCGCTAGTTTTACCAAACACTTTAATTAGCTTATCAGCTATAAGTCATCAGCTATCCGCTATAAGCTATCAGTCATCAACTATCAGTTATCAGCTATCCGCTATTTTTACCAAACAGAGCCACGTATTATTTAGTACATGAAAAACATGAATGTCTTAAACTTTATAGAACGCATATTAAAAAATGTATAACTTTTTTCCTGATAGATAGTTGAAATGACAATAATCATTGGAAATCGATACATGAGCAGAGAAGCTGGAGTTTAAATCTTAGTTATGACGTCCAATCTAGCAATTCAGTTTAGGTCAAGGTTTCTTAGGAACAACGTTCGATTTTCTCATCATATCAGCTCATCCATCTCGTATGGTCTCAAACAAAATGATGATTATGTGCACTTGAGAATGGCAAGGCCTATGCTTCTAGAGTCATATCCAAGGTTTTAGCAGCTGTGCAACAAAGTAAGAAACTTATGAACTCAACATTTGCTAGGCTTTCCTGCTGAGCAAACTATTAGTAGTGAATTTTAGGTGCTTGCTAAACCATGAAAACCTCATAACATCATAAATGTTTTTTTGGGTTCCTCCTAACGTTGGTTGGATCAAAGTAAATACATATGGTTCTTCTATGGGGAAACATCCAATGGAAACTTATGGAGCCATCTTTAGAAATTGTAGATGAACTTTTGTCCAGTGCTTTTCCAAGAATATTGGCATAATAATGCATTCACAACTTAAAGATAGATATTGTATCTGAACCATTTTAATTCTTACATAAACTTCAAAACAATTTTATTTAACTACAACTTAGGAGACGAACGATACATAATAGGAATCAAGCACAAATCATGTTTCCTTCTAACCGACAAAGCATATGATTCACTCATGTCAAGTTCTTCAGCCTTATTTCCACCAACCATTTTCCAATCAAAATGGAAAAGCAAATTTGCTAGTAAGATTTCAACATTAGCAATGCCAAATGTAATTCCAGGACACATTCTTCTTCCAGCACCAAACGGAATAAACTGAAAATCGACACCTTTGTAATCAACTGAGCTATCAATGAACCTTTCTGGACAAAACTTCTTTGGTTCATTCCAGTAATTTGGATCCATTCCAATTGCAGAAGCATTAACTATGACTTTAGTATTAGCTGGTATTACATATCCATTAATTTCACAACTTTCACTGCATTCCCTTGGTAGCAACAACGGAACAGGACCATGTAGACGAAATGTTTCTTTTATTACTGACTTTAAGTATTTTAGTTCGTGAATGTTTGCTTCATCTACATGTCCTTTTGCATCGAACACCCTTCTTACCTCGGCTTGTGCCTTTTCCATCACTCTAGGGTTTTTGATAAGTTCTGACATTGCCCACTCTGAGGTTTTGGCTGATGTACCACTTCCAGCACTGAAGATATCCTGAAAGAAATTATTCACATGTAAATGATTGTCAACAAAAGTTTATAGTATAATTGTATGAACTAAGAATTTTAAATAAAGGTTTGAAATCGTAATCTGAGCTGCTACATCATGGTTTTTTATGTCTCCACGACCGCATGCCATTTTTTTGGGTGGGTTTGATCGGGTTTTCTAGGTTGACCCAACCCATGAACACAGTGGCGAAACCAGGAAATTTATGGAGCCTGGGCAGAAAATTTATCGTAAATTCACATGTGACATAATATATAAACAGTCATAAATTGAAATAAAAAAGGTTTCTCATTTTGTCAACCGAAGTACAATTTAAAATAGGGTTATTAATTCAAATTGACCATGTAATATACGTGAAGTCTGAAAATCCTGTAATTAAATAACATGTATGATGACCATGTAATTCTAGATTTTTATTATTTATAACCCTGTAATATACGTGAAGTCCAAAAAAGCAACCGAGAGATTGAATGTTTTCATGATTTCTTAGATGTGAGTTAAGAACATTAAAATATGGCTTTACACAAAAAAATTATAAATTTTCGACAAACAACAAATTAATTATGAATTTTTAAAGTGTCAACAACTCAAAAAACAAAACAACGGAAATCTCAACCTATAAATCGAATTTTGAGCTCATTATTTGCAGAGACATCTATAAAAATACATAAAAAGATCTATAAAGTTTCATAGCTTTTTGAAGTCGTTCAAATTTATTTTGATTTTTCAACCAAAATATGCAAAATTGAAATTTTGTTCCGCGTAAGCGTATACTCACAAGTCAAATTTAGTTCCCTAATTTTGTGGGCATGATTAGAACATGATAAGAACCTTCACAATGAAATTTTTTAATTTTTAAACGAGATACAAATTAATTATAAATTGTTTAAGAAAATCATAATTACGAGGGAATAAAAATTCAGAATTAATTTATCCTTGGTCGAAGAAATTTAATTTTTTGTGTAAAGCTATATTTTAACGTGCTAAATATGTATGAAAAAAATAGTGAAAAAATTCAACTTGTAGGTCACATTTTTAGACTATGCGTATATTATAGGGTGGTAAAAAATAAGAAGAAATTCAAGTTACAATGCTAAAATATATGTTTTGTATTTTACAGGATCATTTTTCAGACATAATGTATAATACAAGGTCAATTTGAACAATTAACCTGTTAAGATGGAGAAATGAATCCGTCAATAGTGTGCTAAATAAAATTAGGAGATACATGTATTTTCCGAAACCTATTTGCGTGTAAGAATTTTCATATTTTGCCCTTCTTTTTTGTAAGTGTGTTAATGGGCTTTTGGATTGGATCTAATGTGCAAAAATTATCGATCGAGCCCGCGCAACCGCCCGGGATCGTTAGGCGGTGAAACCGCCCTTGCATGAACACCCCTAACCGCATCATGACCATGATTAAGTCAATATCAACCAAATTCTATTGCTGTTATCTATGATATAAATAATCACATGTGACCTCAACACCAAAATTTCAAGAATTGTACACATATTGTAAACATTTTTGGCTAAATTATATATTTGGTCCCCTAAATAATTTCTGAGTTTTATTTTGGTCCCTAATTAATAAAAGTTCCGCTCTGGTCCCTTTATTCTACTTCCGTAAGCCAAATCGATCCCCTTTATTAGTTTTCTAATGTATATTTTTCTTGATCATTTTAACCCACTTGACTGTAGGTCTTAATGAGGTCTTTGGTGGACAATCTACAGTGTTGGTCTACCGTAGACATTTGGGGTTAAATTTAAGAGAATGGAATCAAATTGACAAACAGAGATATAATTAAGGAACCAAAACATAACTTTTATTAAGGGACCAAATATTCAATTAAACCAACATTTTTTAATAACTCATGGAGATTCTCACTTAAATACAGAGTAAATAAACACAATGCAACTTCTAAAAAGTTTGTGGTGTGTGATTGTGTTTGAAAGAACTTATTTGCAGCTTATCTGAGATTAAACAATAACATAAACACTTGTGTATGTGTTTAGTAGAACATGTGAAAATAACGTAACACGTGTCCATATATAATTGGTTTATACAAATGGCAAAATACTAACCAACATGTTTGCTTTGATAATGCTGTCAGATAGAGGATGCTCAAGATTGTTCTGCTTCTGAAGCCTTAGTAATACATCAACTAAATCTTCACCTTCTTCTTTATTCTCCTTTGTTTCAAAACTTGTATCCAATTGATGATACCTTAGAATTTTCTCAAGAATCCTATCAATTTCTTTATGCACCTCCTCAGCTTTAGACCTTATCCCTGTTAAAAAATGAAGCACTTGAAATGAAGGAAACAAATCAACCATAGAAAAACCACCAACTAGTTTCAAAACATCCTTCATAGCAACCATAAAAGCTTCTTGATCTTCAGATTTTCCTCCTATAGCAATTCTTGATGTTAAGCCAAAAGAAAATATATTAATCATCTTGCTAAGATTAATACATGACCCTTCACTCAAACCTATCTTTTTGACAATATTTGACACTTCTTGTTCCCTAATTGATTGAAATGATTCAACACGTTTTGGTGTTAATAGTTCAAAGGTGCAAATTTTTCTCATTTGTCTCCAATAACTACCATAAGGTGAAAATGTCATGCCTTTAGAACCATAGGTTATAATATCAGCAGCTAGAAGATGTGGCCTATTTGCAAATTTGATGTCATGTGTTTTCATTATTTGTTTAGCAATTTCAGGTGAAGAAACAACTATCATGGAAATTTCACCTAGCTTTATATGCATTAATGGTCCATATTTTTGTGATAATTTTGTTAGGCTATGATGAGGCATTGAACCAATTTGGTGCATGTTTCCTATAATAGGTAGTGTTGGTGGACCTGGTGGTAACCTGGAGTTTGAAGGCTTTGGTTTTTTTGATTTGAAAAATAGGATAAACACTATGAACAAGAAGAAGGATAAGAACATAGGTGATACAATATTTTTGGTCTCAAGCTCCATGGTTTCTGAAGGGAAAAGCTTATCTTAGATGTCAGATTAATTCTGAACTTATGTATGTGGCCACAAATAATATTTGAAGGCCTCAATGTTTTTATAAGAAAAATTCTTAAATAAATAATTCATGCTATTTTTTTTTTGAGGGAAAATAATTCATGCTCAATGGTAATTTTATTTTTGCTTGCTTAATTTTTCATTCTAAAGACTAAATTAATTTTTTATCCTGATTTAAGGAATGAAATGGAGAATTTTTTACTTTTTTTATTTTATGGAAAAAAATGGGATAGAGATTTAGTTTCATTGTTTGACAATTTTAAGATATAACGGAATGAAACTTTCATTCCATCCATTGAAAAGTGTACAAAATATAATGCTTTATAACTTTTTTATTTTATTTTTTACAAAACTTTTCTATTGATCTTTTTTAAGCATTATTTAAAAAAATATATTATTTATTTATTGAATTAAAACAAATGTTCTTATACAATTAATTGAAATTTAATACTGACATAAACTATAGGGTTAAATATATTTTTGGTCCTTATAAATATGTCAACTTTTCGTTTTAGTCTCTCTAAAAACTTTCTTCAACTTTTAGTCCTCCAAAAAAAATTCATCTTCATTTTTGGTCATTCTTTTAAAGTAAACTCACATATAGAATTCATATTTTTGAATAAAATTTTTTAAAAAAATTGTTAATATTATAAGGATCTCTCCCAAAAAAAATTTAGAATTTTTTACCAAAACATGAATTTTTATATTGTTTACGGTAAAAAATTCATATTTTATTTATGTTTTGTTAAAAAAGTTCTAAAATTTTTTGGAGTGATGTTTACAATATTCTATACACTTCTGCACAATTTCATTAAAAAATACAAAAATTTAATTAAAAATAGGGACTAAAAGTAGTGATTGAAAATTTTATAGAAACTAAAAGTTGAAGGAAAATTTTAGAGGAACTAAAATGAAAAGTTGGTATATTTATAGGGACCAAAAACATATTTAACCCTAAACTATATTAACTTTTCTATTCTTTTCTAACCGTAATTTAAAAAAATAGGGTTAATTAAGTAAATGTACCCTATAAATATTCAGAATTTTGTATTTAGTCCCTATAAAATAAAATCACACTTTTTAGTCCTTATAAAAAATTTCATAAGTATTTTTAGTCCGTATAAATTTTTTTCATCAGAATTTTTAGTCTCTGGCAAAAATTTCCATCAACATTTGTGGTCCCTAAAATGTTTAAGGAGAATATCACAGGGATTAAAAAGTGTGATTTTATTTTGTAGGGACTAAAAACAAAAGTGTGAATATTTATAAGGACTAAAAAAATGTTCTTATACAACTAATTGAAATTTAATAGGCTAAATTATCTTTTTGGTCCCTTAACTATTTAATTAGTATCGGTTTGGTCTCCTAACTAAAATTTGATTTATTTTGGTCCTTTAACTTCTCTCCATTATATATTTTCGTCCTTTCCGTTAGTTTTAAATCAAAAACGTTAGGTTTTCTTTATTTTCTTCTGAAATTTTTTTAGGATTCTTGTTGTTGAATGTTGATGGAGATGATATGAAGATGAAAAAAAGGACAAAAAGATGAAGAAAACCTAACGTTTTTGAATTAAAACTAACAAAAAGGACCAAAATGTATAACAGAGAGAAGTTAAGGGACCTAAAATAATCAAATTTTATTTAGAGGACCAAACCGATACTACCTAAATAATTAAGAGACCAAAAATAAAATTTAGTCAATTTAATACTTACATAAACTATATTCTCTATCATCTTCCTTTGTCATTTTATCTCACTGATAACAAATATACACATAAGAAATAAGCAATAAAAAGTGGTTTACGGTCGCCCAAAACTCACAAACACGTCAATAGAAAGATAATTCATAACCTTAATTTATCACTCAATTTCTATTATAAAAATAAAATTATCACTTAATTTTCTACCTAAATATGGCTTCATTGGAGCTTTTTATCGGTGTTTACCAACTCATGATTCATTTGAATTCAGTTTCTATGTATGAAGTTCATATTATGAAGATACAAATGTGTATCTATCTTGTGGATTGTACAATGCCATTATTTAATTCCGTGACTGTTGCACAGCACAGGGAAGCATCACCGGTTATCCTGGTATCTTTTTGGATTATTACGTCAGTGTCATGTATTATTGTCGTCTTTGATGAAGAAGATGAAAGAGGGAAACATAGGGACAAAATACTACCTATAATAATTTAAAATCAAGGATTTCATCCTGTTCCCCTCAGATTGATGGAATGCATTCCACACAATTTCATCCTCTCATTTTCAATCTAAACAATATGGAACATAAACTCGTTCCATTCCATTTAATTTTATCTCATTTCATCGTATTTCATGGGTTTAAACATAGTTTAACATAATCCCGTAAACTTAACTCAGTTGGTAGGGATATTGTATATTATATACATGACCGGGGTTTGAACTCCAGACACCCCACTTCTCCACATTTAAAATGTGTGAGCTCATGCCACTAGGTTAGTTGAACAAAAAGAAAAACATAGTGACACAATGCATAAGCATAGGCTAGCAAGCGCTAAACCTAGAATGAAAGGAACAAGTTCGTCGCTGAAAATGGTGTTCCAGAATCCACCAGAAATTGAGAAAAACTCTATAAAATATTGATTGAATAAAAGATATAAGTTGCCTCTTAAGTTACAACTGTTAAGCTTAAATAGGAAAATAACAAACCATAATTGACCAAAAATAACAAACTGAAAAAACAAAATAATAGGTTATAAAAATTTTGGCTAAAATAAAATTACTAATAAAACCCTCCTGCATTAGATATCCTAAATATATTATTAAGGCACTAAATATGTAACCCAACCAGACGCATCAACATCGCTTCACATGCAAAGGACATTAATAATGATATATATATATATATATATATATATATATATATATATATATATATATATATATATATATATATATATATATATATATATATCACATAGGGGTGGGAATAGGTTAGGCTATTCGTTAGAGACCTATGACACGACTTACTTAAAGTTTCATTCGATCTAGTTTGTTTATTAAATAAGTTAGACTCAAACTTTTTAAAAATCTCATTAATTTAAATAGGTGATCAGATTAAATCTTATAGAAAATTCTACTAAACTATCAGGCCGACCCATATATTTAATTATACATACTACATTATATAATACATGCGTATTAGCCTCTACAAAAATGAATGTCCTACATTCACTGAGATAATAACAAGATACCAAATATTATTTCACATCTAAACAAGAATATTACAATAAAATCCTTAACAAGATACCATAATCTTTCAACTTCATTCACTCATGTAATAACAAGATACCAAATATTATTGCACATACTTTCACCGTACAAAGAGTGATGATGATTACATTAACCTTCTTCTATAAACCTATTAAAAAATTCACAGAAATAGAAGAGGGCAAGAAATCATCGTGATACACCAACAGGCACCTAGATACAAACACCGAAATAGAAAAACCACAAGAAAACATAAGCAAGACCCCTTTAGGCTTTAACTGAGATTAATGTATTAAACCCTCGCACTGATGCCACAACACCTTTTAAACTATTGAAGTTTTTTTTTTTTTTTTTTGGACTTCGAACTCTGGACCTTGCATATATTATACATTGTATATACCAATTAAGTTAAGCTCACGAGAACAGCAATTGAAGTTTTTTTTTTTGTGGTAGTCAAGATTTGTACCCAACCTTATATATATTATGCATTGTTTCAACCAACTGAGATAAGCTCACGAGGTTCAAAGTGTGTGGAAGCAAATAAATAAAAAACGGTTAAATATATTTTTGATATTTATAAATATTTAAAATTTTGTTTTTAATCTATAATGTTTTCCTTTTGTATTTTGAGGGACCAAATATGCTAACTGAGATGATATCATCTCCATTGGGATATTCTTCTTTTTTTCGTGAAGATCCAGAACTGTCTTTTTCCACAATGGATTTAAGGGAACTGGATACGAAGAATCCGAAGTTGAAGACATTGCTTCGGTGCCAAGTGGCTAATTTAGTTCCATGACGTGCTTCGTTAATCTTTATAACTTTTATATGTTTTTATTCTTTTGTCTTTCTTGTCTAAAAGATCCATTAATTCCAAATATTATTTCCAAAAACAAATCTTATTAGAAATAAATATATATTTTTACAAATATACCTTCATAAAAATTTGTGAAGTATTAAATATACCTACTAATATTAAAAAGACTACCAATAAAATAAGGTTAGAAATGTCCTTTAACCAATAAATATAATATCTTACAAGTTGTGACTTTTTCTTATAAATAAGACTAAATTTTCTTATAAATCCGACCGGAAGAAGTATAACCTTGGAAAAATTGATATAGGAATTTTGAATCGTTCCAATTCTGAGGTGATAATATGGATGGATTGAATCCATTCGACAGATTACTAAAATCCTACGGATCACATAATTTTTAAAAATGAAATCCAATAAATTATTTTTGATATTATATAAATATGCATATGCGAGGTTGCGGGTCTGGGCAGTATAATACCCTTACCCGTGCCCATATCCATTTATATTTGTGGGTATTACCTGGACCCGTGCCCAGACCCATAAAAGCGAGGTTTTACCCTACCCATTGTGGGTATTTTTTGCGGGTACGCATTGAGCATGGGTCCAATTGCCATCCCTAAGGACCAGGTAAAGGAGTATAGGATTTTACTTCATGATGTATCATTACAAGTTGATATTTAGGATATTTGGCAATGGAAACTCGATTTGACGACATGATATTTGGTGTGTGGAGTGTACAGTTTTCTTACCTATCAAGAACCAGAGCACTTTACATCGATGTCAGAATATACTTGGCATAAGGATGTTTCTTTAAATGTATCTTTGTTTGCTTGACTATTATTCTATAATAGGCTTCCAACTAATGATAATCTTTTTAGACGACGTATCATCCCTTTTGAGTCTACGCTCTGCACGAGTGGGTGTGAAACTAATCAAATTAATAAAAGAAGGGTGTCATAATCAAACACTAGTAGACTCAGCCCAACTTTTTTTTTTGTCATAAACAAACAATGGTCATTAACACTTCGTATTCATTCTTTCCATTTAAGTGACTTTATATCTTATTACTTCGTTCTCACATTCGTCGTCATCTATACATCGATCATTCTATTAACCTTAACTTTGTTCTATTTTAAAATTATTATCTCATCTTATGGTTACTTTCGACTTCAACAACTTTCCTCACTAAGACTTTGTTATAATTTAAGGAGTTATTCTCTCGATACCGGTCGTTATTATCATCGTCAAACATTATAACTATTACATACATCATTCACTCTTATCATCCTTCATTCATTCTAACTTAGGTCATTATCTCTCTAGTGATTTGTTATCTTGCCTCATCGCTAATATTACCCCTACATTATTCTTTAATTAACACACAACTTTCTATTCCCATTTTATTTCGTCTTATCGATTTTCTCAATATCATCTATCCTCTTAAATCGATCACACTCATTTCATTTTAACCTAGGGTCGTTACTTCACCAATATCATTCTTCCTAACATTATCCCCTACGTTAACTTACACCTTTCTATTTCCAATTACCTTTGTCTCATCCATTCACCTAGCATCTTCATATATTGACTCATCTTTTTCATCGTCTATTTCCTTAGGTCACTAACATCATATGCTTGTTTTACTTAGTTTTTGTACACTTTAATTTTAACTTATGTTATTAAAATTAACCTTTATTCCTAGGTTGTTTTTTTACCTCTGTCTCCTATCTATGAACTATTCCTAATACAATCCCATTTTCTTCATTAATTCTCTAATTCTACCTCGCTATTTACATCGTTATGATCTTTTCCAATTATTCATGAGTAACTCGACATTCTTCCTTACCGCGACTGACATCCCTCACAATATCCCTTTATTCAACCTACTCCCCTCTATCATCGGTTACCTACACCTCATCGTATCTTTATCATTACCATTTACCTTGACTTTTCTTCTATTCAACCAAACAATTGTTTTATGTTCTCGCTTTTCATATATACTCGCCTCTACATATATCCTTTACTTTAATTTACTCTTATTTTCATCTTTATTAGTTAATGAATTAACTTCTTACAACTCTCTCTACTTTACCTTCAAGTCTTTCGTAAGCATCATTTATTACGTCGTTCATCGTCGTCATATAACATCTATACTATCATCATACCTCATCATATTACAACGTTAACATCTCATACATCGATTAACATCATATCTACATACTATATATATAGTTTACGTTTTCGTTATTTCAGCATCATGTTTGGAACACACCTCCATCATTAGTTGTATCTCCATTTTTCTACATTTTTTCCCTAATGACAGGTCTTATCCTTCGCTCTCAGGCTTAAGATATTTTTTCACTCCATTCATCATTCCTCGTTATGTTTTCCCCTATTCTTTTAGGCTCATTAAATTTAGGTTCCTATCTTCATATATAGTTTAATCGTTAATATCTTCTATTGTCTTACCCACTATCACTGGTTCGTGTTTTAGACTCGCCATTTCCTTAGGGTAATCACTTATATTTATGCCTAAACACACTTTCTAATTTAGGTATATAGTTTAAGGACTATTACTTTTAATTTACACAATAACAACTTGCTTAAACTCACTAATGCTCTCATAGTTATATATGTTTTAGAGACCACTGAAAGTGTTATGCTGAAATTTCATGAAAAACGCAGCATGGCCCATATGCGGTATTTTAATCATGACTAAAGTTCTAAAAATAATAATGGATTCCAACCAAAATAAAATGAAAGCTAACAACCATATCTACAACTTTAATGAAGATGCCCAAACCTAATTCGGAAAAGAAAATGGTAGAAAAATTGATTTGCCTAAGCTTGGGGAAAGAGCACGACCTTGCTGATCACTGCTGACCCCTGTGTAGAATTTTGATCATATCTTGAGTTCTAGATGCTTAAATCGAGTCTAATATTCACCCCAAACACGACCCTAATATTCACCCCATGATTACCCTTTCTTTCAAAACATAATTCTTCGTTAACATAGTGGATTATCCACTCTTTTTAAGGCTAAAAAACTCAATTTAAAAACCTAAACTAGTTTTCCTCAATTCTCATCTTTCAACTTCATCTTTTAATTCGTTCATCATAAATATCTCACCACAATCTCACATCATAACAGCAACATCATATTAAGAATTAAACACCTCTATCATATATTAAGATAACCTAACGAGCAAAGATTCTCTCCCTTACCTCGAATTTTCCAAAAGCGCGGCGTTTGGCTCTCTTCTCCTTAGCTAGGGTTTCCTCCTCTCCACTATTCTTCTCTTTTCCTTTCTCCGGTTCAGCAAGAGTGTTTTTCTGATTTTCTATCTCTCTATTTATACTAGAGAATTGGGCTATTCAACAATTATTCATTTTCCTCTTCTCAACTTACCATAATTTTACTTCTTCCTCCCCCATTTATTTTATTATTTCTACTCTGCACCTCCCACTTCTATTTTCTCATCATATTAATCCTCATCACCTATCAATCACAATAATATATAAAACTCCGTCTATTTTGCCTCGTTAATTTAATTTAATAGAAATTCAGGGTGTTACAATTCTCCCTCACTTAAAGAATTTACGTCCTCCAAAATTACCTGAAGGTGACCGCTCTGAACAAACATTCCTTCATATTAACATCTTATGTTTATCTATCTAACATACATTCTTCCAATGACCATGATCCCATCTCACAGCTCATCTAAACCATGTCTATATTTATATACAGTTCACCTACTCATAACTAAACTTAAAAGATCAAACTAAAAATTCTCAACCCATATTATCATCCTACCCTGCTAAATACCAATATCAAGCTCGTGCCTCTTAATCCCTCAACTTATAACTAACATCCATCTAATCTTGAGGTTGTCACCATAACGTTTAACTTCTCACTCTGAGGACTAAGACTCCCCCACTCGTTCCTTTCCCACACACAACCTCCTGTTGAAACCTCTACGCTATCTTATCAGTTGGAACCTCATAAGGTCTATTATGCTCCCGATTCTTACCTTCCTTCTCCTTATCAATCTTGTAGCAACCAAATCCTTGCTCGACTACTCTCCTTTAACCATCCTTTCATGTTCCATAAGCAGTTATACAAAATATTAAAGGAAATTAGGCTTTGACAGTGCCTGCACACGTGCCGCCTATGGGGACTTAACCAAATTATTAAACCTAGGCCGGATGGACTGACCTGCGATGATACCAACTATGTAACACCCTACTTCCTAACGATAAATATTAAATATTAATAATTGATTTAATAATATGGATGTTACAAAACTCAACATTATATCGCAAAATAATAAATAAAATGTTGTCTTTTAAAATAAATTCATTGTAGAAGAAGAAAATCAGTCACTGATCTAATTGATAAATTCATACTTGACTTCCAACAATCATAAATAGATAATAACAAAGTGTCCAAGATTCAACTCAAATGTAATTAAAATTAAATCGTCAATCCCAACCCTAGTGTTACAATATCAAAGCTCGTAGCGACTACATGTTTATTCAAGTAACAAATAACAGAACTAAACAGAGGGCATCCCCTCATCTCCACCTTCTAAAACGTCCCGCTGCTACTCCCCATCAACCTGGGTATCTAGACTTAAAGTACAGCCGTCATACGAAAAACAACACAACAAAATAAAGGGTGAGAAATCCTGCCATAACATAATAATACGGAAAAGCACGCACATAAAATAAATATCAAGAATAATATAATCTACATTATCTCATCGTCTCAACAATCATTATGTATAATCTATTCCTTTCACATGTGACAACGACACATCATTTTCACACATAACCAATTAGCATAAACATCAACAATTACACATCATTCATGACATCACCAAACAACAAAATATCATCATGTATATGAAAAGATGAAACTCTTTCATAACACCTATATGCATGTTGGTACCAGTCTCAACTCACCAAAATTGTATGTCAGAGTTATGTTACTAAACATACACGTCACTAGAATCGTCACCAAAATCCTAATCATGATATGATGCATGAAGAAACTCACCAAATACAACACCATAAAATTTATATATTTACTCACCAAAAACGTCACCAGAATTTATATAGTTACTCACCAACAACGTCACCAGAATTTATACAATTACACACCAATAACGTCACCAGAATTTATATAATTATTCACCAATAACATCACCACAATTTATATGTTTACTCACCAATATCATCATCATTAATCATATAGTGTTTCCTCTCTATGCAACTAGGTTCTTCCTCACCATAGTCATTAACTCTTCGTGCTCATTCTTCTCGTTAACTCTTCGTACTTATTATGCCTCACCATAGTTACTCACCAATATCATCATCATTAATCATATCTAACCAATATCATAGGTTCACTTTTATCACCTAGCTTCTTTCTCTATGTGTCTGAAACATGCTTATAGCATAATGAACGAAACACTCTTAAGTGTTTTGCAGATTGCTTCCTTCCCATCCATACTTCTTCAGGAATCTTATCAAGTTTCTTTTTTGGAAATCTATTCATAATGTATATTACAGTCTTCATAGCTTCTCCCCGTAAAGTATTTGGCACATTCTTCAATTTTAACATGCTTATGGTCATGTCAATCAATGTTCTATTTCTTCTCTCAGTTGAATCATTATGTACTAGAGTATATAGAGCAATCACCTCATGAATTATGCCAATTTCTTCACAAAGCTTCTCAAAACCCTTATAGTATACTCTCGACCTCCATCACTTCTTAAAATCATAATATATTTACCACTTTGCTTTTCTACAAAGAACTTGAACTTCTAGAATATATCAAAAGCACCATTCTTTGCTTTGATTAGACATAGCCAAATCTTCTTGCTAAATTTGTCCAAAAAACCGATGAAGTATTTGTTTCCTCCCATTGAAGGAACCTCTAATGGACCATATACATCAGAATATACTACATTCAACACCTCTTTTGATATATGAGTTGTAGTAGAGCTGAATGCAGTTCTAGGTTGCTTGCCTATCAAGCAAGTATCATAAATTTATCAGGTATATCCAACTTAGGTACTACCAAAATCATCTCTTTGTCAACTAAATGATTAAGACTTCTGTAATTAAGATGGTCTAACCTATAGTGCCATAGCCAGCTATCTTCATTGTTCACAATAGCAGATAAGCAATTCCATTTAGCAACTTTCATATCAGTCTGAAATGTTCTATTTTTTGCAAGGGGAGTTTTCAGAGCTAACCTTTGATTCTTATCAATCAACTTCAAAGAATTATCCTTCATAGTTACCGAGTAACCCTTCTGAACCAATTGACCAACACTTAGCAAGATGCATACCAGGGGCATAGAGAACATCTTCAATTACAACTAATTTTCAATTATTTCCCTCAATAGATATCTTCCCCATGCCTTCTGCAACTAGTGTTCTATGATCAGCAAGCTTCACCTTGGTATTCTTCCTAGGATCGATTTCTTTCAACCAATTCTTATTGACAGTTATGTGATTAAATCAAACAGTATCTAAGAACCATCTTTCTGAATTGGAACTCTCAGTATTGATTGTTGTCACCATCAACAAGACTGTTTCAGAATCTAAGTCTTCTTGTGCAATCCTAGCATGTTCCTCTTCATTCTTTGCTTGCTTCCCTTTACCAGATCAACATTCAAAAGCATAACGGGCAAAATTTTCACAATTATAGCATTGAGCCTTCTTCTTATCAAAACCTTTGTTCTTGTTTTGATAAGAACTTCCTCCTTTTGAACATTCACCATTTTCAATGACTTTGTTCTTCCCTTTTGACCAGTTTCCTCCCTTGGAGTTATTCTTGCCTTTCTTGAAGTTCTTCTTAACAAAATCATCTCTATTAATAGTTTGAACTTGCAATACTTGTTGAATTGATCTTTCATTTCTTCTTTCATACACCATCAATTCATGTGCCTCCAAAGAACCATGCAGTTCTTCAATCTTCAAGGTATTCACATCCTTTGATTCTTGTATGGCCACAACTATAAAACCAAACCTTGAAGATAAAGTTCTCATAATCTTCTCAACTATTTGCAGATCAGAAATTGTTTCACCATAAGCCTTCATCTGATTTACAACATTAATCAGCTTGGAGGATTAATCAACAATCTTTTTCTCATCTTCCATTTGCATCAACTTAAATTTCCTTCTTAAGGACTGAAGCTTTATCAGCTTCACCTTATCATGGTACCATTCAAGAATATCCCAAGCTTCATTTGATCTTGTGGATTTAGAAATTCTCTCAAAGTTTCCTCCATCAAAACTTTGTTGAATGAAGAACAATGTCTTACAATCGTTCTTCTTTAACTCCTTGTATGCATTCCTTTGCACCTCAGTAGCGTTTCCACCTAGTTCATCATAATCGTTTTGCACAATCATAAATAAATCTTGTACCCCAAATAGATTCTTCATCACAACACTCCATCTTTCCCAATTTCCACTTTCAAGGGTTGGAAGATGATTATTGAAACTGTTGTTACCATTCATGGCTTCACTCATAGCGTTTCTACACCTTGATTAATTGTGTGATTGAAATTTCTTGCTCCATTGTATCAGAACCAGAAGCTCTTAATGCCAATTTGATAACGCAACAAAGATTGCTTGCAATGCAAGCTATGAGTTTCTTATGAAATTATTGTTGAGAAATTGAGAGAAGAAGGAAGAGATTAATTGTTGTAAACTATATGTATTTCATTAGATTGTGAAAATAGTTACAACACACTTATATAAGACTTATTCACTTTGCTTTCTTAGTAAGCAATCTAAACAAACTTAGCTAGATCACCTCACTCACTTGTAACAAACTACTAAATATGTTTTAATCCAAACAAACTTGAATTAAAACCAATCAAACTTGCATTAAAACTAACATCTATAGTATTGATGATCTCCCAGGATTCCTTGCAATAATTATTCGATCCTTTGGCATTATGATCATAACTACACAATATTGTTATCAATCAAAAGATTTTGTGAATTAAATTTCACAGCTTCCATTTAACATGTGGAGTAGGCTATGGATGATATGCGTAGGGAACAAGGTGCAAATCATTTTTCCTAATAACAGCTGTTCCAAAACTCTCACTCATATCTAAATCTTCTTTTTTCATAGCATTGGGAAGTTTCCAATCAAAGTGGTACATCAACAATGCAAGTGAAAATTCAACATTGACCAATCCAAATGTAACCCCTGGGCACATTCTTCTGCCACTGCCAAACGGAATGAACTCAAAATTATTACCTTTGTAATAATCTAAACAATTGTCAATGAACCTTTCCGGATAAAATCTTTCTGGGTCATCCCAATTATTTGGATCTCTTCCAATGGCCCAAGCATTCACTATTACTTTGCTTTTAAATGGTATACCATACCCATTTATTTCACATGCTTGTCCACACTCTCTTGGCAATAAAAATGCGCCAGGAGGGTGTAATCTCAATGTCTCTTTCACAACATATTTTAAATATTGTAATTTATCCATGTCACTTTCATTGGGTGTTCTTTCTTTATCAAACACCTCTCTTACCTCAGCTTGTAACTTTTTCATTATTCTTGGATTTTTAATCATCTCTGCCATTGCCCATATTATGGTAGAAGCTGATGTTTCACTTCCACCTCCATACATATCCTAAAAAAATAAAGACATCTAGTTAGTTAAATTTTTTTCAAAAATATAAGTTAATTAAATTGATTCAAAGAGCATCCACGGAAAAATAAAACCCAAATAATATTAGAAAACCAATTAGTTAAAAAAATAAATTGATTCAACACTAAGAAACATATTTAATTTATACTTTTATTTTTCCTTAATAATTTACGATGAGAAAAATTATTATCCTTATGTGCACATGAAAGAAATAGAAACAATATTTTTTCCTACAAAAAAATAAAAATAAAAATTAAATGCTTATGCTTACCAATATCACAGCCTTGACACTATTATCACTTAAACAGTCCTGCTTCAATAGCACATCTACAAGATCTTCTGCCACTTCTTCACTATGATCTTCAACAGCCCTTGATTTATTTACCAGCCTATGTTCATCAATAATATTTTGCAATATAAGGTCGGTTTGTTTGTGTAACTTTTCTAGCTTAGGCTTCAACCCAGATATGTTTTGAAGCCATTTATAAGAAGGGTACAAATCTCCCAAATTAAAACCTCCAGCAGCTCTAGTGGATTCCGATACCAATGATATGAATTTTTTATTATCCTTGCACTCCTTCCCAAGGGCTACCCTTGAAGTGATTAAAAAAATTCTTGAAAACACTTCTTTGGTGAGATTAATTTCTGATCCTTCTTTTGAAGCTATCCATTTGATTAGATTAGTCATCTCTTCGGTTCGAATTGGTTGAAAAGATTGAACACGTTTTGAACTTAAAAGTTCTAGTGCACAAATTTTCCTAAGTTGTCTCCAATAATCACCATAAGGTGCAAAAGACATACCCATAGAATTATAACTCATTATCTTTGAAGCTTGGATTGGAGGCCTTGATGCAAAGACAAGATCATGTGTTTTCAACACTTCTTTAGCATATTCTGCTGATGAAACCACAATAGTAGATACTTCTCCAAGCTTTAGATGCATTAAGGGTCCATATTTTGTTGATAAATCTCTTAGTCTATGATGAGGAAGTGAACCAATGAGGTTGTGTATGTTTCCTATAATAGGTAACTTCAATGGACCTGGGGGTAAATTTGGAGTTGATGAGTTGAATTTCTTGGTCACGATTTTGTTTACTATAAATATGAAAATGAAAAGGGAGAAAATGGAGGTAAAGTACGGGATTTGAATATCCATGTTAGAAGCAGAAAAATGACTTTCAGTTTTTGTGATGAAATTAGTTTTTAACTCTAATATATATAGGTAAAGTATATGATTTGAATATCCATGTAGAAGCAGAAAAATTATTCAGTTTTTGTGAGGAAATTTGTTTTTAACTCTAATATACATAGAATGTAGGAATTTCCATAATTTTGTTTTATTCTAAAGAGTCTTGCTACGAAAATTGCGGATTTGAATGCATGACTGTGCATTATTAGATGTATTTTGTTAAAAAATAATTATGTTCACAAAGACCAAACATCATGCATATAGATAATACTAGGTTGATTTCAAATATAAGTTAAAAAAAACCTATCTTTCATGATCAAAATACAAAGACTTTTTAAATTTGAATCAAATATATTATTTTCTTTCCTTATATTTGACCAGACGTAACAGTAGTTAAGGGAGGCTATATTATCGAATACTTTACAATATATTATTTTATTTACTTGTATTTGACCAGAGGTAACATTGGCTAAGAGAGACTATACTATCGAAGGCTTTACAGTATATTATTTTCTATACTTATATTTGACCAGAGTTAACAGTGGCCAAGGAAGGCTATACTACCGAAGGCTTTACATTATATTATTTTCTTTACTTATATTTGACCAGAGGTAACAGTAGCTAAGGGAGGTTATACTATTGAAGGCTTCACAATATGTTTTTCACTACTTATATTTGACCAGGGGTAACAGTGGCTAAGGGAGGCTATACTATCGAAGGCTTTACAATATATTATTTTCTTTACTTATATTTGACCAGAGGTAACAATAGATAAGGGAGGCTATATTATCGAAGGCTTACGGTATATTATTTTCTCCACATATATTTGACCAGAGGTAACAATAGTTAATGGAGACTATACTATCGAAGGCTTTACAGTATATTATTTTCTCTGCTTATATTTGACCATAGTTAACAGTAGCTAATGGAGGCTATACTATTGGAGGTTTTACATCATATTATTTTACTTTACTTATATTTGACCAGAGGTAACAATAGCTAATGGAGGCTATACTAACGAAGGCTTTACAATATATTATTTACTTAGCTTAATTGCAGTTTTGGCCCCCTAAGTATCACAATCTTGTGATTTTGGCCCCCTATAAAAAGCAATAACAAATTAGCCCTCCAAATTTATCCCTTTTGCACTTTTGGTCCCCCTAACCAATTTTGACCAAGTCAATGCATAGGTGGCACCCACGTCACTTAAAGTGAGGTGCCACGTGTGACTTTCTATTTTCTTAGGGGGCTAAAATCGCAAGATTGTGATCCTTAGAGGGGCCAAAACTGCAATTAAGCATAATAAGTAAAGTGATAAGGGTACCACATATGCATTGACCCAGTCAAAATTGGTATAGGGGGCCAAAAGTGAAAAAGGGGGTAAACTTGGAGGGCTGATTTGTTATTGTTTTTTTTATAGGGAGCCAAAATCGTAAGATTGTGATACATAGGGGGCTAAAACTACAATTAAGTATATTTTTCTTACTTATATTTGACGGTGACAGTAGATAATGGGGGTTATACTATCGAAGACTTTACAATATATTTTTTTTTTTACTTATAGTTGACTAGAGATAACAATAGTTTAGGGAGACTATACTATCAAAGGCTTTATAATATGACAAAAATAACATATGAGGATCCAAGAGAATCCAATAAATGAGTTTGAGTATCATCCCCCTATAAAAAATGATTCAGTACCCTTTTCCTATTTCGAATTAACCATTCAGAGCAATTTCGATGCTCCGATCGGCTAACACCATGCACATGATAAGAACCACATGCTGGTGCTCCATATTCACCATCGTTGTATCTCCAATTTTCAACCATTTTTTGTTTTTGAAACACAAATACCAGAAACAGGTACCATAAAAAGGAGTTATGATTCTTAACATTTTTTATCTTCTCAATTTTGTCCATTAGAAGACATAAAGACACACAAAAAGTTAAAAATAATTAATTATGGTGAGACTCATTTAATAATGAAATCCACCACCTATTTTTTGTATATATATCTTCCATAATGACAATCTCCATTTATTTTTATAAATGGAGAGGATCTCAACTCCCATAAAACCTAACATCGCCAAATTTTTTACCGATTGTTGACAATTTTGCAAATGTACTATGATGTGCAAGTAATAGTGATAAATTTGGATTGTATTAACATAGATTGTGTTTAATTTAGACTGCAACAAAGTTTTTTTTATACATGGGGGAAAATATGCATGAATATTCGATTTGTTATTGGAAATAAAATTAAAAATACATCGGAATGGTTATAAAAGTATTAAGATTTGAATCCCCTCCTTTTTGCTAACAAATTCTCGAATTTTCTATCCATGCAATGATGTTTTATATAAATTAATTGAATTTGACAAAATAGGTTTATACTAATTTCAAGGCTCAAAATCTATTTTTCAAACAAGAAACCAAACATTGGCTCACAAGTTGATCCCGTCGCCCGGCAAGAATTTTCAAAATTGCATATCCTCAACTGTATTTGATCAGCAGAGCCAAATTGCTTCACCAACCGACACTAATAAGAACTTGACCACTTAGTAACTTTTGTAGTTAAGTTACACTTCTCATGATCAACATATTTAGCTTAACAAAACAAATTAAAAGAAAACATATCTAATTTACTAAAGAATTCCAATACAATAATTTATTCAAATTGACTCTAAATCTAACACAATAACTAAGAGAATTAGACAAAATAAACACCCTAAAACTCTAAACCCAACATAATATGTATATGACCAGGGCCGGCCCTAGGGCATAGGCCGCGAGTGCGACGGCCTAGGGCCCTTGTCGGTAGGGGACCCAAAAAATTTTTTAAGGTGGGGGGTGTTTATAGAAATATATGGATTTTTGGGGGTATATATAGCAAAATTCTCTGAAAAGGCCAAAACTTTTATATGTTACAGGAATGGGCTGAAATATGTTAACGTGTTTGGCCCTTTTAGAGACATTTGTTATATATATATCCCATGCAGCACAAAAATTTCTATATACACCCTCCTATAAAAAATTTGGTTGTTCTTAATTATATGCTCGAAAAATTATTATAGAAGAAATTGGTGATATTTTTTTGGCCCCTTTGTTCCTAATAATGTGCTTCACTAATATTAAAAATATTGACGATATTTATTATCCAAGAAATTAGGATAATTTTCATAACAAAGCAAATTCTATTTTAGATGAAAATGGGGTGCTAAAATTTCAGTCTATTTCGCATGTGCTAATTTTCTATACTTCTACTTCTACGATATTTTATTTTGTTTTGGTGTATATAGAGTATTTAATTTATTTTTAAATGTTGTTTAAAAAACATTTATTTGGTAGTGAAAAGCGAAATAAAAAAAAACGAAATGAAGAGCTAAAATAACACAACAATGAGCTAAAAAAAAATTATGATGTATTATGTAAGGGTCCTTTTTCATATTTTGCCTAAGGCCCGTAAAACTCTAGGAACGGCCCTGATATGACAAAAAGTTATCAAATAATTTTCAATTTATTTTTCTACATGCCCTGGATTTTTGCGCCCAAAGATTTTTTTTTAACCTGATATTTTCTGCATATAAGTGCATATATTAATCTCACGAGTCAGATACGATCGTAATAAATGACAAAGCTCTTCCTCAAAAGACTTTAACACTGTTATATTTTCAGGTATCAATTTAAGTTCATAACTTTGATTAAGCTAAAAGAGAATATTGTTTGTCATATCAAGTGTTGCTGAGTGCTGCCAAAAAAATTGTCATCACATGAATTTTTGTTTAGTTTTGTAAATAAGTAAAACAAAAGCTTCGATTGCGACTTTTCTTTTAATTATTGAACCCCAAAGCCGCCATACCACTCTTTTCTCTCTCAATCACTATACTAATTTGTTTCAATCCAGTAGATGACGATATGATGTTTCACCAGACATCGATTTAATTGCCAAACAAGTGATGGTTCATCTATATCTATCTATATCTATATTATATACAAATGTAAATGTTTTACATTGGTAAGTATTAAATGCTTTTTTTATCTAGCCTATTCACCTATGCATTTTGCCACGTGACACTCAATCAAAAACTTATTTCAATTATACTTACATCACACATTTTCATTAGACCTTAAAGCATCATTCCTCATTCTAATTTTGACAAAACTAATTATAAAAGACAAAAATCATAAAAGACATTAAGTATTAAATGGTATATAACAAATTTTTAATTTTCATTCTTTATTAGAACAATTATTTACAATCATTTGGTTCTTTATTTGAACATATAAAAAATACTAATTGTAACAATCCATGATAATCATTCGAAAAGAATGAATTAAAAATGCTATCAACTAATGTCTAATGCTATGAAATTCCCCTTTCTATCTACAAATACGTGTATCTATAAATTTCTCTTTTTTTTTTAATATAATATTATTCCTATACCTACTTTTTAATCCATAAGATGCTTAATGTCCTAATCACTCGTGTGGACTACTTACATAATTTTTTCAAACGTATGCATTGATCAAAATTAATACTCTGATTTTCAAAATTAGTGCAAATTAATGTCTACATAAGTAGTGTTTAAAAGGGTCCGTACAATAATACATGAACAAAGGTATTGTACAAAAAGTGACTAATTTAAATTATATGTTTACATTTTTACAAATCTCAAACAGTCAACTGTCATAAAGGACTGGTTTTAATTCGAGTTCATTTTCATTTAAATGTAATTACAACAATTTATATAATTAACAAAACTACATTCTCAATTATCCTATAAATGGGTTGATCCTTCAATCACTCATCACTACATTGTTTCTTATGTCTCTTTTTCTTTTTCAGAAGAACAAACTTTGAAAACTTATTTTTTAATTCGGTTGCATTTTTTTGTTTTCAAAATGGTTGTATGTTCTAAAAATGTCTTGATTTTTTATGTTACCGAATATATCCACAGTTTGTTGATGACAGTTAGGGTTTTGAGAATGTGGCTTGTGTCCAAGTTCTCGGACCCATTTAAATTCTGATTCACTCAAGTTGGTTTTGAAGGATTATGAGGTTGATCAATATATTATATCTTTGCTTTTTGTGTTTTTCTTTTATGTTATTCAATGTACTAAAATCATTTTAATTCAATGTATACATATAGGGTATAAGACCCTGATTTACAGATTTTAATACATCATCAACTTTAACAAATAACAATTTTCAATTAACCTTCATATCATGACAACTATATTTTTTTCCTTTAAATGTATCATGTAATTGTCCTTATATGATTGGCTCACGCTTTAAGTACTCGCAAAACTAATATGAAATTTGTTAATCCTTTAAAAAAAATGGAATTGGTTAAAATAACATTAAATCAATATTAAATTCTCATTACTTATGATGTATAATAATTTTAGTATTTTTAGTGTCAATATGATATAAAATTGAGACCACTTGCACCAAAATTATTAAAGCACGTTAAATACACATTTTCATTAAACATATGACACGTTGAATTAAATTTGAAATTATGTTTTACATTTGAATTGACTCAATAATACGTAATTTCTCAAGAGTATACTTAGACTTTGGTCTAACATTTTTTATCTAAAAATATGCTTATTAAAACACATTAATTTCTATAATAACCCTTTAAATGCATTTTAGTTTGTAACTTAAAACTACCTAAAATTACTATTTGGAAATCAGAAATGACTAATAATTAAGTCTAACATTTAGTATTTATAGGTATGCTTATTAAGGCACACTATAATTTCTATAATAACTTTTAAATGTATTTTAATTTGTATCTTAAAATACCCGATTGATATGTAAAGTGCAAAAGTGAGAAACACACCATTTTACATTTGACCTTAATAGAAAATAGCTGATTTTTTTGTTGTTTTCTTTTTTAGGTTTTTTTTTGTTCTTGATTGGTTTACTATCACGACCGATGTTTATTTTTGCTCTCTTTTTTCATTTATATATTTTTATATTATCATGGTTTTCAACCATGGGTGTCAACCCAAAATTGAAGTTGTTTCATAAAAGCACAGTCTTTGATTCATTTTTTATAAAAAATTTCTCAAGAGCCAAAAAACCTCCTATATATATTTGATAAAAATTTGAGAGAAGGTGTTGTCTATACTGTGAATTTGTTTAATGTTATTAAGAACACGGGAGAATATCAGATTATTAGACACAACTTTACAGTATACGTAGTGTGTACTATACTAAACTTGCAAGTTTGTTTTTTATTAAATAACAAAGTTTACTAAGGTTGTTAATGATGACTACCACAAACTATCTACTATTTCACTCCACCGGACTGACCAATATTTATCAAGATGACTTTGACAAAGATTTTGTTTAAAAGGTTTGACAGATTTTTTCGTTGGTTAGTATTTTTTTATATATATTAAGCAAGAACAACTCCAATGTTATGATATAAAATATCGTAAAATGACACTATTGTCATTGATATTCATACATTATTGTTATTTTAACTGTTGGCAAAGACACCGTTGTTAAATGTTTTCAGTTCCTACAAAGTTATAAACTCATAATTTTACTCCCTAAAATCCTTTATTCACTTTTAGTCCCTATTTTTTTTTTAATTTTATCGGGACTATTTTGGAGGAGTATATATATCCATTCTTTTTTTTAATAAAAATTTTAAAATAGGGATATTTTTACAAACTACAATATTTTGGAAGACTAAAATTACCCTTCAAATATTATAAGGACTAAACAAGAAAACTCATAATTTTTAGGGACTAAAAACATATTTATTTAATCCTTTTTACATTCAAAGTCAAATGACAGTCTATAAGACTATAAGATAAAATGGGAAGGAGGAATCCAATTACGCCAAATAATAGCAGCCCAATCCAGATTATGGACTAACATAATATTGAAATTTAAAAAAAGGATACAAGTGACATCTACTAATTAGATTACACTTTCTTTAAAAAAAGGATACATTCACGGGGTTTTCCCCGTGCATGGCACGGGTTTCATACTAGTTCAAAACAAAACCTCAATACAAAAAATCCGTTAATTGGTGTGATACTATTATACAGTTGACCTTAATATCTATCTATCTATTCTATGTTATATACAATTACAAATAATTATACATTGATTATTGCAATTCAAAATCAAGTAATTCTAGAACATCAACATCAGCACAATGCAATTTGCTATATAGTTAAAATAATTGTAAGTATATGATCTTTAATTTTGATTTATTATTTTCAACATACCACTTACCGTCTGCTCATTAATAGTGTCCTTCTCATCGTTAAGAAATTTCGGAGCTCCTTCGGCAAAAGGATGTTCCTTAAAGGTATATGTGTTTGCGTGGAGGTATTTTCGGATTAGGTTGCCAACCAAAGAGAATTTGTTTTAAAGAGGTATTTTGTGGCTATTAATAGTCTTGTTTTCTTCAACATTTTGTGGCTATTATTTATTAAAAGGATATATATTTAATATAAAATACAAAAATTTTAAGACAAACTTATCATTTTAAATTTCTTAACTTGTGCAAATTTGCACATAATAAAAAAGGAAAAGGTTAAAAGACACGACAAAAAAATTCGTCACCATTGCAGGAATTAATTTTAAGTTGTTGGTTGAGTACTTTTTTAATTATGTTTTTACTTCAAATGATCATAATAGTCTAGAATATGTGTTTGTCTATAAAAAAAAACACAAAACACCTTTCTCCTCATCACTGTAGCTTTGTGTGTTGCTGATCTCCATTGATTGCCATGTGTTGCAAAGAAGAATATATATCACAGTTTGCCATCTCTAGACGGTTATATAATAACCAGGTTTATGTTTTATTATAAAATATTGTAAGGTAGTACCCATTAAAAGAGAATACCACCTTTAGTTGAGGGTGTCGTGCAAATTCGTGTGTTAACTTGTCGTACTGTATAGCAACTCTCAATAGAAAAACTCTTAATCAATTCATCATTTTTCATTCCTTCTTCGATTTTCTTTCTTAGTTTTCATTTTGGAGTGAGGTACAATACATGATCATAAACCATTCATACTATCCCAAAAAATTTGGCACAATTTATCCGTAGATAGTATGCTGGTCAACATAAACCTTCATATCAATTACAATATGAATTATAGGTTTTTGTAGGTTTCAGATTTTATAATCTGAAAACCTGTAAAAGGTGTTCAAATTATGCAATCAAAACATGAGTTTTTTTGGGAATTTAGGCGCACAAGAAGAGGGGAGGGTAAGAAAATAAATTTTGATTCTCTTTTGGTTTGGATGGATTCATGGTGTCAGATGCTATAATGTTGTAATCTCGAGTGTTAAACTGATGGATCAAATCTTTGGATGAATTAACACATATTGAACAGAAAAATATGAAAATTGATTTGTTTCATTTTGTTTTTGCTCCTTTCCACCCCAAACTTCCTAAAATAACTCCAATCTGAGTTAACTCACGCTCGTTACCTAGCGGGACTTAACTCATATTGAAAGTCAGCGTGAGTTAACTCACGTTGCGATCCATTCCATTTTTAGGGCCAACACCAGCAGCTCCACACTTCAAACACACATTTATTCCCCTCTTCACCTCCAAAACACCCAAAAGTGCGTAAATTTGCTGAAAAAAGTTGAGCTCAAATAATTGGAAACGTCAGTAAGCAAGTTTCTACGCTTATCAAACGTCTAAAATCAGGTAATGCATCATCTAACCTATTTACATTTTGCTGGTTTTTCTGCTATGTTCGTCATTTTGGAGCCATAGGCGTAGCGTGAGTTAACTCACGCTGAGGAGGGGGGGGGGGGTGTCAATATTTGAATTTTGGCGCCAATTACTTTTTTCTTAAGCTTGTTACATAACTAGATATAGAGATGTTTGAAAATTTGATGTATGATGATGTTGAGCCGAAACTGCCCATCATTGAAGCTTCCGTAGATGTCAAACCTACTATTGAAGCTTCGGTTGATATGAAACCTTCCGTTGAAGCGAAACCAACCAGGTTTCCAAGCTTCGTGATAATGAAGTAAACACCGCCTCATTTTTTTTCACAAATGATAGATGGTGAGAGCGAGATGATTTGTTTGGTTGGGTTGGCGAACAAGTGGCAAGGGAGAGATTTACTATATCTACAGATGAATCAAACATAAAAAATCCAATGTTGACGTTGCAATGTGAAAGGAGTGGTGTATACAAACCACGAAAGACGAAGAAGAAATTGAAGCTTGAAGGCACGAGCTCAAGGGAATGTGATTGTCCTTGTAGGATGCATGGCTACTTTGAGAAGAATACATATGAATGGTGGTTGGCCATTGTTAATGGAGTTCACAACCATGAGTTGGAGCCAAGGTTAGACGGTCACCTTCTTGCGGATAGTGTAAGAGAGGAGGAGAAGAAAAGAGTTGTTGACATGACAAAGAGCTTGGAGTTGTCTAGGAATATTCTCACGAATTTTAATAAAAAACAAAGAAAGTGTAACGAATATAAAACAAGTGTACAATGCAGGTGCTAGATGGTGAAAGTCTATAAGAGGTGACAAGGCGGAGATGCAATATTTAGTTGTGGAATTGGAGAAGCGTAAATATGTCTAGTTCACAAGAACAAAATGTGAGGAAACCATTTTTCAAGGCAAATTTTTTGCTCACCCGGAGTCTATTAATTTGGTTAACATTTTTCCGACTGTTATGATCATGGACTCCACTTATAAAACCAATATGTATAAAATGCCATTATTTGAGATTGTTGGTGTCACTTGTTAAACTTAGAGAAATTAGGGTCAAAACTATGATTCTTTCTGCTTGAATGTTTTCATTTAAATAGTGCCAATACAATATGAAATTGTTATCTACATCTAGGCTATTTGATAAATACATAATTACACAATTATAATTGTACAATAATGTAGTATATGTTGGTTTGACATTCAATCAAGTTTGTGCAAATCTGCTGGTTATAATGACCAACAAATCAACACTAATGAATAATTCTGCTTTCAATTTTATTGACATCCACCCTCAAATTGATGATGGTAAGTCTACAAGCGTCAATTTGTTGATTGAGAAATTATGGCCTGACGTGTCATGGATTTTGTGAGTATGTGAGCAAGTTGAAATGATGTAGACATGTGAGACAGAGCGATAATTTTGTGGTCGTAGGCTTTTCTGATTGAATGACAATCAACGTCTATGTGCTTCGTTCGCTCATGGTATACAAGATTTGCAGCAATCTGTATGGCACTTGTATTATCAGCACGAAGCGAAGTTGGATGTGTTTATGAATACAAGTTCTGAAAGAATACCTCACAACCAAATAATCTCAGAGCATGTTGCAGACATGGAGCAATATTCTGCTTCAGTTAAAGATTTAGAGACCGGTTCTTGTTTCTTGTATTTCCATGAGATAAGGTCATCTCCTAAAAACATACATCATTCAGCCGTAGAATTGCTTGTGTCTGGGCATCCAGCCCAATCATTGTCGATATATGCTTGAAGTTGTATTGATGCACCTTTCGGAAAGAAAAGACCCCGCTTGGAAGTGGCTAGCAAATATCTAATGATTCGTTGCACTACAGAAAGATGCAAATGTCTCAGATTTTGCATGAATTTACTGACTGTGTGGAAAACAAAAGAGATATCGGGTCTTGTGATGGTTAGGTAGATAAGACTTCCAACAAATTTTCGATAAAAATTTGGGTCTTACAGGAGTTCACCCTCATCCCTGCGTAGCTTTACATTAACCTCCATGGGAGTGTCTATTGGAGCTGCATTGGTGAGACTAGCCATGTGTATAAGGTCCTGAGTATATTTGTGTTGAGTAATAAAGATGCCTTTATGTTGGAATTTCATTTCTAATCCCAAGAAATAAGTGAGTTGCCCAAGATATTTAATGTGGAAAGTTGTATGCAACAATTGTTTGATTGTCGCAACAACCTGTTAATCGAAGCCACTGATGACAATGTCATTCACATAAACGAGAAGTATAACAATTCCTTTTTAGGTTCTTTGTAGAAAGAGAGATGGATCATAGCTGTTTTGGAGAAAGGAAAAGAGAAGTGGTGTTGTTTTAAACTTTTCAAACTACGCTCTTAGTTCTTGTTTTAATCCACACAAAGAACGCTTTAGTTTGCAAACCGTATTAGGTAATGAGGGAATACCAATAGGAAGTTTGATGTAAACTTCTTCTTTGAGATCACCATGGAGAAAGGCATTTTTCACATATAGCTGGTGAATTTTCCAAGACTTAGATGCAACAATATAAAGAATAGTTCTCATAGTAGTCATTTTGGCCACAGGGGAAAAGATCTCCTCATAGTCTAGACCAAATTCTTCCTTATTCCCAAGAACAACCGATCTAGACTTGGAGTGATCTATTGATCCATTTGAACGAATCTTTATATTGAACACAAATTTACTACCAAGAGGCTTGACAGATGGATGACATGGTACAACGTCCCATGTTTGATTTTCCTCTAGTGGCAGAAGTTCAGCTTCTATAGTTTCATGCCAACATTTATGCCCCATAGCATGTTTATATGAAGAAGGAATAAGAATATATGCTAAAGTTGTTGTCAAAGATAAAAGTTTAGAATAACAATACTTCTTTAGGGGGTTTACGATCGCGAGTACTACAACGTATGGGAGCTGGTTCTAGTTGAAATGTCAAATCGATATCTAGACAATGATCGGGAGGGAGTGGTGGAACAGTTGGACGTCTTTGATAGACCAGGAGAGGTTGACATGTTTGTTCACCTTCAGAACTATTAGGAAATAATGAAAAAACAAATTTTGATATATAAGGATGATTATCTTGGTTAGTAGTAAAAAATATATAAATTTTCTTGAAAGATGACAGTCCTTAAAACACGAATCATATGGAGGTTATGATCATAGCATAAAAAATCTTTTTGATGGGGGTGTGTAGCCAAGAAAAGCACATTGAATAGATTGAGCTGTGATTTTGGTGCGTTCTTGTGCCGGAAGATGAACATAACAAACACAACCAAAGGTGCAAAAAGTGGAAAAGTTTAGTGGTTTACCAAATAACCTCAAGAAGGTAGTATCATTGTTGAAAACATGAGAAGGAAAGCGGTTAACTAAGTGTACAACAGTGGAGAGTGCTTCACACCAAAACCGATAGAGCATAAATGAGTCTAACATTAAAGTATGTACCACATCAAGAAGATGATGATTTTATTTTTCTGCTACCCCATTTTGTTGGGGTGTGGAAGGACATGACTTTTGAGATAATATGCCCTTTTCCTGCAAGAATTCTTGAAATAAATGATATGTGTATTCAACCCCATTGTCATAACGTAAAATTTTAATTTTAGATGAAAACTGAGTATGAACAAAGGCATGGAAGAATTTAAATGCTGTGAAGGTTTCAACTTTAAAAGGAAAAAAATAGACTCATGTGAAACAACTATAGTCGTCAATAAAAGTTATAAAGTATGTGTATTGTGCATGAGATATAGTAGGTGTTATTCCCCATAAATCACTATGAATCATATCAAAAGGTTGACTTACATTTGATTGATGAATTGGAAAGGGTAGAATTTTACTTTTACAAAGTTTACAAGAATTGCAATAAAATTGAACAGCACTAAGAGACGGGAAACGTTTATTGCCCAGAACTCCTGACTTTATTAAATCATGAAGTACATTTGAGTTAGGGTTAGCAAGACTCGTATGCCATAATTGGAAACTAACAGTTGCGGAATTACAAGAAACAAAATGAAGCAATGAACACGAAGACAACAAGGAATTAAGAGGAAAAAGACATCCAACTTTAGGCCCCTTCACGTTAAACTCAAAAAAACTAGGGTCAAAACTATGATCCCTTTTGTTGTAATGTTTTCATTTAAATAGTGCTGATACAATCTGTAATTGTTATCTACAACTAGGATATTTAATAAATACATAATTACACAATTATAATTATACAATAATGTAGAATATGTTGGTTTGACTTTCAATCAAGTATGTGCAAATCTGCTGGTTTTAATGACTAACAAATCAGCACTAATGAATAATTCTGCTTTCAATTCTATTGACATTACCTCTACCAACATGACATATTATGTTGTTTTTTCCTTTCTTTCCTCTAAAAAAAGGGTAACTTTACTTCAGTTGTGGAGATGATGGTTTGTCTTTTGTTCTCAAAACTCAATATACATAAGTAGGTTGTCACTAACATGGAAAGTGCTCTGATGAATATTGTTGCCAAAGTTCTCTTTGAAACTGTTGCTTTCCTTTGTTATTTTCATATTGGGAAGAATGTAAGAGATAAATGCATCACAGACTGCAGAGTCAAACCAAAGCCGAAGGATGTTAAAGTTGATGGGAAAGAAGTGAACGAAGTTGATCACATGTCATCTTACAGTATTCTTAGCATGTTTTTCAGTCATTTTTAGTAGGTTTTACCAGAAAAACATAGGAGTATTAGATCAATTTCCTATCACTTCGAGACATTTGTATTGTTTTCTATTTTTGAGTCTTTAATTCTATTTTCCCGAAACATCCGAATATTAGGGTGTTCTTGATGTAATTCACGAAGAAATCAAGGAAATCAGGCAAAGCAAGACATTAGAAAATTTATGTGGTCCTTGGGAAGATGAAGAATGAAGATTCAAGAGGCCTCAGAAGAATTTACAGAGGGAGGAATTATGTTCCCAAATTCCAAGACATCTTACATTGAAGCAAACACCTTAAAAGGTGAAGAAAATAGGCATTTCAACATCAGAACACACACATAAGCGCCCAAGTGCACCAGAAAGGGCGCTCAGGGTTGTTCCTAGAGTTTTACGGGCCTTAGGCATAACATGAGAAAAGGCCCCCTTATATAATACGTCATAATTTTTTTAGCTCTTCATTTTGTTTTTTTCCCCTCTTTTCACTACCAAATAATTTTTTTTAGGCAACATCTAAAAATAAATCAAAAACTTTATAGACACCAACACAAAATAAAATACCGTGGAAGAGAACAATAGCACCTGCAAAATGATCATGAATGTGTCACCCATCGGTTTCATGACCATGAATGCGTCTCACATGATCTTACACTATCAAATTCAGTTTTTTAATCCTTACGATCAATTCAAGAAATTTGACATTACAATATTGATATAATTTATTTTTTTGGAACCTTAGAAATTCAAGATTGGATGGGACAATATTCTTTGCCAAACCCTCGTTTCCAAACTCTCTGAACCGCTAAATCACCTCTTGCCGCTGCAACCCTCCCTGTTCCCAATCTCCTTCTTTGAGATGTAGTGCCGCTTACTGGTGGTGTGAGGAGCGGCGTTGGCCCTCTGCACCACCCCTCTTCCTGACCTGGCGTTTATGGCGTTGGTGGTTTTGGAGGAGATTGTGTAGTTTGCGGTTTGAACCTCTACGACGGCGTGCTTGTAGAATTGGTCATCTACGATCTGCTCATGAAACCCTTACGGGTCTGTTTCAACAACTTCTGCTTCTTAATGGAGGTGGTCGTTGGTTTTGTTTGTGTTTCATCTAAAGCTTCAAACCCCACGTTCTCTGATTCCAGATTTATGGAGAGATGTACGTGTACTGGTTTATTCTAAGCGTTTGAAGAAGCAATTACTTTTGTATCGGATGGATCCCAACTACTGGTGTACCGATTCGTTGGGCTCGAAAGGGCTGATAATACCTGATGTGGTTTGTCGCAAGGGCTGTTGGTACATGAATCTTGTCCGTGTTGGCGGTCGATTCAGACACCATCCCTAAACAAGACAGGCTTATGCTTGTCTCTGATTAATTGGTCCGTTCAGTTGATATTCAAAAAGTCTTACTTGGTCTCGTGATCGATTTTGGACTGTGTGGCTAGAAATGGTCGTGAATTTGCGTCGTTTGTTACCGTAAATTGTGGATGTGCGATATTCGTTACCGTGTTGGCGGTCGAGTTCATATACCATCCTTACTTCACGTGGGCCACAAATGGTTAATTAAGAGGAGTTGGTGCGCGTGAATTCTCCTGTGTTGGCGGTCGAATTCACCCCATTTTCAAGCATTTGTCCATGGTACTGTTTTGACTCGAAAGAGTCATCGATGCTTGCTGTCTTTTTGCAGGGAGTTGATGGTACGTGATCCGATTTCGTGTTGACGATCGGTTCATTCACCAAAATTTAAACCTAAGCTTAATTGTTACTATTGTTTACGGTTGAATCCACTTTCTGGATTTTGGTTTTGCCCGTTAGGGTTGTGGACTGGGTCAGGTTTTATGTCCCCCCAGTTTTTTATGTATTTTTTTTCCTTTTTTTTAATAATATTTATGAGCAATTGGCAACAGACTAGAATAGGGTACCAACTTAGTTGAACACTGTTCTGTTTGATGTCATTTTGCTCTTGGCTTATCAAAAAAAGAAATTCAAGATTAAGATTAATTTCGTAGGCTCATTTTCAACTAAAATATAATTTGTTTTGTTATGAAAATTATCTTAATTTTTAGGATAATAAATATCACCAATATTTTTAAGATTAGTGAGGCACATTATTAGGAACAAAGAGCCCAAAAAAATATTGCCAATTTCTTTGATAATAAATTTTTTGGCAAATTATTAAGAAAACCCATGTTTCATAGGGAGGGTGTATATAAAATTTTTTGTGTTATATGAGGGTATATATAGCAGATATTGTCAAAAGGGCCTAAAAGATTAACAGTCTTGAGTCCAACTCTTCATTTTGTTAATATTTCAGGCCTTTTAGTGAAATTTATTATATAAACCCCCAGAAACCAAGTATTTCAATATACACCCCCCTCCATAAAAAAAATTAAGGCCCCCTAACAACATGGGCCTTATGCCTCGCACCCCCGACCTATGCCTAGGGCCGGCCCAAAGGGCGCTAGGCGCCTAGACTAGGTAGGCAAATGTGCCTAGCGTATGGTCTAAGGCGGTTGCTAGCGAAAAAAAGTCGCGTTTTGTGACTTTTAGCCCCTATAAGCCAATGTTTTTAGCCCAAGTTAGGTGGAAACCTTCCCTATAAATACCGCCTTCGCTATAAGTAACGCGAATTGTTTGGATGAAACGACAATCTATGTGGATAAGATACTCTACTTATCACTTTATTACTTGGTAAACGATTTGGTACACTTGCCTAATCCGACCATCAGAAGTGAAGAATGTGAAGGCAAGTGACATAATTAACTACATCATGAGATCTTGAGATGATGTGGTTGAATCTCCTACAATGGATTTATATGCAGGTGAGGTAATGCAATTCCGAGATGTATGTGAAAAATTCCCAAAGTTCCTTGACTATGCTGAAACCACAATATTGAACACCGTTTAGAAAAATTTGAGGGCATGGACAGATAATGTCGTGCATCTTGGCTACAAAACCAACAAAATTGTTGAATCGGCTCATGGAAATTTGAAAAAATAGAAGAAGAATAGTGTGGGAGATTTGGCAACATGTTGGGATGTAATAGACAAAATGATGGCTATCCAGCTGTTTGAGATACAAACAAGTTCTGGGAGGAGCCGTATAGTCTTAGAACTCACATACAGAGATAACTTTTTGTATGATGAGTTGGAGGGTTGCGTTTCTAGAGCGGCTTTGAGTTTTATCTTTGAGGAAGAAAAACTCTCTAAGAGAACCGGCGTTGTTAAGAAAATTTGTGGTTGTGTGATTAAGACAACGTTCAGGTTGTCTTGTGCATGTATTCTTGCAATGAAGATAAAAAAATCATCATATTCGCTTGGATGACATAGATCCTCATTGAAAAATGTTACATGTATGTGAAGAAGAAGTTGATGACAATTTTTCTTTGATGGAGGACTAGAATGGTATTCAAGAACGTCTCAAAAAATCTCCTTACAAAATGAAACTTCACATAAAAAAAGTGATGTGTCAACTAGCCTTTCTAGAAGACACAATGTTGTTTCCACCTCCAAGAAAGGTTTTAACCAATGGAGCAAAGAAAAGTGCAAGTAATTGTAATTCATTACGCTCACCGATTTCAACACCTATTATACACCCGAATATGTATTTACCATACATTACACAAATGCTAAAGATCACGAGACCTTATATTTAAAATATTGTGAATGTTAAAGGGGATGGTAATTGTAGATACCGAGTTATAGGCACATTAGTGTGGATGACGAAAATCACATATTGGTCTATAGTGAATTTATTCATGAGTTGAAAACCAATAAGCGTGACTATTTGCCGATATTTGGTTCGGAGGAGCGTTTTGAATATATCATGAATGATTTACACCCTCCCATAAATAGTGGTGGAATTGCATACATAGATAAGTGGTAGACATTCCCAGACGTAGGTCACATTGTTGCAACTTGTTACAATAGAGTTGTTGTTCAGTTGGTTTCGTCCAAATGAGGTATATTTTGGAATTTTTTTCCCAATTCAAAGTGTTCCACCACTTAACGCACATGCCCAAATCATGCGGCTTGGATTAATTCCAAACCACTTTATTCATGTTTATATGAAAAAAGGTTGTCCAATACCACCTGAAGTTGCATATAACATTAGGTTTATGTTTTGATGATGTTTTATTAGCTAGACTATTATGATGATGCTTATATGATGTTATTTATAGCCTATAACATGTTAAAGCACATAGAACTCATTGTCTCCTTGTGTCATATGATTCTTGAATGTCAAATATGTCCATATGTTTTTTTTGAGTGGCAAAACATTTTTTTTAGATGATTGATTTGATCCAAACTTTCTTAATTCGTCTCAATCATTCTCTCTACCTTTGTTTCTTGTGTGTCATGCATTTTGATCTGATTCATGAACTCTTGAATCGTATCATAGTTGAATCGAATCAAAATATTTTGATTCATATTAATGTTTTCTCCTTGTGCTGTTTTTTTAACTATTGATTTGAATCGCAACTATTTGAATCGTATTAACATTCATCTGGGCTATGTTGATTCGATTCATGTTTTGGCTGATTTGTATCAAATTTCATGTGTCCAGATTGTCTATTTCTACATATCTGAATTGAATCATACTTTTGGTGATTCGAATCGCTATGTTGTTTTTGGCTAAAATTTTTCCCTTACCACTCATTTCTATATATAACTATATCCACAATACTCCTAAAACTATTGAATCAATTGCAACTATCTATAGAGTTCCTTTGTTTTATTCATTTCTATTGAATCCATAATACCTTGTGTTCCTTAGAGTTAGTTAGTTTTCTTCCAACTAGGTTTGGTTTGAGATTGTCAGGCTTTGTAAATTGTGATTGTATTAACTACGATTCTACTTTTGAAATTCTCAATTCATTGTGAATCTTAGCGTTAATTCACTGTCTTTAATTTTTGTTATCGTTGATTGTGCACGAATCCAAAAGTCATACGATTTTCAAATTACGCTTTCGCTAAGCTCGTAAAATTTTCTAAAACGATATTCATCTTTCTTTAGCGCATACTCTTGCTTTCCATATAGACTAACACAATCGTCTATTTAATGGAAGAATGACAAGATTGGTGAGACTGAGAATTAGGAGTTTGTATTTATGGCTAGACAAGCTTTGTTCAAAGACCTAATGTCTGCGAAGTTGAAACCGCAAAAAAAACCAACAAATCATTTCATTCCAATTTATTGTTGTGACACTCCCACTCCGAAAAAACCAAAAGGAGAATTTGAAGTGATTGAATAAGATGACGATGATTCCCTATCACTAGCTAGTTAAATAGGTTATGACCTTTTTTGTCGATATTGCACCGACATTTTTTTGTTTTGTGGTCGATTATGTAACACCAATTTTTATTGTCAATATATATCTAACATTATATAGATTATATAAATACATGACTTTTTTTTTGTGATATACAAAGCATCGAAAAATTTATCCGTTAATATTATTGCTCACGTTTTATAAAAATATATGTATCTAATTATTCAACTATTTATTTTATCCTTCATTTGGTTTTATTCTTATACTTTCTTTTCCATAAACCTTTGTGAAGTGAATCACGTCTGAAGATGCACAAGTTGAATTTGAAGCTCATGTCCGATACTTCGTCTTCAAGAGGACGATTAAGGTTTTTTTAACCCCCACCAATAAGTTGGATGAGTTGAAGGCATAATTAACAGATATTTTGTCCATCTTGGTGAAAATCAAAGAACATATCATGTATTTGTACAAGTGTCATGCGTGAATCTGAAGGCGGATAAAGATCAAGACATTTGGAAGACCGTTTATTTTCCAAAAGTTATCCATGATGATGGTGATGTAGATTACATGTTTATGTTGATGGCTGAAAATAATATCTTACATCTTTGTGTCCGCTCCAATGAAGTGTAATATGTATTGACGTGTAATAGTGTAGTATGTTCGAAAAAATATTGTATGTTGAACTTTTAAAGAAATTCAATCTTTTATGGATTGAGTATGTAATAACGAATTTGTGTAATTTGAATCAATTATGAGTGATTATATTATGATGAGTATTATGAGTGAATTATATTCTTGAATTTATGTAATTTAGATCAATTATGAGTGTGTATAGATTACAAGTCACTAATAACTTGGTTAGAAGCATCAAATGTTATTATGTTAGCATACTAGAACTCATCATGGGTAACTCAAACTGCTATTAAACGTGAGTTAAGTCACATTGGTTCTATCGAGCGTGAGTTAAGTCACGTTAGGATTAATTCTAAAAACCCTGGGTGGGAATGAGCAAGGTTTTTTGGGAGAATAGCAATTTTTGAAAAATCCTGAACACCAAATTGAAGTCCAGATTGTTTTAAACTTTAGACACATGATGTGTGTTATTATGAGTGATATTTCAACGAGAATAAATTGTACCAGCGTGAGTTAACTCATGCATGTGTTAATTCCTGCGTGAGTTAACTCATGCGGTGTAACTTAAGTCACGTATGTGTAAAAAAACGAAATTTTAAGTCATGTCAATTTTACACATGCGTTAGTTAACTAGCACATGGGTATTTTAGTCAATTATGCTGGATGCGAGTGAAAATTGCAGGGGATGAAAAGAATTCTTAAATAAAAGAAGAAAATGGCAGAAAGAAAACAAATCTGCGTGGTGTGGTGGTGGTTAGTGGGACAAGCCCACGATACGTGAGACAACAAAAGGGAAATTAGGTGTGTGTGAAAAACAACAATAACAACTCAGGTGGCTGCGTCAAAAACATACACGAGAAATAGAAAGAGAGAAACAGAACATGCAGCGGCAGCAAACAAAGACAAGAAAAATAGAATCAGGTGGATAGGTTTGCAACATATTTGACCAGTTTAGCCATACATTCAAAATGTTGTTCCTATCACTTGTTAATTACTATGTTTCCATAAACTAACATCGCTAGCATTTGTCTATAAGAAAAACAATTTGACAGTAATTTTGATATATTTTGCTAGAAGTTAGTTTTTTTTGGTGGTGTCGAAGTTCTAGTCTTTCATTACGTTGTTTCGATATTTCCATTTATTTAAATATTTTTTTATAGAAAGTTGTTTATAACATTTCATTAATAATAATAGTTTCAATACAATTTAAGATAATATAAATAGCATGACTAATCAAGGAAGTGTCATCTCTTACAAAAGCATGAGCCGATCCATTGTTTAAATATATCCTTAGTATTTTTATATTAATTATTTTACATAGTGGAAGGTGTATTTGAATCATACACGTGAACTATAACATTTCATTAATAATAATAGTTTTCAAACAAATATGATCAATCGATCAATGGAATATGCCGGCTTAATTTGGGTTTTATTAGAATAAAATTATAATATATATATATATATATATATATATATATATATATATATATATATATATATATATATATATATATATAAAGCATTTAGACAACCGGCTATGGGTTTTATTTATTTGATTTTAAATATTACGAAACAAAACAAGATTTAATTTTGACAATTGGGTTTTTGGCAGAATGTATTTGGGGCATGTAAATAATTTTAAATTTAAAAATGTTTGGTGAAAGTGACTTTCACTCCATACTCCCTCTTATAATTATTGTTATAAACAAAAAATAAATTTGTAAATTAATTGAAAAACGGATGTATTTTGTTTATATTATATTCGTGTTTTTCATTGAACTTAAATGTAATTTTTTTTTGGGTCAAGTAGTCTATCCATCACACATTTAAATATGAAGAAATGGAGTGTATGAGGTTCAAACTTCAACCCCTATATATAATATGCAATATCTCTATCAACTGAGTTAAACTCACGAAGATAAATGTAATTTTTTTTTTATAATAATGATTAAAAGGAGTAATTATTTTTATAAACGTTTTTCAAGCATTAAAGTATGTTCCAACTTTGGTGAGTCTTTGAAATCATTCTTGCCTAAATTTGTTTTTGAAGAAAAAAAAAGAAATAAAACAATGACAATCACTAGCGGATCTAGAAGGTTTTTTTTTTTTTTTTTTTTTTTTTATATATTGAGGACTAAAAGAATAGACTACGATATTTTTATTAAATAAATATTTGTAAATTTTTAAAAAATATACAAATTTATTAGAAAAAACATCAAAATAGTATATAACATGTAGGAAACTAAGTGTTTCCTTTTTAAATATATCGTTATGTGTATTTAGTGTTAAATGAGTATAAAAATTAATATAACTTATTCTATCTTTGCTACGTTTTTTTGAATTTTTTTTAATTATTTTGTTGGGGAAAAATATAAATTATTTTACATTTTGCAAGTAACTTTTTTCTCAGTGGGGTTACATCAAAAGTTTTATTCTAAATTTTGTGTGGGGGCCAAATAAACTTTATTTGACATTTGCAAATAAATCCAATCACAACAAGATATGCATGAAAATAATCATAGAGATGTTTTACATACCAACCAAAGAAAGTGACACTTTAGTATGATTTAATTTGATGCATATATAAATTTTTTACACCGCAAGATATTAAATTCTTCTATATATTAGAGTTACAAATTAACAGAGGTTTCATCACAAAACCATTCAACATGGATCTTCAAATCATATACTTCACGTCCATTTTCTCCCTTTTAATTTTTGTATTTATAGCAAACAAAATACTAACCAAGAAATCTGAGTCATCAACTCAAAATTTGCCACCAGGTCCATTGAAGCTACCTATCATAGGAAACATACACAACCTTATTGGTTCACTTCCTCATCATAAGCTAAGAGAATTATCAACAAAATATGGACCATTAATGCATCTAAAGCTTGGAGAAGTTTCTACTATTGTGGTTTCATCAGCTGAATATGCTAAAGAAGTGATGAAAAACCATGATCTTGTCTTTGCATCAAGGCCTCCAATCCAAGCTTCAAAGATCATGAGTTATGATTCTCTTGGTTTAGCTTTTGCACCTTATGGTGATTATTGGAGAAACCTTAGAAAAATTTGTACACTTGAGCTATTAAGTTCAAAACGTGTCCAATCTTTTCAACCAATTAGAAGTGAAGAGGTAACTAATCTAATCAAGTTGATTGCTTCAAAAGAAGGATCACAAATCAATTTTACCAAAGAAGTGTTTTCAACAATTTCTACAATTACTTCAAGGACAGCCTTTGGGAAAAAGTGTAAAGAAAATCAGAAATTCATATCAATTGTAAGGGAGGCTATTAAGGTTGCTGGTGGTTTTGATTTGGGAGATTTGTACCCTTCTTTTAAATTGCTTCAAAATATATCTGGATTGAAGCCTAAGCTTGAAAAATTGCACAAACAAGCTGATTTGATTATGCAAAACATTATTGATGAACATAGGGAGGTTAATAAATCAAGGGTTAATGAAGATCGTGGTGAAGAACTGGAGGAAGATCTTGTAGATGTACTCTTGAAGCAAGATTTTTTGAGTGATAATAGTGTCAAAGCCGTGATCTTGGTAAGCATGTTATTATCTTCAACACAAAAGGGTAAATTATTATATTATGGAAAAATAAAAAGCATATGTTAATATTTCGCATTGAAAAAAGGTAAAACATAGACCACTTAATTACTTTATTCACATGAACTAGTTTATGGACTTAATTCATTTTTTCAAATGGAAATTGTTAGAAGTATTAAAAATACAATTTCAATGTTTGATATATAAAATCCTTACGATGGTACCATTTCCAATTAATTTTTGTGGCTATACTTGTTACGGAATAGAAAAGTTCTTTACAATTTGGGTATATATTGCTAAACGTCAAATGGAGTGAGTTTTGGTCTATACCGATCAAGCACAAACACAGACACCCCTGAGTTTAGATGTATCTACGTGTGGCAATGGCATACAAATGCATGTCTCATATTTGTATAATACATATTGGACAACTTTGACAAGTGTTTTATTTTAGAAATGCATTGTTCTATGTCTAATATTTGTATAATATATTTGGCAACTTTGAGAAGTGTTTTTTTTTTCTTCCCCTTTTTTAATAATTTAATTTGTTTTCACTCTAGACACTTCTCAAACACAACATAGACTCATATATGATAATACCAATAATAATAGACATATGTTCTCATTGGAGTGTCTATGTGTTGGATACAAATGCATGTTCAAACATATGTTAGCATAATACGAGTGAAACCTCATGTTGTATATGCCTTCAAATTGTGTTTTGGAAGAACAGAGAAATCGTGACACGATTTCATAAGCGTGTCACGATTTTGGCAGACAGTGAACATGTTTTTTAGATGTCCAAATCGTGACACGATTTGGGAAAACGTGACACGATTTATGGATAAGTTTTGTGTACTTTAGGTCGTACGCAAAGAAACGTGACACGATTTTGGCAACCGTGACACGATTTTGTTCGGATCTGAACACTATGTAAGCACTCCATGACCCATTTTTTGGGTAAGCTTGGTGAATCTCATGGAAACCAAAGGAGGGAACTGTTAGGGTTTGTAGATACTAAAGGTTGAGGGTCTTTGGGTGAGGTTCAAAGCTTCAAGATGTGAATCTTGGAGAACCAAAAGAGGGAGGCTCTTGGGAAAGGGTTGGTGCCTTTTAAGGAAGATTCATGGGGTTGGGAAACACATGAGTGTAGAGCTTTTTGTGAGCAACATGGGTGAGTCTTGTGAAACCAAAAGAGAAGATCCTTAGTGAAATCAAAAGCTAAGGGTTGGTTCTCTTTTGGGAGTTAGATTCTAGTGTTGGGAAACAATTGTAAACACCTTGGGAGAGTGAAAATTCATGAGTGTCGTGTTCATTGGTGAGATTGGAAAAATGGGTAGAAATTATGGTAGTTCTTTGTGAGCTTGTTGAAGCTAATTTCTTGTAACCTATTTTGTATCACTTTGTAAGAACTCATTGATAGTGGATTGGGGAGATCAATCTCTCCTCCATAGTAGGTCATTGTTGGACCGAACTGGGTGAACATTTCTTGGTGTTGTTATTTTTTTCAACTCTCATTATATTGTTTATGCCTTGGTTGGATTGTGGTTTTTCTATGCACTTGATTCGTAGATTAGGTCTAGATTGTTGTTGTTGTTGCTTGTGGTTATTTAATTTGGTTATTGGTTGCCATTGATACTTGCTCCACGAATCTAAATTTCATTGGTGTGAAGTTTGAGATTTGAGTTCGAAATTCACAACAATTGGCGCCCACCGTGAGGCAAGGGGAGAAGTTTGTCAAGTGAGCACCATGGGTACCAAAGGTTACATCTTGGAGATGGAAGCAAGCATGGTTCAACGGAAGTGTATGGAAGTATTGAAGGTTGAGACGGTGATGTTGGTCAACCTAGCACAATCGAAGAAGGTTATATATGAGGAGAGGAGGTCATGTTGGTGGTGTCATGGCGGTGATGTGTGTGTTCCCAATTGTCAAGTTCGACTTGGAGAGGCGGTGTGAAGAATACTCATGGTCAACCTTAGAGGTGGAGTTGCAAAGTGAAAGCATAGTGTGTGTACGCATTTGGAAGTTGAGGAATAGAAAGCTCGGCTTGAGGTGGAGTTGATGACACCAAGAATGGTACAACTATGGAGGCCGTGGATGTTATGCTCTAGTTGTGAGCAAGGGAATTCTTCAAGAGGACGGAAGACATTCCGGGGTTTGAAGAATGTTTGGCATGACTTGTGGGATTACCGAAAAAGTCCAAGGGTAATTGGAGGCAAGTGAATCTTCGAGAGGACGGATTTGATCACTCTGGGGGTCGAAGAGGTTATGGTGTAGGCTTGTGGAACTACCTAAAATCCTAGTGTGATTGTATGCAAGGAACTTCAAGAGAGCGGAAGGCATTCCGAGAGTTGAAGAAGTACAAGGGTGAAAACTTGTGGAACTACAAAGTGTAGTTGGATGCAAGGAACAAGACTTGGAAGCTTGTGGAATCAAGGTTCAAGCGGGGCTTTGGACCTGATTGGTTTTGTCTTGGGGAATAGTTCAAGGTAAGGAAAAGGAATTGGTGGTTGATGGTTAAAGTGGCATCATCATCAATTTGAAGGCAAGGTGGAGAATGTTGTATATGCTTTCAAATTGTGTTTTGGAAGAACAGAGAAATCGTGACACGATTTCATAAGCGTGTCACGATTTTGGCAGGCAGTGAGCATGTTTTTCAGATGTCCAAATCGTGACACGATTTGGGAAAACATGACACGATTTGTGGATAAGTTTTGTGTACTTTGGGACGTACGCAAGGAAACGTGACCCGATTTTGGCAACCGTGACACGATTTTGTCCGGATCTGAACACTATGTAAGCACTCCATGACCCATTTGTTGGGTAAGCTTGGTGAATCTCATGGAAACCAAATGAGGGAACTTTTAGGGTTTGTAGATACTAAAGTTTGAGGGTCTTTTGGTGAGGTTCAAAGCTTCAAGATGTGAATCTTGGAGAACCAAAAGAGGGAGGCTCTTGGGAAAGGGTTGGTGCCTTTGGAGAAGATTCATGGGGTTAGGAAACACATGAGTGGAGAGCCTTTTATGAGCAACATGGGTGAGTCTTGTGAAACCAAAAGAGAAGATCCTTAGTGAAATCAAAGGCTAAGGGTTGGTTCTCTTTTGGGGGTTAGATTCTAGTGTTGGGAAACAATTGTAAACACTTTGGGAGAGTGAAAATTCATGAGTGTCTTGTTCATTGGTGAGATTGGGAAAATGGGTAGAAATTAGGGTAGTTCTTTGTGAGCTTGTTGAAGCTAATTTCTTGTAACCTATTTTGTATCTCTTTGTAAGAACTCATTGATAGTGGATTAGAGAGATAAATCTCTCCTCCAGAGTAGGTCATTGTTGGACCGAACTGGGTGAACATTTCTTAGTGTTGTTATTTTTCTCAACTCTCTTTATATTGTTTATGCCTTGGTTGGATTGTGGTTTTGCTATGCACTTGATTCCTATATTAGGTCTAGATTGTTGTTGTTGCTTGTGGTTATTTAATTTGGTTATTGGTTGCCATTGATACTTGCTCCACGAATCTAAATTTCATTGGTGTGAAGTTTGAGATTTGAGTCCGAAATTCACAACACCTCAAAAGGAGTTAGAGTAGTAATTGTCTATAGCCATCATGCACAAACACAAATACTCTTGAAATTAGAAGTGTATATGTGTTGGATACAAATGCATGTTCAATATTCGTATAATACAAATAGCTTGATTTAATTTTTTTCGACACACTTTCGACAATGAAATACAAAGACTCATCAAAGATAATAACGGATACATGTTCTCATTTTTTTTACTCATAAGTAATATAGTAGTATTTTATTTAACTAAATCTCTTGATTTTGAAGGATATGTACGGAGGTGGAAGTGAGACATCAGCTACAACCATAACATGGGCAATGGCAGAGATGATTAAAAATCCCAAAATAATGGAGAAAGTACAAGCTGAAGTAAGAGAGGTATTTGATAAAGAGAGAAGCCCTAATGAAAGTGACATAGAGAAATTAAAATATTTAAAATATGTTGTGAAAGAAACATTGAGATTACATCCTCCTGCTGCATTTTTGCTTCCAAGAGAATGTGGACAAGCATGTGAGATAAATGGGTATGATATACCTTTTAAAAGCAAAGTGATAGTGAATGCTTGGGCAATCGGAAGAGATCCAAATCATTGGGATGACCCAGAGAGATTTTATCCTGAAAGGTTTATTGAAAGTAGTGTAGATTATAAGGGTAATAGTTTTGAGTTCGTTCCATTTGGTGCTGGCAGAAGAATGTGTCCGGGAGTTTCATTTGGTTTGGTCAATGTTGAGTATCCACTTGCATTGTTGATGTATCATTTTGATTGGAAACTTCCCAATGAGATGAAAAATGAAGATTTGAACATGAGTGAAACTTTTGGATCAGCGGTTACTCGAAAAGACGATTTATACCTTATTCCTATCATGTATCATCCTTAGCTTACTCCAACTGTTAAATGTGTAAGTGAAATCCAGTTCACTAAACTGTTTGATTTGTGGAAAATATCGTTGTGGTAACAATCGTAATACCAAATAATAGATGGCTTCAAGAATTTCATCATATCTTACATATTTAGGGAACCGTTGTGCCGACAAGTTGGCAAATTTTACTTTGCCAATTAATAGGTTTTGGTGGTCTTATACTCCTAATGTTACCATGGAAGACCTTGTGAAAAACAAGCTTGATCTTACATATAGATTATGTTAGCCTTGAAGTTAGGTTTGGCCCTCCTCTTTTGTATTTCAGTTTTTTCGTAATATATTTTTGGTGTTTCCCTAGTCTTTCTAGGCTCACCTTTTGCTTAAAAGAGTCAAATTCTTTTAACAAAAGCACTGGTGAATTTTTTTTTGAACGACCACAATAATCTTGACTTTGTTATATTTATAAATCTAAGATAACCAAATGACTCACTTAATAGAAAACTAAAGTACTATCGCAAATATAATGTTTTTATTTTTATTAAATATGATTTTACAAGTAAAAAATATAAAGAAGACAATACTTAAATAATTACGAGACCATTTTCTTGGTGTGTGTATATATTCCCATTTGACATTCTGTTTGGGCCAGCAGCAATATTACAGAATTAATTTTAGGTTTAATAGCAGTTTTAGTCCCCTAACTTTTTTAAAATTGTGATTTTAGTCCTCTAAGAAAAAAAACTACAAAACCGCCCCCTAATTTTGCACTTGACTCGGTCTGCGCTGAAGTGGCACCCTAAGTGAGGTGCCACGTGTTATTTTTTTTTTGCCTTGGGGGGTCAAAACTGCTACAGTTGCAAAACTTAGGGGGCGGTTTTGTAGTTTTTTTCTTAGGGGGCCGAAATTGCAACTTCGTGAAAGTTAGGGGGCAAAAACTGCGATTAAACCTTAATTTTATTTCCATGCAATGAAAAACTTTCACTCTTAACCAAACAATTTGACTTAAGTGGTTAAAGATCTCAACCAATGATAAATTATTTACGAGAATCAAAGTTAATTCCTAGACGAAACAATTCTATAACAAACTTTATTTACTTCTCCGTCAAACTCTGTATTACCATAGCCCTATGAAGCCCGGATACGAGATACGATACAAATACGATACTGCACCGATACGGGAAAATTTCAAAAATCAAGATACGATATGGCTGAGATAAGTTAATAAATATAATTAAATGTACAATATAATTATAACCATTTTTTAATATGCAAATATATTAACAAACAAAAGAAACTAGTCATAGGCTCGTAGCACATCAACATAAATATAAATAATATTGACGATTAAGAGAGTGATGATTAGTCAATTACATACACAATATATCTCAAAAAAAGCATCGTAAGTGCTATACTATATATCAAAAGGAATATTGTTAGCGATATACTATATAATCCAAAAAAGAAGCATTATATTCAAGAGTTATTTTAGTTAACATTAATTGGGAAGTATTGGGGCAGGTATCGGTGTAAGATAATTATCAGATACTCGTCTGATACGTATCGGATAATTATTTTTTAAAAAAATAAAATTTAATCTTCGGATATTCTCCTAATATGTATCGAAAAGTATCGGTGCAGGATATGCAGGGGATACGATACGTCATCCATTTTAAAGTATCGGGCTTGACAATAGCCCCTTTCCACTTGATAAATAGAGGATTAACAAAAAAATAATTCACGCTTGAGTACTAATGCAATAAAGGATAAGTGGTTGGAATCAAGTACAAGTCATCTTTTCTCATAACAGTTGCTCCATATAGTTCAATCATATCCAAATCCTCACTTTTCATTCCACTAAGAAGTTTCCAATCAAAGTGACACAATAACAAAGCAAGGACCAATTCAACATTTGCCAGTTCAGGCCTGGACAAATTCTCCTTCCAGCACCAAATGAAATATACCCAAAATTTGTTCCTTTGAAATCAATAGAATTATCAATAAATCTTTCAGGATAAAACTTATCTGGCTCAATCCAATACTTTGATCCCTTCCAATTGCCCAAGCATTGATTATAACCGTACTTTTGGTTGGTTTGTGATAACCATTAATCTTACACGTTTGCCCACACACCCTTGGTAGTAAAAGAGGACCAGGAGGATGCATACTTAAGACCTCTTTGATGATTGCTTTCAAGTATATTAACGCAGAAAGCAAAGTTTCATCAATTTTTCCTCTTTTTTTTAATATTAATCTTAATTCAGCTTGTGCTTTCTTCAATACACTTTGATTCTTCATCATCTCAGCCAATGTCCAGTTAATTGTGGTTGCTGCAGTGTCACTTCCACTAGTGAAGATATCCTGAAAATTAAAAACCATTTAGGCTTTGTTTGCGAGTTTGTAGGGAAAGGGAGGCGAAGGTTTTGTAAAAAAGGAAGGAACAAGTGGAAGAAATACAATACATTGGGAGGGGAGAGTTTTGGGGGGTTAATTTTTCTTTATTATACAAAACCCTCCTTATTTGGGGAACTAAAAAGTTGTATTGGAGGATGGTTTTAGGAGGTTTGAGAGGGTTTATATAATTCTTCAAATTTAACTTTGTTGGTAGTAATATTCTTAATATTAATAATATATGAGTCATAAGCATTAGATTAACATTCTCTAAAAAATGTAAGAGATTTTTTCATTCCCTTTATATTTTCCACCCCTCAAAACCTTCCCTTTCTCTCCCCTCTAAACTCTCAAACAAAGCCTTAAAGTTTTAAATTGGTGAAAACTTCAAATATATCTATAACACATAATGGTCCTTTTTGGATAAAAAGCTAAATTAAGCACTAATTATAACATAAATGCATATCATATAAAGTTTGTACAAGCTATTTCTATAACAAAAGATGAATAAAGCCAAATTATTTTCATCAAATCTATGACTAGTTTTCATAAGCTATACTGGAGAGCGAATTAAAATAACCTAAAAATAGGTTATTGACATTATATCCAAGTGGTTATGTTATAGTAGATAAATTCAAATATGCCAATCGGAACATGCACTAAATAAATATATACAATTTGATAAATGTTCACACTTGGAAGCATAATTATTCACATCCATATGTTTTTGAAAGATATTAAATATGCTTACAAAGATTATAGCCTTGATATTACTCTTGGTTAAGCAAAAATCCGGATTACTACTGATACCATCCATAAATTTCAAGAGAACATCAATCAAATCTTCCCCTCCTTCAACGAAACCTTCTTTACCTCTGGACCGTTTCACTTTATGGTCATTGATCAAGCATTCTATAAACTTATTTATGCAACTTCTCAAGCTTTGGCCTCCTTCCAGAGATTTTGAAGCCATTTCGCCGAAGGAAACAAGTCACTAATATAAAAACTGCCAGATATATGCAACACTTCTTTTACCAACGATATGAACTCATCTTACTCCATGTATTTTTCCCAACTGCAGCCCTAGAAGTGATTGAAAACAACATTGACACAACGTGTTGAGAAAGATTGACGACTCTTCCTTCTTCTGAAGAAATCGTTTTCACGAGATTACTAATCTCTTGTTCTCTAACTGGCCAAAGAGATTGAACGCGTTTTAAGCTTAAAAGTTCTACTGTACAAATCTTTCTAAGTTGTCTCCAATAATCACCATAAGGTGCAAAAGCTATATTCGTTGAATTATAAAACATTATCTCTGATGTTAGACTATAAGGCCTTGATGAAAATATAACATCATGAGTTTTCATTATTTCCTTAGCATATTCTCCCGAGGAAACGATAATGAAGAAGACTTCACCAAGTTGAAGATGCATTAAAGGGCCATGTTTTTTTGACAATTCTGATAATTTTCTATGTAGAGGAGGGCCAAATAAATTATGTATGTTTCCTATGATTGGTAGCTTCCATGGCCCTGGTGGTATATTTGGAATTGAATCAATTTTCTTCCTTAGTTTTAGTATCACAATGATGGAAAGGAAGAAAATGGAAAAAAGAGTGAAAGGGAAAATTGTTTGAAGATCCATGTAGATATTTTTTTTAGGGATGTAGATAATATAAGGTGGAACAAGTTTTTATTATTTATTTTTCTAGTTCAGTGAAGAACATCAATTCTATGTAAACTATATATAGACACATCGTGGAGCAATGGATTAAGTTTATCCTATTTTTTAATTTTTTTTGTATAATAACTATATGTAATGTGGTCACAATTTAAAGTTTTGTTTTTTGATGTGGCCACAATGTAAAATATTGTTCGGTGTAAAATGTTGTTTTTTGATGTGGTCACAATGTAAAATATTGTTTTGTTTTTGTTACAACAACGTAAAATATTGTTAAAAAGGAAAATATTTAGTTATTTGCCACCAATGTGTTGATAATATTATAATAAGATGTGATTGAACTTCTATTTCTGTGAGAAATAGTATCATTATTCTCTTTAATATACATTTTTCAATACACTATTTTCAATTGCTTAAAAAAAAAAAACACTATTTTCAATTTACTAAAATTCATATGAATGTTACCAAAATTTATAAAAGATGTTAAAGATAGTAAAGATTAAGTTGGTTACTATTACTTGAGCAACAAGTTTCATTGTGTAACTAATTAGTAGCTTAACAAATTACAGCTGTAGTAGTTAGTTATTAGTTAGTTACTTGAGAGTTAAGTAACCATAGTTGAGTTAGTGCATCAGAATACTCTATATATACATATGTGTAGCTCCATTTGTAACTCAATTTTTTTTCCACATAAATGATATAAACAGTTTCTCAATTTTTCACGCTTTCTTCTTCATCTTGCACATTGCAAACTTGATTTGCACTTTCATGGAGTTTGAGATTATCCTTTAACATGGTATCAGTTGCATACCGTATCTCTACTCCATTTTTCTTCTTCTTCCGTTGCGTTTCATCTCTATTTTTTCTCTAATTTCCTGTTTTGATCCTGTTTTGTGGATCTTCTCCTTCTTTCTTTCTTTTCGGTTAGAACTCCTTGTGATTCTAACATGTTTCTTCATCTCTAATTTTCTCCATTAATTTTGTTACGTTTCTTCCCTTTTCTTCTTAAATCACCATGTCTGATGCAAGTTCTTCCGGTAGCGTTCATGGCGGTCACGCCATTCCCAAGAACAAGGGTTATCGAACTGATACGTTGAGTCCGTATTTCATGCATCCAAATGAAAATCCTGGTGCAGTTCTGGTTAATCCTCTTCTTTCAGGCAACAATTACCATTCTTGGTCTCGTTCCATGCATGTTGCGTTACGATCTAAGCATAAACTGCATTTCATCAATGGTGCGCTTCCAAGACCATGTGATGATGATCATGATTCCATTGCTTGGGATCGTTGTAAGACGATGATTATGTCTTGGTTAAGTAATTATGTTGATCTTGAAATTTCTTAGAGAATTTTATGGATGGATACTGCATTGGAAATCTGGAATGAACTCAAAGAAGGATTTTATCAAGGCGATATTTTTCGTATCTCAGAACTTCAAGAAGAAATTTACACTCTAAAACAAGGTGAAAGTTCTATCTCCTCTAATTACACTAAAATGAAAAAACTTTGGCAAGAACTAGACAATTTCAGACCCAGTCCCGCTAGTAATTGTGTGGATGATTGCAAGGCTATTGCAAAGATGCGTGAGTATAAGGATTTTGATCAGGTTATACGTTTTCTTAAGGGTTTGAATGAACAATTCTCAGTTGTTAGGTCTCATATTATGTTGATGGATCCTCTTCCTAGTATTGGTAAAGTTTATTCTTTGCTTGTTCAGCAAGAAAGACAAGTTGTTGTTCCATTAGATGAATCAAAGCTGTTAGTTGTTTCCAACAATTCTTTTTCTGGGCATTCCTCATATGGTAGAGGAAATATGAATGCTTCTCGTGGTAGAGGTGATAGGGGAGGCAGATCTTCATCTGATAGAGGTAAAGGAATCAGGGTTTGCTCTTTCTGTGGAAAATCCAATCACACAGTGGATACTTGTTTCAAGAAATATGGATTCCCTCCTCACTATCAGCAAGAAAACTCCATCAACAACTGTACAAATGTTAGTGGAAATGAAGAAGAGCAGAATTCTGCACATTTTGAAGATGACCAGAATGATTCTACAGCTGAGAAATTCTCCCTTACTTCTGAGCAACACAAAGCTTCGTTAGCACTTTTACAAAATTCAAGCACTTTGCCATCTCATAGTTTGAATCACATCACCATTACTCCTGCATCACGCACAGGTATTATATGCACAATCCCTATTCTACCAAAACTGGATGCCTTCATTCTTGATTCAGGAGCCACATACCATGTTTGTCACTCTTTAAAAAAAATTCAATGCATGAAGAGAGTTGCACCCCTCAACATCAAATTACCCAATGGTTCCATTGTTTCTACAAATTTAATAGGCACCATAGCTTTTACTTATGATTTTTACCTCACTGATGTTCTCTATTTCCCACAATTTTCCTTTAATCTCATGTTTATCCCTAAACTAATCAAAAATATACATTGCACATTCTTTTTTGATGATACAAGGTGTTTGATACAGGCCTAGCATTCCCAGAAGATGATCGGTGCAGCTGAGTTGGAAGATGGATTGTATCTGCTCTAAACACCCTTAGTTAGTATAGTGCATACTCCAAATCTGCATTGTATCAATAGTGCCAAAAATATGACTTTGAATAAAGATTGTAATCTGTGGCATATGTGTTTTGGTCATGCTTCACATGACAAGTTGATTGAAATAAAGAAAAGTTTTCCTGATTGGACCGTCATAATATTCCTAAAGGTTAAAGAGCCCTCCATAAGGTCTCAAACGCCCTCCAGAAGGACTTGGACGCCCTCCAGAAGGGCTCCAAGGCCTGGGTGCGTCCCCTCTAGGGCGCCGCCTCACTCAGCTTCTAGAGCTATCTAGAAACCGCCTAAATACCACAAATACCCCTATTACTTGGAGGTTAAGTAACCGAAACCCAATCCCATAGCGGGCTATAAATACCTCTCTTGAGAGCATTCTCAAATCATCCAATAATCATTCTAAACCCTAGAATACAATACAACCCTAGTATTCTTTACTCGTACTTTTTTGCAAGTACACTGATGTTTCCATTGATAGTTTTTCTAAACCTTGTGATATTTGTTTTTATGCTAAGCAAAAAAGGCTTCCTTTTTCTTTAAGCTCTCACCAATCTAACAAAGTTTTTGATTTCATTCATATGGATACATGGGGTCCTCTAGCTATTACCTCCACGTTTGGTTTCAAATATTTTCTTGCTATTGTTGATGATGAAAGCAGATTCACTTGGGTTTACCTAATGAAACTTAAGTCTGAAACTGCTTCCATCATCAAGTCCTTTGTTAATCTTGTTCACACTCAATTCAATTCAAAAATAAAAACCATCAGAACAGATAATGGTCAGGAATTTTTATTAAAAGAATTTTACAATGCTACAGGCATATTACACCAAACCTCCTGTGTCAGCACCCCTCAGCAAAATGGCATAGTGGAGAGAAAACACCAACATATACTTGGTGTTGCTAGATCTCTTTTATTTCAATCCAATTTACCTAAAACTTTTTGGGCTCATGCCATTGGCCATGCTGTTCATATTATCAATAGATTGCCTGCACCTTTTTTGTCTCAAAAATGTCCCTTTCAAATTGTCTATGACCATTTACCTGATATTAGTTCCCTTATGGTGTTTTCCTCTTTATGCTTTGCTTCTACCCTTCCAGCCAATAGACATAAATTGGACTCCAGGTCCAGAAAATTCATTTACTTAGGGTACAAGCAAGGTGTTAAAGGTCATATTTTGTTTGATTTACTCACTAAAGAAATTTTCATCTCTAGAGATGTTATATTTTTTGAACATATTTTCCCATATCAATCAACTGTGTCATCTGATAATGCCTCTCCACCTGCATATTCAATTTCTGCACAATCGTTATTTGATGATAGTATTCCTACTCATAATCATTCACCCCCACATCATGCATCAAATCATTCATCATATATTCCTTCTACATCCTCATCATCATTAAGTAACCCCAATAATCATACATCTTCTTCATTGGATCTTATGGACTCATCTGAATCAACTGCATCTCTTTCTCATTCTTCTTCTGACTCTACAATGCATTCATCACATAATGATCTCTCAATACATAACACTCCCAACATCAGAAAGTCCTCTAGAGCCCACAACCCACCTGCATATCTAGAAGCATATTATTGTAACTTGCTTAGCAATACAATTCATCCTTCATCTCTTCCTGCTTCAACATCATCTGCTGAATCTTGTAAGTACCCTTTATCTTCATATCTGTCTTACCAACATCTCTCTTCTGCACACAAACACTTTGTTTTATCTCTATCCTCTCACCATGAACCTACAAACTATGATGATGCAATGTGTGATGAAAATTGGAAAAATGCTGTCAAAGTGGAGTTGGAGGCATTGAACAAGAACAATACATGGACATTAACTTCACTGCCTGCTCATAAGAAAGCCATTGGTTGCAAATGGATTTTCAAACTTAAGCTTCATGCTAATGGCACCATTGAGAAATATAAGGCCAGACTTGTTGCCAAAGGTTTCACACAGACAAAAGGTATTGACTATATGGACACATTCAATCCAGTGGTGAAGATGACAACCATTAGAGTTCTTTTATCTATTGCTGCTTCTCAAAATTGGCCTCTTTACCAACTTGATGTCAATACTGCATTCCTTCATGGTGATCTCAATGAAGAAGTGTACATGCAACCTCCTCTTGGTCTTACTCTATCTGCTCCTAATCAAGTCTGTAAATTGCAAAGATCTATTTATGGATTGAAATAGGCAAGCAGACAATGGAACACAAAACTCACTGAAACATTGATTTCTTCAGGCTATATCCAATCCAAAGCTGATTACTCTCTTTTCACTAAGAAATGTATTCATGGTTTCACTGTTATTCTGGTGTATGTAGATGATTTGGTCTTAGGGGGGACTGATACTACAGAAATCCAACAAATTAAGACCCTATTGGACAAGAAATTCAGTATCAAAGATCTAGGAACTCTGAAATACTTTCTAGGATTTGAAGTTGCATGATCACAAACTGGAATCACTTTGTGTCAGAGAAAGCATACTCTAGATTTGCTACAAGATGTTGGTCTCTTAAGTTCAAAAGCATGTCCCACTCCTATGCAACCACAACTTCAATTACACAAAACATCTGGAGAACCTTTATCTGAATCAACCACATATAGAAGACTGATTGGTAGACTACTATATTTGACACACTCCAGACCAGAAATAGCTTATGCTGTGAGCAAATTGAGCCAATTTTTAGATGCTCCCACCACTAAACATATGCTTGCAGGGTTACATGTTCTCAAATTCCTTAAAGATAACCCTGGCCAAGGATTATTCTTCAGTTCCTCCTCATCTCTAACACTGAAAGGTTTTTCTGATTCTGATTGGGGAGCATGTCAAGACACCAGAAGATCTACAACTGGTTTCTATTTCTTCCTTGGCAAGTCTCTTATAAGCTGGAAAAGTAAAAAGCAATCTATAGTCTCAAGATCTTCTTCATAAGCTGAGTATAGGGCTCTTGCTCAAGCTACTTGTGAAGGACAATGGCTTCTCTACTTGTTGCAGGATTTTCACATACCTCATCCATCACCCATCATTCTCTACTGTGATAACAAATCAGCTTTACACACAGCAGCAAACCTTGTGTTTCATGAGAGAACAAAACACATAGAGATGGACTGTCATGTAGTTAGAGACAAGGTACAAGAAGGTATCATTCATTTACTGCCAGCCATTGCATCCTGGTCCCTTCAATAATCTTCAGAGCAAGCTTAGCATGATTGACATATATTCCAGCTGAGGGGGGGGGGGGGGGGGGGGGTGTGTTAAAGATAGTGAAGATTAAGTTGGTTACTATTACTTGAGCAACAAGTTTCATTGTGTAACTAATTAGTAGCTTAACAAATTACAGTTATAGTAGTTAGTTATTAGTTAGTTACTTGAGAGTTAAGTAACCATAGTTGAGTTAGTGCATCAGAATACTCTATATATACATATGTGTAGCTCCATTTGTAACTCAATTTTTTTTTCACATAAATGATATACACAATTTTTCACTCTTTCTTCTTCATCTTGCACATTGCAAACTTGATTTGCACTTTCATGGAGTTTGAGATTATCCTTTAACAAAAGACCTGCATAATTAGTGGGTCGCATTTAAAATTCGGCTCATAGGAGAAAGTCAGTTGAAAAATATGTTAAATAGTATGTTGTTATCATCACTCCACACAATTCCAAATTGTTCCAACAGTTATTTTATATGTCAACTTATGGGCTGTATTTTTATAATTTTTTTTTATATTAGCTTGTAAGCCTGACATACAAAAATAGAGTATGACATCCATACTGGTTTTGACTTGAGAAAAAGCTTAGATTCCATATGGACATCAGAAAGTAATTAATGAAAAAATATTCCTTGATATATGTTTGATCAAAATGCATAGATTCTGAATATTTCAAAATAAAACTACTATTTACAATTATTCAACTATGATCATGCAAAAGAAATTAAAGTGAAGTTAATTTTTTTTGGAAAAGGAAAATAATACTAATAAGATAAACTAGGCACAAGATGTGCAAATAAAAGATTACCAAGAACAATTACAATAATCTAATAACACACTGCTACTAAGCATAATTAAGGCAAGATCACCTGCTCCTAATCCCCAAACCAAAAACTAATGCTAAGGCAAAGGAAAATGCAAGAGAAACACTGAACCAAGATAAATGAATTAACTTGTTTGCTAAAACCCCAAAATAAGCTTACAAAACTAAACATAAAACCAAACCACTGATCAAGAGCTGAAAAAAGAGAAAACTAACTAACTAGCCAAACCAAGAGAAAATCGCAGTAACACATAAAGCTCCCCCTACATTGATTTCTATAATTTTTTTGATGATGATAAAATGAAATTCATAGTTTATATTACAGCCTATGACATGTTACAAGTTATTTTTATTACTTAAAGAGCAGTGCTATTCACTGCGAAGCAATGCTTCATGAAATCCAACGAATGCCACATGTTCAATTTTTAAAGGAAGAGAAGGCTTAATGTTCCACTATTACAAGAAAACATGGGGAGTGTGTGTGGTGGTTGAAGTTTGACCAACCAATAGAAACAATTCGCTAGGCATTTGCGAGGATTTTTCTCGCGAGAATAAGCATTTCCGTTACTTAAATTCTTAGATCATTCGACAATATTTACAATTATGATCGACCCTCGGTGAAAAAACGTCCTCATTACACCATTAACACATAGTATTTCTTTAATACATTATTTTTAATTTGGAAAGAAGAGTAACAAAAGTAAGAAATAGTATTTTCAGATGGTTTTGATGTTATTATTTTGGATAGAAGCTGTTGTCACATGATGTCTTAGAACATGAAAGCATCGCTTTGATTGTATCTCCAATTGTATCTATCTCTTTTTTGTTTAGCAAAGATATTTAAAAAATGTAAAAAATTCATTTAAAACATCACATGTAACGGCAGCTTGTTTTACACTCTTTTTAGTTAGCATAGATGAAGAAGATATATGTCATTCGTACTAGAAACAATAGATAATTTAACAAATACATCATGCAGGATAACATTAATAAATAAAGCATAGATAATTTTAGTTCTTTAATTTGGAGAAGAATATTACAATTTCTCAACATTCTTGACTTTGGTTGCATCAATAAACAAATGAATCTTCATTTTGTTGCCGTCTTTAAGGGTGCGTTTGATTTGAGAGAAGTTGCTGCAACCATATGGATACCCAACTCTTACAAATTACAATATAGAGTGACAATTGGATGAAGTAATAGATACTCAATTCTCTCCGGAAAGCACCTTTGGATCTTTCAAATATATCAAGACATAGCTCATATCCAATGATGATGGTAGACAGAGAAATTGTCATTATACAAACCTCCTTAGTAAAAAATTAAGTGTGATATGCGTGCGCAAAATTACAAATATAAACTAATAATTTTTGGCACAGAACCTGTCTCTTAAAGCTTCGCATTTTGGAATTCTATGTTTTCTGGGTATGTTGCGTATGGAAATTATGTCGTGGGTCGAAGTATGATTTTACTCACAGGAAGGCAAAAAGCCTTAAGAATTTTACTCACTTAAATATAAGATTCAAGTAGCATGACATATATGATGCTATTTTTGAATTTTTATATAATAATGAGCTAATCAAATCATTCTCTAACACGGATCCGAAAGCACAATGTAAAGTTCTTGAAACTTGTCTAAAATATGTCAATTCGTTGGTCTTGATGATAAAATTCTATGGGAAGAATTAAAACTCATTAGAGAGATTTTAACAGTTAAATCAAATCATTCTCCAATCATTATTGATCAAGCTACTCAAATCCTTCTCTAACACAGATGACAGATATGATCGAAAGCACGTTGTAGAGGTCTTGAAACTTATCTAAAATATTACAATTCTTAGGTCTTGATCATAAAATTCTATGGGAAGCATTCATTAAAACTAATTATAAATATTTTAACAGTTAAATCAAAATAAACATATATACTAGATTCTTTGAAGACATTTAATTGTTTCTCTAAAAGATTTATAATTTATTTATATAATAATGTTAACTATTCATGTTAGTGTTGTATTGTTGAAAGTAGGCATGACAACAAAACTCATACCTACAGGTATCCGCCCGAACCGCCCTCATTTTGATGGATTTTCCTCGTTTTGACTCGGTTTAGGTAGGAGTTTATGTTTTCCTCGATTACAAAACACAGGTAATAGAGATATAGGTACCCACCCCGAACTCATACCCAAACCCGTCGTGAATGTATAAATTCAATTTATTACCCCTATATAAAGAGAAACTGAAACCCTAAATCATTTCCATCACACAATTAGAGTCACAGTCTTTTAGATGACACTCACTTATCATAATTCTCTCTTATTTCCTTACATATCTCATACTCTCGGTCTCTCTCATCTCCCTCACCATAGCCATCGTCTATTTCCTGGATAATGCATTACAACATTGCACTAAGGCTGAAAAATACTTTAATATTAAAAAAAAAATTATCCACTGCGGAGAATGGGTATGGGGTGGGTATACCCGAACTCGTTGGGGATGGAGATGAGTTTTGATTTCTCATCCCCGTTGGGTAGAAGCAGGGTAACAGGCAAGTATATAGGAGTAGGATATGGGGACAGAGAAGGTAAAACCAATCCCCAGTCCGCTCCATTGCCATGCCTACTTGAAAGAATATTTTGTAAACTGAAATTGTTAAATTCTTATTTGCAGTATCTGCTATATTACAAGATAGATTAAATATATTATGTTTTACAAAGTTTGAGCCATTGACATGATGTTTGGGCCACCACTCCCACCAGGAAGATTATACAAAGTTAATTCTTAAATATCTCGATGCAATGGAAACTTTTCATTTTTCAGCACTACTTCAATGAAGGATAAGTAGTTGGAATCAAATATAGGTCATCTTTTCTTATAACAGATGCTCCAAATAGCTCAGTCATGTCCAAATCCTCACATTTCATTCCACCAGGAAGCTTCCAATCGAAGTTACACAATAACAAAGCAAGGGTCAGTTCAACATTTGCCATACCATAGTTGATGCCTGGACAAATTCTTCTTCCGGCGCCAAATGGAATGTATTCAAAATTAGTTCCTTTGAAATCAATAGAACTATCGATAAATCTTTCAGGATAAAACTTATCTGGATCAGTCCAATATTTCGGATCCCTTCCAATTGCCCAAGCATTGATTATCACCCTACTATTGATTGGTATGTGATAACCATCAATCTCACAAGCCTTTGCACACACCCTTGGAATTAAAAGAGGACCAGGAAGGTGCATTCTTAAGATCTCTTTGATTATTGCTTTCAAGTATTTTAACTCAGAAATGAATGTTTCATCAATTTTTCCTCTTTTTTTGAATAACATTCTCACTTCAGCTTGTGCTTTCTTCATTACTCTTTGATCCTTCATCATCTCAGCCAATGTCCAGTTAATTGTAGTTGCTGCTGTGTCACTTCCACCGGTGAAGATATCCTTAAAAGTCAACCAAATCGTGTTAAATAGGTAAAAACTTCGAATATATTCATACTACTGCTACGTCAAAAAAAGTTCTAACTTCTAATCAATTTCTTGCTACATAGAGCTAGTTTGGATAAACAACGTATTTGACTGTTTACAGTAAAACGCTTATCATATAAGTGCTTGTGTAATAGCAATTTTTATAGTAATATAAAATAAATTAAAATTGTTTTCACATAGGCTATAAACTGTTTTCATAAGCTACTTTAGAGAGCTTATGGAAATTAACTGTAAACAACTTAGAACATGTCATAAGTTGTTTTCATTAGTCTCCCAAGATTTTATATTAGTAGATAAGCTTAAACAAGTCGATTAAAACAGACCTGCGGAAAAAATAATTATTAACAAACATACGATTTTGGAAAAAATAAATATGCTTACAAAGAGTATAGCCTTGATATTTGTTTTAGTTAAGGAAAATTCCTGATTATTGTTGCTACCATCCTCAAATTTCAAGAGAACATCAATCAAATCTTCCTCTCCTTCAACTAAATCATCTTTACTTCTTGACATTTTTTCTTTATGGTCACTGATGATCAGCTCGAGTATTCTATCAACTTTTTCATGCAACTTCTCAAGCCTAGGCCTCATCCCAGTAAGATTTTGAAGCCATTTCGCGGAAGGAAACAAGTCACCAATGTAGAAACCTCCAGCTAGTTGCAACACTTCTCTTACCGTCGATACGAACTCATCTTGCTCCATGTATTTTTTGCCAAATGCAGCTCTTGAAGTGATTGAAAACATCATTGATACAACTTGTTGCGAAAGATTGACGACTCTTCCTTCTTCGGAAGCAATCCTTCTGATGAGATTATGATTCTCTTGTTCTCTTATTGGCCAAAAAGATTGGACACGTTTTATACTCAGAAGTTCTACAGTACAAATCTTTCTAAGTTGTCTCCAATAATCACCATAAGGTGAAAAAGCTATACTTTTTGAATCATAGAAGATTATCTCTGAGGTCAGTGTATAAGGCCTTGATGCAAATATAAGATCATGAGTTTTCATTATTTCCATAGCATATTCTGCTGAGGAAACAATAATAAAGAAAACTTCACCAAGTTGAAGATGCATTATAGGTCCATATTTTTTTGACAATTCTCCTAATTTTCTATGTGGTTGAGAGCCAATAAGATTATGTATGTTTCCTATGATTGGTAGCTTCCATGGCCCTGGTGGTATATTTGGAATTGAGTCAATTTTCTTGATTTTTTTCTTTAGTTTTAGTGTCACAATGATGGAGAGGAGAAAAATGGAAAATAGTGTGAAAGGGAAAATTGTTTGAAGATCCATGTAGATAAAAAAAGAAGCAGTGAAATAAGGTGGAATAAGTTTTTTTTTTCTTTCACTAGTTTAATGAAGAACATCAACTTTGTGTGTACTCATATATATAGACATTGGAATCTCGGCAAAGTGTTTTTTTTTTTTTTTGTATAATAACTATGTGGTCACAATGTAAAACACTGTATATATTTCACCAATGTTAATAATAATATTATATTCTAATTTCAATATCAATGAAAACGTTCCTTTTTCTATTACTAGTATGGAAACCCGTGTTAAGCACGGACTAGAATTTTGTTAAATTTGATATATTGGTGAATCTAATTTATGCGGTCGTTGTGTGTTCAATGAGTCAATCCACATCAGTGTTTGGCTCTCCCGTAAGGTCAAACGACAATATCATAGTCCAGTTCAACTTTGTGGGGGAAACAAAAGCAGTTCCTGATCATAGATCACTGATGTAGAGAGTCTCATACAAAAGAAATTCATATTTATAAGGAATATTTACTTAATTCACCTTTTTTACATAAAACTTTTTTTTGGATGTCTTTAGCTTTCATTCTATTTTTGTATTCAACCTCTATTATTTCAAATTCATTCACATCTAGTGTTTGGGGATGTGACAATGAAAAATGCAGATGACTTTACAGAATACATGTTTATTAGACATTTAAAAATAATGCAACGTTTTTTTTTAATTGTGTCTTACTTTTTAGTAATAATACCCTAAAAATATTCAATTTCTTCACCAAAAACATATAATTTCCGATAACTCAATCTATTATATACTCTCGCTGATAAAACGCACTGCTTATTTTCCTCTTATTGTTTCTCTCATGTTCAATTTTTTTGTATTTGATATTCTTTTTCTTTCTAGTTTCATTTCTATCTTCTTATAAAAGAAAGGAACATATACCTCTCTTCATGAAATCACCACCAATCAACATTTTTGAACATGTTGTGCCTCAATTTGACCTTATTTAACTACATCACATAATTACAGACGCTGACAGTCGCACACTTAATTAAGATATGTTAATGTATCAAGTGTGAGTTAACGTTATACATTGGATGGAAGAGTAGATTTTGAACGACGTATAAGTGAGATGAAAAAATATATCTAATGCCTTAAAGTTTTACGGAAGATGCGATGTCAATCTCACTTGTATGGTTGCTATTGACCGAATATGATCATCCAACCCAATGGACTCACTCCGAAGTCCCACCATTATACCAACAATATGATAATTTGTTTTGTTAGATTTTGGATGTTAATTGCTTAATTTTTTATCTTAAACTTTAGCCATTGGATGTCATTCCTTCTCATGATATATTTTTTGATTCAACCTCTGTTATTTCAAATTCTTTCACTTTTGGTCTTTGGTGAGATTTGACAATGGAAAAAAGCATACGTGTTATGTTGAGTTGACAAAATATATGCTTATTAGAAATTCTAAAATAATGTGGCTTTTTTTTTTTAGTCTAATTTTTTGGTTAAGTATTTACTCAGAAATCTCCAACTCCTTTTCTAATTTATTTTCTAACTTCTTATGAAATAAAGGAACATAAACCTCCCTCCATTAAATCACCATCAACCGACTCTTTTTTACCATGATATGTCTTCATCTGATCTTATTTGGCTAAGTTACTAAATCACTGATGCAAAGTGTCTCACACTTAAATGGAGAGATGTTAATAAGTCTTATATCATTTAAAGTTCTAGATTGGATGCAATAGTAGAAAGTTCTAGATTGCTCTTAGTCTAGTGTGATTATCCAAATCAATTTAGGCTCTTGCAGAAGTCCTAACCGGATGATTAATTGTTTTCTTCATTTTTGGATGTCATTTACTTAATCCTTATCTTTATCATGAAAGAAAGGGAAGAAATTCCTTGTATAAAACTACCATCAACCCATATTTTTTAGCATGTTGTGCATCCTTTTGACATTATTCAGCTATGTCTCTTTATCATATTCGCAGAGAGTCTCACACTTAAGAGAGAGATGTTAATGTGTCAAGTGTGAGTTAAAGTTTCACATTAGATGCAAAAGTAGATGTTGAACAAAATATAAATGAGATGGTTGAGGTTTCGGTTCCATATGTAGTGTCATTTTTTCAATTCCTTCAATAAACCCATAAAAATACTAACAACTTTTGAAAAATATGTTTTACGGAACCCTAATCAGCAAAAACAATTAAACCATTAATTTCTTTCGGTAAAAAAATCAAGATGAGAGATGGTTTAGGTATAAGGGATATTTCATTTGTCATGATTTATTTGAAATAGAAATCCATTTCCTATTTCATTGCAATTTTCCAACTCTAAGGGTTTAGCCTAGTAGTAATGGGACAAACTTTGAATCTAGAGATTTCGAGTTTTGAGCTTTGCTAGTATCCTCGAGATGTAAATGTAAATATATTTGTGAGAGCTCTTTTTATCTCTAAGGTCTTCCTTACATTGCATAAAATCATCACTCTCTCACCATATATTTTTTTTTACTAAAAATAAATTCATTGTGATTTTTGTTGTTTTTCAATAACGGCATGAAATGTTATACCTCAAGAATCATTATGGTGCAATTATCATTAAGAGATTATCACGTGTACATTTTTACTTATACCTCAAACTCCTTTAACAAACCGATGTAATTACCGTCAACTCACGCTATTCTCCATACTCTAATAGACAAAACAAAATGCATATTTTTCTCCTTATCGTTTCTCTCAAGTTCAAATTATTATTTTATACTCAGTTACTTTTAAATTTTGAATTAACTGATTTGTTTTAACATTTCTAGTCAAAAGTACAAAAAAAAATGATAACTTTAGCTTTATTAGTGGAGTGATCAAATTCCATTTATTTTCATATTTGAAATTTTGAATTCATATATATTGACAGTTATTGCATTGGTTGTAAAATCTCACCTAAAAAAGCAATTCATATAAATTTTTTCTTTTGAAAGGAACTCATAACATTTACTCGTTTTTTTTTTATATATATAAATTAAGCATATATTAAAAAAATTGTTACTTTTTGTTGTTTTTGAAATCACTTTAAAATGTTTAAATGTTTATGTTCTATATTATAGTTCATTAATACACCAAATTTATGCATTTACCTATCATATTCACATTAAAATGTGATTTTAAAAGTTAAAAAAAAAAAAAGATATCATTTTCTTTAAAGAAAAAAAAGTGTTTTTTTAGAAAAGGGAAATAAACCCGTTCTATTTTCTTGCAGACAGTATGAGCCCTCTTAGCCATGCCAAACACCAAGACAACCGTCAAAATAACATCACTGAGACGATGAAATTACTAAAAATCGCGAACAAAAAACCTAATCGAGGGTAAATTACTTGTATAAATTAAAAGAGGGGAAAAAGGATTAAGATAGGTGATTCCTGCCCAAAATATGAGCAAAGACCATCTCATTTATTATGAAAGAAGAAGAAAAAAGAGATAATTTAAAGAGAATGTGACATTTATCTCTCTAAAACAATTAGGGTTAGTTAGATTAGTTTTTATGGCTTAATTGCAATTTTAACCTCTCTTTTCATCATTTTATGGAATTAGTCTCCCTATTTTTAGATTTATCAGTTTTGGTCCAACCATCATATTTTTCAACTAATATTTTTAAACTAAAAATCGATGATGTGATATCTTCATATTTTAGACCAAATATTTGATAGAGCGATCAAAACTGTCAAATTTTAAAATAAAAAGACAAATTCGACAAAATCGTAAAAATAGGAGGACTAACCCTGAAATTAGACCTTTTTATATATAACTACATAACATACAAACCACGGAAAAAAAAATTTCACAATTCATGTGCCAAAAAATTAAAAATTACCAAAACTTTCCAAATAGAAGCCTTCAATCATCTTATCATATGTGCCAAAAAAAGATTAAACTTACTAAAACCTTGCAAATAGATTGATTTGGAATTAAATTCATTTCATAACTATACATTATATAAAATTTAATAATTTATAATTTTTCTTTTGGTTCACATAGAAAACACCACTGTGATTCACACACAACTGCATGGTAATACAATTGCAAGGTCAGGTGTTTGAACTCGAGGGAGGGTGTCCAACTTCACATTATCAATATCGACATTTCCAAATTGATGCCTCATAATCGATATTGTTAATATTGACATTTCCGAATACACATTATCATCTATATTTTATATGACTACATTGCATGTAATAATGAAGATATTGTTAATATAGAATACACATTATAATGGAGATATTGATAATGTGAAGTTGAATAGTCATATAAAATATTTTATATGACTATTTTGCATGTAATAAATTGATACCTCGTAATCGACATTGTTATTATTCTTTTTTTTAACAGAAAAAATAAATTTTTATTGTAGTTGAATAGCAGAGTGTTGCTATTATTCAAATATAGTTTCTCTATAATTTTCAAGAATTATATTTTCGTAAATATACCATTTGAACTTTGAAGATTTGTGTCGAGATCGCCTATGTTGGAATGAGGGAGTCCAAGAAATCATCCATATTAGATCAAAAACAACTATATAAATGAGTTAAACAATACATCTTTATCAAAAATATTAGAGTGATTGGCTGATTGCCTTCATTTTTTTTTTACAGAAATTTATTTTTTAAAATAGATATATTTTGTGATCGAACATGCATAATTATCTATAGCGGTTTATGGTCAAGAGACAATAAAGAGCAGTATTTTTTTTAAGTGAGAAGTCATGGAAAAAATTTAGTCTTTGATGTTATTTTTTTTGACGGATAGTCTTAGATTTAAATAGTACATAATAAATGTTAATATGTCCAAAAAAAATACTACTGCCAATTTCAAAATTTATACAACGCAATATAATTAATCATAGAGCGGATTAAGGAGAGGTAATTATTAATTGACATTAATTAACACGTTAATGTGGTTACTAGTATTTTTAATGAGAATATTGTGTTGAATTATTATCACTTAATTAGGTGACATCATCATGCTAGATTGTAGGTAGAGTCGGAGGACCTCTTGGATGGAATTATGTGACATGAATATGTTTACTCTTTTTTCTTCTTCTTTTTAAGACAGAGGACTTATTACATTGATTGATATTGTATAATGTGTCTTATGTCCTTTTTTTTTTTTTAAGGGAATCCGATGTCTTGTTTGGAGAGTTTGTAAATATCTCATTCCTTTATAAAGTTTTTTTTTTTTGACAAACCTTTATAAAGACTTTTATTATCATCATATCTCTTATGAAACCTATTGTAGTAAACAAATGTTAAATATGAGGTTAATTTTATGTTATTAAAAAAATGCTATACATCTTTTAACCTATAAGAAGCTTTTAAACATTAGATCAATTTAATTTTCAAACAATTTTTTATTAACAATTTAAAATTTACATGTTTGTCTCAATTACCACAAATGGAATTTAAGTTTACATCTTCGTCTCAATTACCACCACAAATGTCACACAAATCAAAATGTTTAGATTCATTCTATATTTGTTGGGTTTTAGGCTTCTTAATTCAAAATAAAAAATGATCCATATCATATAATTATATGATTCAACTATGATTTCCGCATAATTATATTGAGTTATTCCATAAAAAAATAGATATCTCATTGAGTCATGTAGGACACCAAAATAGATTTTATACAATTTGAGATTAGCTAAATAAAAGAAATAACATTGTAAACCTCAAAAGAAAATAATGTTTCTTTTAAAAATCAAAAGGACAAATTGATTTTATTCAAACCATATGATCGTTCAAATCTTGAGCTATAATGTTACCATCTTTTGATTAAATTACAGATCTACTATATACAACAAAAACAACTGCAATCAAAATTAGAAACCATGTATTGACTTTATAAACACCACAAAACCCATAAATAAGATTTGTTCATAATATTCTATTGTCATATAGATGTACCAAAAAATGATGTGGTAGACAAAATATGTGTATGATACCTTCATCACAAAGATACCTTTTCACAACAAATAAATGATAAATATGGATTATTGATATGAAGAATTGAAAACTAAGAGAGGAAGATTATAGTAAAGTTAATAACTGGGATACGACCAAAAACGAAGAAAATGATGAAGGAGCGAGATCTATAGAATGAATGAAACTGAGAGAAAACAAAAGTGAATATATAGCCATAAAAGACATTTAGGAGATATTAATTTGAAATTTAAAATTCATAAAAAACGATATTAATGATAAATATTATACAGTTGACTATTGTTTTTGAAATATTAATAATTCTCATTAGTTGTGTTGAACACCACAATACAAAACCATGATGATGTAGATTAGTGTAATAGCCATTAATGAAATTTAGAATGATACAGTGACATGTGTACTTCAAATATTTTACATCACAAATGTTTATAATAAAGATAAAGATAAAGATATCTCTATATTTTTATTTTTTGTACTTGTTCGTGATTTCTTGATTCAATGCACCTGTATGCATAGGAACCACAAAAGTAAAAAAAATAAATCTATAGTATTCAATTATGAACCATAAATTTAAACAGAATAATAAAGAAAACAAAAAAGCATAAACAATATCATAAAAGCATAAGGAAGAATAAAATAAGTCACAGGAAAATAAGTAAAAGAGAGATGAAGAATATTTTTATAGGAGAGACGAAAAACTATTTTTTTTCTATGTGAACGTTTGATTCATTAAAATCGCAACATGAAGAAAATATTACTCTTGGAACATTGATATCAATGAATAAAATATGAAGAAAAAAAAAAAAAAAACTAAACAATCTTTGTGTGATCATTTGATTCATCAAAATCATAACATAAAAGAAATATAAATCTTTGAGCATTGATATCAAAGTCGAAAAAAAAATGAAGAACAAAGAATAAAAAACTAATCAAAACAGAAAGAAAAAAAAAGTGACATAGAAAGAAAAAAAAAACGTGGGATAAGAGTTGTGAATTGTGATGTGAAATTATGTCAATCCAAATTTCTAATTTATAGACTTATTTCACACCGTAATTTGGTATAATAACCATTATTTTTTTAACATTCTTAAAATACAATTGTTCTATATAGGGTATTCATTTACAAAATTATTTGGTCATGAATCAATTTTAATGTACATAAATTATTTTAATAGCCAATAAAGCGTATCATAAAAAAGTCTCATATTCTATGTTTTTTTTTTTTTTTAGAAATCACCTATGTTTGTGGTGATTTTGACATATATATGTAACATAATCATTTAAAAATATCGTAAAAATAGAGGTCATTTTTTTTTTCTTCTGATTATGTGTTTTTTATTATTATAATATATGTAATGATCCAAGCATAAACAATTAAAATTTTGGTCAGTGATAATAGTGAATATTTTCTAACTAAATGTTTCATTAAAAAAAAATTCTTATTAATAGTTTGTTTTCATTATTGTTTTCACATTATAATGATACTTATGTTTGACCCATTTTTTTAATAATTTTACAACATATAAACTTCTTTATTTTCTTACTGAAAATACAAAATATAATGAAGTATATCATTTGATTTTGTTACTTTTAATTTCAAACACAAAATAATTTAGAAATAAATAGATTCATGTGTATACGTGTGTGAAAAGAAAAAATTCAATTAAAATAATAGTTCAGATATATTATATATTTAATATTCCATGAATAGCAACATATCAAATTAGAATAATTTTATAAAACTCAAATAAAAATAAAATTAATAACATTAAATGTCAAATTCATGAGAATGTTTGGTTTACCTCATAGTGTCACTTGTCATAAGCAAGCTTGGAAGATTTATAGTGCCACATGTCATGAGCAAACTTAGATGATTTACATTTCCATAAATACATTTCCATGAGAATGCTTGGTTTACTTCATAAATACATTTATATAATATAGATATCGTTTACCATTTACTACTCTTTCTTTCAATTGTTTTAATCACTAGTTTTTATGTCATTAATGAAGGATAATTTTGTAAAATCACTTATAACTTTTCTCTTTTTCATATAAAATTAACAACTTTTTTTTTGGTCAATTAACCTTTTTTTTTTGGAAGGAAGGTCAATTAACCTAATAGCTAGAATTCATATTTTAAGGTGAATAAGTGGGGTATCTGGGTTCCTGCCAACTGAATTATGCACAAGGAAACTAACTACATTTTTTAATGTGTGTGAAAATGACAAAGTTAGTTATAATAAAATACAGAGGAAGTATTTTGGTTAAACCCTCACATTGATTGCTATCCTTTTTATATGATGATAACAAGAAATCCATAGTTCATAGGCAACCTTTAACGTAAAATGAATTGGGCCCAATGACGTAAGATTTGTTTTGATAAGGATTTTGGAGGTCAAGGGGTTAGAAAAATTAGGGAATTTAATATAATATTTTTAGGAAAATTGTTTTGGAGGCTTCATGCAGACTAGGGTGGGTTTTGGTACAAAGTTTTTGCGGCAAAATATGGGGTTGGTGGTGACCGGATTAGAGCGGGTGGTTCACTTGCATCTAGTTGGTGGAACGACTTGTGTGGGGTTAGATAGAGTTTGTGTGCATGAGGGCGGTTTATTTGGGGCATAGATTTGGGAATGGGTAAAGTTCCTCTTTTTGGAACAACCCTTGATTAACAAGTTCAAACGACATTCAAGGATATCATTTAGAATAAAGTACTGCCCCTATGAGTCCCTTTTTTTTCGTTGAGATTGGTAAATCAAAGGTTACTAGCTAAAGATAATTTCTCTCGTCGCAGACTTCTTAAACCAAGATACTTGTTATGCTCGAGCGGTTGTGGGATGGAGGACTTCTTATAAATTTATACTTCTTATAAATTTGTCTCTTTTTATAAGACCCCTTTGCTATTTCCAATTACATTAATTATTTCTCTACATACATGCCCTTATTTATTATACATCTTTTTCTTCAATCAACAATAAATAGAATGTTGAAAACATAAACTAATTCTTTCTCTTAAACGCTAAAATTGTAAAAACAATAATGATTACAAACAACTTTAATACAAATATCTGCTATCTTAATTCCCGTGATTTTAACAAAAGAGTCTTATATATAGAGATGAAGGTATTAATAGATTCAAACTCTTTATTCCGGCAGTTATTATTATAATTTCAATAAATGTATGTGCAACATTTGTACAGAGTAATACATTTATTGAATAAATTATAATAAATTGTTGATATGAATGTGAGTTAATTTTTCGGTTGGTTATAATAATGAAATATTAATTAAACTAAAACAGTTGTCAAAGCCATAAACTATGAAGCCTGTATTTTTTTTAAAACAATAGAATGTATAGGTTAAATACTACAAACAAACATTGCACTCCAAAGAAGAGTAATCCAAGTAAGAAAGAAAATTAACAGATGGTTTTGATGTTTTACTTTTGGAATAGAGCTATTGTCACAACAAGAAGCACTACCTTGATTGCAACTCCTATTGAATCATTTAGGTAAATACCAATTACTTCTTGTAAAACCTCACATATAATTAACGACTGCTTGTCCTACACTTTCATTTTTTAATTAGCATAGATGAAGAAGATATAAGCCATACACTACAAACATACATTACATTTTAAACAAAACAAAATATCAAGCAGAATAACATTAATTAAGAAATGATGCATATATAATTTTGGTACTCTTATTTAAAAGCAGATCAGTATTACACCTTGTCAACATGCTTAACTTTGGTTGCATTAAGAAACAAACGAATCTTCATTAGTTGTGGTCTTTTAACCGTGTGTTTGTTTTAAGAGAAGTTGGGATAAGAAATATAAAATAGAAGTAACATATCTTGCTTGGTCAGAGATATATGATGTAAGAAATAAACCAATGATACCATGATTTTCTCTCAATGATAAAGATTTTAGGAGTGGTGGTATACGTGTTGCATAAAATATTCTACCAAGCGAGGGACCCACATCAAATCTTGGTGGGTATAAAAGGAGTGACCTAATTATCCTTGTATTTTTTTGCCTTTTTAATTAGTTTAATAATTAATTTAGAGTCATTTTAAATAAATTTTCGCTTTTTATTTATTGAGTCGAGTAGTGCATCATTAGCTATTACTACCATTGCTATTTATCAATGACCACATGACCAAATAAAGAGAAAGGAAGGTGTTGCAAGCTTTGGAGGCTAAAGAGAATCAGAAGAAACATGTCGTGTGATGGATCATCGGATAAAATGAAAGAAATTGGTGTGCAATAGGCTGATCTATTAATTAAATGGAGGTGTGAATAGAAAAAAAAATGGGCCAAAGATAAAAGCAAACGTGGGCTTATACAAAAAGAAGGGAATCAGGTCTTCATGTGACATATATGAGCGGTTATTTCTTCAACAGACTCGATAAAATTATATTCGGCTCGAAACTCGACTCGAGTTCGTCACGAACTTTTTCTTAGCTCAAACTCGACTCGATTTAAGTTCACGAATCACTTAACTCGGCTCGAAAGCTCAAATGAACCCAATTAATATATAAAAATAAAAAAGACTACAACAAAACTTGTCTCAACTAGTATTAAAACCACTATATAGTTAATAGGCGATAATGACATTGCGCTTCAATTATTAATTTTGTTATAAAAACTATTTGTATTACCCAAGTGATTTAAGTGTGCTCTATATGTTTTTTTTGTTGAAGGATTTAGATGTTGTTTTATAGCCACTCTTGCTCACAGTTGATTAAAAACAATCGATTTGGGACTATTATGACATAATGGTTTGAAAGCATTTTGTTCACAACACTTTGTATTTTTTTTAAAGGAATGACACATGTTATATGCTCTAATCATTTCATTCTTAATTTTTCTAAAATAAATATATTCATTTGTTGTATATATATCACGAGGGCCGTTCCTATGAAATAGGAGGCTCAACTCTCATAATAAAAAAGGACCTCGGTAAAATAAAAATATATTTTTTTAAAATTTTTTTAATCCTAAGAGACAATTTAGGAGGCATAGAGGAAGACGGGAGAAAAATTTAAAATCTGAAATTTAGGAGGCATATATTAGCAACATATACCAAAGTCTAGGGTATAGCATGGGCCGGGTTCGGGCGGGTACGGGCAACAAATAACCATATGAGATGAAACCGAACACACCATATCCAGGCTCAATCTCGACCGTGAATGTGCTCGGTTTACGCGGGTTCGGTTTGAACGGGTGTACGGGTTGTTCGGATGGGTTCGATCGGTTATGAGTTTCTCAAGTGTAGATGAAAACAAAGAGAACAACATGAAAAGAACGTTGAAGAATAGGCTTTCCGGTTAATAATCTCTACTATTTTCTCTTTTTCTTTCACTTCATGGTTGCACAGGGTTTTAAAAGAAGATTGTTTGAGGGCTTTTCAAAAGAAGGTGAAGAAAACAAAAGGATAGAATGGAATTTGGAATAGACTGTAGAGTGTAGAGTTTCTACATGACTCTAAGAAGAAGAAGACCAATAGATTATTTTTTATCCACTAAAAATATAAAAGAATAAAATATTAATAAGTAGTTGTTAGTAAATAATTATTATCAAATTTTGAAATGATATACAAAGCTTAACGTGTGGGTAGATGCAAAGTTAAAACGTGTAGCTTGTTAAAGCCTTTCAAGGGCATCTGGCAGTGTGAAGATATGCTTTTGTGGTCTCAAAAAATATGGTAGCTGTAGTGATTGGACAACTGACTGTAATATAGCAGATGACACTTGGTTAAAGCTATATACTCGGTCGGTTGTGGGTACCGATGGGTTCTCAAACCAGGAACCGCAACCGACCGTTGGTAACTGTATGGACTCGATTTTGTTCATTTTATGAGCCCGACAACCGACCCGACCCACCCGTTCAACTAAAATGAGCAGCGGTTTAGGCGGGTTTTGGGCGGGTTCGGTTCCCATGCTCATCCCTATACCAAACTTTATCAACATTCAGTGTCCAATATATAACGAAATTAGCAATTATATTTTTCAACATTCAACATATAACAAAAATTCCGGCATTCAACATATATTTGCAGCATTCAACAAAATTAGCAATTATACACTAAAATTTTAAAAAGTAATTATTAATAAGCATTAAGCAAGGTATAATAAAATTTGTGTAGCTAAGCTTCATTAAAAAAATCAGAATGAAAAGAACTTCTAACCATGAAAGGAAATAAAAAATATTAAACAAAGGAGAGGTGTTGAGTGAGAAAAAGAAACCCAACCGCATACCGAAGAAAGAAAAAAGAAGAAACATATTTTTTTTATTTGAGTGTGGTGTGGTTATTAAGCTAAAAATATTTTTTTGGAGGCCCATGCATTTTGAAGGCCCAACTTAGTTGAGCTGATGTCCTCCCCCAAATCCGGGCATATATACCACCACCAAAAAAACAAGGGAGCCCCTAATATGGACCCTTATTTTTAAGGTCCACCCATGGTCCTTGCTAAATGACCTGCAATAGTGGGTGAGACACTTCCTTTTCAGTTTAGAAGGATGGTTTCATATGAATCTTTAGTATGACTGAGCTTTTGCAATCAAAACCGATGAATCATCCAATCCAATTCACAACAAATTGCTAACTAACTCTTTGTTATCATAACTTTAATTTCATCATTCACATTCAAAATTTTAACTTAGCCATCCAAATGCTTGCTATTTTTATTTTTTAAGGAAAAGAAAAGGGTTACTGGTTCATAAACCCATATTTCAATATAACTGGAACAATCTTCGTGATAATCAATTTCGTACCAAACATGAAACCAAGTTTGTTAACTGGAACAAAATTAAAGGCTCCCTCATGTTTCCTTCTGATTAGAGAACTGGACCTTGAAAGTAATGCAGAGAAAACATCATGAATTAGTGATTCCAAAATCAGCATGGTGATGGAACAAGGATCTGAAAGTGAACAAAAAAATAATATCTGGATTTCTTGAACTGGTTCCGATTTTTAGCAAACAAATTGACGAGTTAAGGTGAGAGCAAACTTATTAAATTGGTGATCCTTCTTCATCCAATTATTTTGTTGCTGTTTTTACTTTTTTGTGTAGAAGTTATCCAGGTTGTTATAGAGAGAGAGAGATTGGAAGTGTGTTTACCCACAATTACAGGTAATTTGGCAAGGACCATAGATGGACCCTTATAAAAAGGGTTCATATTAGGGGCTCCCAAAAAACAGATCACCACCAATAAAAGAACTATGTATATATGTCAAATATTTACTACATTGTGTTCAACATCATAGAAAACAATTTGAATTTGATAATATATATATTTAACTGTCTCTGTAAGCTTAACTCACTTAGTAATGGATAATGCGTGTATATGCAGTGACCGGGGTTCGAACCCTGGACACCCCACTTATTCACCTTTAAGGTGAATTTCTCTAGTTGTCAGGCTACTTGACAAAATATATATATATATATATATAGCTGACTGATGAACTATAATAAATCAAACTATTAATTCGTAGCTTAAGTTTTAATTTATTTGATAAATTTAATTTTCAATTTTCAACTAAAGTTGAAAACAGTCAAAGCACAGACAAGTGAACTAGTTAACTCAAAAGCGGTTACATAGTTACACACATACACAATTAGACATACAAATTCACATCACATCACATCACAGTTACACACTTGTGCAAAACATTGGTAAATCTTCATAAAAAATATATTTAGAAGATGCAACATGGTGGTTCAGCTGGCATCAAAATAAGGATGTCGAAGCGAAATGTAGTGAAGCAATTGAGTTAAAGGTTGAAGAAAACATTATCAAGTAGGTTTCAAATATTAGTGATGATTAGAAGGTTGTGAACACTTTTTTTTTCACTATTGTTCCTAATGATATCTCAATAAGGAGGTATGGATCGGGTTTGAGCTGATAGGAATGTTAGAAGATGTGTTCGTCGCTGACAAACTTAACCGTCAACGTCAAGTATTTGGTTTCGTATGTTTCAGAAGTGCAAAAGACTTGGTAAAGATGGTTCAAGCTATTCTTAATGTTTGGTTTGGAAAGATCAAAACATGGGCGTCATAGGCAAGGTTTAAAAAAGATGTAAACTTTGTTCCGAACGCATCAATTAGCAACAAATAAAGAAGAAAACTTTGGTGCATCAAGGTTGAAAGAAGGTAATAGGTCTTTGTCAAGGGAAAAGAGCGACAAAACTTCTTATGCTGAAGCGGTGCGTCCATAAAACGTTTATCGATCCATTGATAACACAAAAGGTGTTATAATATTTAAAACAAAAAAGAAGACGAAGAATGGGCAAGAAGGGGTTTTGTTAGTGTTACGCATAAGGTTGTCCATATGGGTGCCAGAAAGGTTTTTATTGTTCTATCAAGAAGATTTGAAAGGGGTCTTCGTTTAAAGCAAAAGACGTTTTTTATTTTTGGTTTGAGTCTGTAGTTGAGTGGACACCGTTATTGACTTCGTTGGGATCGCGATGCTTGGTTGCGAATTTGTGGGATACCGCTGCATGCTTGGACCACACTATTTATTCAGGTAGTAACCAAGTCCATCAGATCGATTGTTCAATTTGATGAAAGCGTTGAGCAAAAATCCGGTCTTGATTTTGCTCGATTTCAGATTCAAACATTAACATCACCCTTGGAAGATGCTTAGATGCACAGTAATAACTAAAACTAATTTATCATTATTGCGGTTTCCCAAGTCAAAATCAAATGACAATGTCTCAGAACTGATCTCTCCCTTAGTCAAAGACCTCATGTTAAAGAGATTACATTGAAATTAATAAAACATGAATCATCATGAAAAAAGAAACTGTAATGATAGACTAGAATGAAAATAGCATATCATTTAACTATAAACAAGAAGTAGCATAAATATGCTACATATGGCAAATATAAAATATTATTATAGAGGATCACACATCCTAATAGTACATCTTAGATAGAAAAACATTATTCATGTTACAAGTAAAGGATGAGAAGTGATGGGAATCAAGTAAAGGTCACCCTTTCTTGACATAGCAGCTCCAAATTCCTCTATCAACTCTAATTCCTCATTTTTCATTCCATTGGGAAGTTTCCAATCAAAATGATACAATAAAAGTGCAAGGATCTGCTCAACATTTGCCATACCATAATTCATGCCTGGACAAATTCTCCTTCCAGCACCAAATGGAATGTACTCAAAATCAGTTCCTTTGAAATCAATAGAACTATCAATAAACCTTTCAGGATAAAACCTCTCCGGATCAGTCCAATATTTAGGATCCCGTCCAATGGCCCAAGCATTAACAAGGACTCTACTTTTGACAGGTATGTGATAACCATTAATCTTACAAGCTTGTCCACACTCCCTGGGAAGAAGGAGAGGAACAGAAGGGTGTAGTCTTAGTGATTCTTTGATTACTGCTTTCAAATATTTGAACTCATCAATTGCAGCTTCATCAACCCTTCCACTCCTATCAAATCCCTCTCTCACTTCAGCTTGTGCTTTCTTCAAAACTCTTAGATCCTTCATCATCTCAGCCATTGCCCAAATAATTGTACTTGCCGAAGTCTCACTTCCAGCAGCGAAGACATCCTGAAAAATAAAAGTTGGACATCGTAATTACAATTGCCACCGCAACCACAATTTAGAATCATGGACTATATATAGAAAAAAAATAGAGAGCTTACCAGAATTATAGCTTTGATATTATCAGTAGTTAAGTTAAAACCCATATCACTGCCACTGTCCTCGTATTTTAAAAGACAATCGATCAAATCTTCCTCTTCGTCGGCCAAACCTTCTTTTGCTCTTTTTGACATTGCCTCTTTATGATCGTTGATTATATGTCCTAGTATCCTGTCTACTTGCTGGCTTAACTTCTTAAGCTTAGGCTTCATTCCAGAGAGAGTTTGAATCCATTGAGCTGAAGGAAACAAGTCACCAAGGTAGAACCCTCCAGCTAGTTTTATGAGTTGTTTTACAACTGATAAGAACTCTTCTTGTTCCAAATATTTCTTACCAAATGCAGCCTTTGAAGTAAATGTGTACAACATTGAAATAACTTCTTGTGTAAGATTGAATTCCGATCCTTCGTTTGCAGCGATCTTCTTTAAGAGAGAATTGATCTCTTTCTGTCTTTTTGGCCAAAGAGATTTGACTCTTCTTGTGCTTAAAAGCTCAATAGCACAAATCTTTCTAAGTTGTCTCCAGTAATCACCATAAGGTGAAAAAGCTATATCTGTTGAATTATAAGATACTATCTCCATGACTAGAAGATGAGGCCTTGATGCAAAGATAATATCATGGGTTTTCAAGATTTCCCTAGCAACTTCTGGTGAGGAAATAACAATGAAAAATATCTCACCAAGTTGTAGATGCATCAAGGGTCCATATTTTTTGGCTAAATTTCTTAATTTTCTTGGTGGGTTTGTTGTAACAAGATTGAGAATATTTCCTACAATGGGTAACTTCCATGGCCCTGGGGGTATATTTTTAGTACTTGAAGCATATTTTTTGCAACGACTCCTAATCTTTAGTGCAGTGATCATGAACAGAAAAATAGTGAAAATGGTGAACAAGTTGAGAATATGAAGAGCCATGGAGATGGAAAAGTAATGTGAGAATAGAAATTCTATGCATGCATAGGATTTATATATATTGTAGATAGGGAATTGGTAGATATTCTGGAGTCTTAAACAGTAGTGATCACATGCTCTTGTGAAAATAGTAAAATATGAAGGAAAATGGGTGAATATAATAAGGTTCCAAACAAAAATGGGTGCATCACCAACCAAATGATTATTTCAAAATATATTTAACCCTTTAATAGTAGCTGCATAATGTATAAGAAAATAAAGTACCCAAATGATTGAATGAAATGAAAGCAAATTATTTGTTTAATGAAGTGACGATTACTAGGAATATACTAATTTCTTTTGTTGCTGACTGTAAAAATCAATTTTGAGTTAGCTAGTTATGCTAATTACAGTTCACTTAGAATCAATTTGAATTTGTGGGAAAATTAAATGGGGTGATAAGAACAAATTGCAATATTAAAGTATTTAAGATTATCAATCCAGTGAGACTTGGCAATTTAGAACCGTTAAATTATTTCAACTATTTGATAAAAAAAAAAAAAACTATTTCAACTATTTTAAGTTAGGGCTTGATTTTTAAAATTTTCTAACGTCTTTCATTGATCCATTTAATATATACTCATAGTATTTGAACTACAGTTTCACCTATAGTTCTCCATACATCTTGATGTCTTGTAGATGACCAAAGATCATTTTATTCTCTAACTTTTGATGTCTCACTTAGTTAGTTGATAAACTAGTTTTACATTCAATTGTGTGTGTGACTATAAACATATTTCGATGTCTCACAACTAACATATTCTCATATTCCACGTCTCTTAGATAAAAATCAATGCCTAGCACTTTTTAAATCAACAGACAAATTTCGAATTGCAAGTCAGAAAATCATTAAGTACGCGAATAGAAAAATCGACATAGTGAAATAAAACTTATATATGGCAAGTCACACCAAGTATTAATTTTGCATCAATGACTTGATCTAAAAGCCTCCGTGATGACCCACCTTTTTTAAAACCTAAGTTTCCCTCTCACTCTATATTCCCTCCAACCTTTACAAAAGAATAGAATCCTAAAACCGAAGTAAACCCATCTATCAATAGATTTCTGAAAAGTAAATTTTCGTTAGGCGAGTTTCATGCTTGACAAGAGAATGGACGTTTCTTCACCTTGAGTGGATGTTTCTTGATGAGTTGGTATCTAGACTTCTAAATGCACGGAACAATATCAAAGATAAAGAGAAAGTGTTACTTTTTTGGCTTTACAATCTAAATCTTATAAAACACTAGTGCAGACAATGTTAGAAGGAAAAAGTACATAGCATCTAAATGAGGCGGTGAAATCATTGAAGGAGGGTCAACAAATAATATGGGTGTTGATAAATCTTCATAAGACAATCAAAGACTATCAAATACTAGTAACAAAAGGTGGGCAATTAAAGAATTATCATGATCAATACGGTAGTATCAAGTGTCATTATTATCAAAAGTTGTGTCACATGAAAGTATACAAGTTCCCTCCTATAAATCGAGTCTTGTTAATTTAATTATGTCTTCAACTCTTTATATAGGGAAGAAAATGAGACACAGTAGAGAGTGCCATCACATTAAAAGTCCTCGAGAAGCTTTTAAATCAAGGCGTTGGAATATTGCATGTTATGGTTAATGACATTTGAAAACCATTGCTGCAATTATAGTTATCAATTTCATTCCTTCCCCTAGAATTTGACTTAGCACGTAATTCAGAAGAAAATAAATTGTACTTGGTCAGAGGCTGAAAGAGACCCTTTTTCGAAGTAGACAAAGCTGACGTGGCTTCTAAGTCTCCAGAGTCTGGATAACTCGGAGTCTCGATGACAACAAAGTCCGATGATCCAGAGTCTGACTTTTATTTGCTTATGGATGAATCCTTAACTTCTGATTGCAATGTTAACTTTTGGTTGACCTTTCTTCAGATCTTCCACAAAATCTTTAGTTTCTCATGTACTTCAAAGGCTCTTATATACGTTCAGAACTTGATAAATTTTAATATATAGCTTGCACATTAAACATATAACATATCTAATTGTTCTTCAATACTTTGTTATCACAAAAAATCTAGAGGCATTGTACAAATTCCATTTTGTTCCAACAATGGGGAGTCTCTATTAGGGAGATATAGGTGATTTGTTGGAAAATTGAATTATCCCACAGATAGTTGTCCAAATAATTCCTTTGCAGTTAGTGTGGTAAGTCAATTATCAAATCTAGATGAATGTTGTTATTTAGATTCTTAAATACATCAAAGGTGTTATAGGAAAAATTCTCATTTATCTATATTATATATAAAGAAAATAACTTCTTTCAAGCTCTTTTGGATTGGCTTTTTCTTTTTCCAAAATTACCCTCAATTTTCAACAAAAATAACATATGTACATGTAACAAATAGATAAGAATAAATTTAAATAATAAAGAAAATGTAACAAACATGATATGAATGTATATATGCCTGTTTTTTTTACTTTATCTTTTAAAGTATAGCAAACTAAATCAGTATATTTATACTTACTTTTTTGTTATCCCAATTATACACTTAAACAATTTTTTCTATAATAAAGATTGTTGTTGTTGTCATTAAAAAAGAGAATTTAGATTTTTTTTTCTTATATTGTATGTGTCATTGGAATAGATAATCATGGTTAGTTTGATTTGTTATAACTTGAAAAAAACAAACATTTATATTTTTAGTTTTAATCAAAATCAAAATTTCATAAAAATAACACCGTTCATTTTAAAAGTGTAGCAAACTAAATCAGTATATTTATACTTACTTTTTCGTTATCCCAATTACACACTTAAACAATTTTTTCTATAATAAAGATTGTTGTTGTTGTCATTAAAAAAAAATTTAGATTTTTTTTTGTTATATTGTATGTGTCATTGAAATAGATAATCATGGTTAATTTGATTTGTTATAACTTGAAAGAAACAGACATTTATTTTTTTATTTTTAATCAAAATCAAAATTTCATAAAAATAACATCGTTCATATTTTCAAACGTTAGTGTAATAAAGAGAGCGGAAAGACGGGCACTCTGTCTTTTTGCTAGTGAGAATAAAGGACATACTCAAATAGTTGGTTACTTAAATACTGACTGGGAAGGTTCACCCATTGATAGCGCTATCCACTTATGGGTCTTGTGTACTTGTTGGAGGAAAACTGATATTTTGGAAAAGTAAGAAACACAATTATGTTGCAAGATCAAGCATTGAGGCAAGATGTAGGGACATTGCACTAGTAACACGTGAGTCATTTGGTTGAAACAGTTACTTAAGGAATTTCAATTCAAAGAAATACGGCCAATGACATCTAAATGTTATAATCAAGCATCTTTAAATATTGCCTTAAATCTAGTTTTTCACGCGAAGACCAAACATATTGAGATAGATTGTCGTTTTCTCAGGGAGAAGATTACATCAAGCGACATCGCCAAAAGCTTTGTCAAATCAAATGATCAATTGACGGATGTTTTACAAAATCTCTGTGAGGTCCTAGAAAAAAGTTATATATGTGGTAAGTTTGGCACATTTGACTTATATACTCCAACTTGAGGGGGAGTGTTGATATTTAAATAAAATAGTAAATAATTATACTTGTGTTGTAAATATACCGTAGCTTAGTCCCAAATATTCTAAGAATATCATGTAAAATATTTCTTTTGTAATTAAGTGAATATCATAGAACATTAATATTAATACACCCATTTAATATTACATTAATGTTTCACCTCTCAATAGTTTTATTCAATATATATTTTCCATAAGGCAAGAGTATGATCCGGCATCAAAATTGTTGATTAACATCTCAACTATGTTAGCACCCCTAACAACAAGAATCCAAAATTGAATGTTAGATTGTAAGTTTATATTATTAAGATCATTCATGTTAAATTTTTCATAAATATAAAATTATTTAATATGTTATTGAAATCCACCAAGATTAGTAATGTTCAATATAAGCGCATAGAACTCTTAATCTTGGTGGGTCTCAATAACATATCAATTATGTTTTATGGGCTAAATATGTTTTTCGTCTAAACAAATATAGCGAATTTTGATTTTAATTTCTAAAAAAATAAACTAAATGTTTTCAATTTCAGAAAAAAAAATTATTTTGCTTTTTGTCCTTAATGGCCACTTTAAGTTCATATGAATGTCAAAATTATAACTCTTTAATGTTCAAATTGTATTCATATTACATTCACTTATTATGTTCAACCTTTATATATTTATGTTACGTTAAAAAAAATTCAAAAACATGTCAAAAATATAACCATTAGAGACCCAAAATAAAACAAATTATTTTATGAGGATGAAAACATCTCATTTTATTTTTTAAGAATTAAAATCAAAATTTGATATCTTTATAGGGTCGAAAAACTTATTTAACCCATTTATTTACCTAAAACTTTGTATACTTGATTTATCTGATATAAACTTACCAACATTTTGCTCAAAAAAACTTACCAACAGTCATTTTAAAAAAAATAGTATGTATTGCGTAAAATGATATTGAGTGTTGTAATATTACATAGGTGTAAGTTGATCCCTATTATTCTTTCTCTATATATATTAGCGGTATGATGACCATTAACATGCTTGTTTATCCGCATCTTTCTTTTGTATTTCATTGTATATTTATTGTAAAATATTTAGTTATATTTAATTTATTTGTTTTTTCAATTTAAATTTAAAAATAATTTCAATTTTGTTCAAAAATAGTCCGACGAAAAGGTAATTAACTCGTAGTGTTAACTTTCGAGTTGCCTTTATATCGTGGTATAGATGTTAAAAAAATTAATTATTTGACAAAATATATGTTTTTCTTGTTATGGCAAAGATTTTATTTGACTTTGATCATGGAATACATTACAAATAGTACTACAACCACAATTTAGATTTTAGATCGTAATACAAAAGTCATAGTCCGCTAGAGTATTTCCTCAAGTGAAAGAAAATATGAGATTTTTGAGTCTGGCTCATCATAGAAATTACTTTGGATTTTTTTTTTTATAGGAGAAAATACTTTTTAGATATGTAATGTCGGCTTTGGGTGACACTACTATTTTTTAAAATCGAAATAATTATTTAAGATAAAAAGAAATACGAAGATTAGAAGTTGTACGTACTTCCCAAGTGAAAATTCACCAAATAACATCCAAAAAATAGACATTCTATTGTAGAAATTATGTTTTTTAAATAAGATTTTTTAGTATACAAAAAAGTGAGATATATCAATGTTTAATTGAGACTGGGAATATTCAAACTTTTTTTAAAAAATATTCCTATATTCGATCTCAGAAGGAGGATTAATTTTTTATAAAAATGTTTCGTTGCTATCACCTAGCACACCCAAGCATTTTTAAATCCTTTCTTTTATAGAATTTTTAAATACTTGAACATAGAAGTTTTCTTTTTAACAAAACTTGAACATAGAAGTTAATATTTTATATTAGGAACATATAGCTAAATAAATCACATGATTAACAACTTGCTGTTGGAAGACAAAATTTACAGATATAACAGACAAATCTCAACTTGCTCAAAAAATTATTAAAGACAAAATTGAAAATCTCACCTTGGCTTTATTTATAAAAACAGAATAATAGCATCTTGAGTTTTGGGCTATATACGGATCTTTGAGTTGTAAGTTTCTAAGTTGGAATTTCATTCCTTCAAAAAAAAAGTTGGAATTTCATATTACATTAATTATGCGGGGAAAACTAGTCTTTTAAGCTTAACAAATTGCTGTCATACCCTCATTTTGGACCTAAAAATACTTTTTTCAAACTTCCTGCTATTTTCTAAATCCTTTCAAATTCACCATGTTTTCTACTGTGCTTCAACTGCATACATTACTGCTTCAGTCTTTTAAATTTTTGCATAAAATCATACAAAAGGGTATTTTGGTCATTTCCTACAAAGGAACCCATTTTCAGTCCCTGCAATTTGTCCCTGAGTCTTTTCAACTGGTTTGCATAAATCTTTAATCAAATTTGTACAAAATCATCTAGTTTGCATCTGAGTCAGTCTGAGTCGCTTTTTGCCCCAGGGGCATTTTAGTCTTTTCACATTATTCAAATTTTGGGCAGAGAGGTATTTTAAAATACCTCATTTTTGGTAGTTTATTCGTTTTAGTCCGTTTTGTCAATTTTAAACGTTCCACTTTACGTCGTTTTCAAATTTACATTTTTTACCCATTTTATTTTAACTTTTTGCAGTTTAGTCCAAATACTTTTAAAAATTGCAATTCAGTCCAATTTTTTTCTTTTTTTTCTTCATTTTTAGTGGTCATTTCCTTTTAAAGAAAACAGTCCAGTCCAGATACTTTTTATTTTTGCATTTCAGTCCTTAAATCTTTTCAAATTTGCAAAACAGTCCAAATTTTTACATAATTGCAGATTGGTCCTCAAGAGCCACACGGGCAGTTCAATCCAGATGGCAGGCTCTCATTGGGTCAGGTACACAGATGGCAGCCTATAAAAGGCCACGCGTGTCAGAGTCAGAATGAGATCCACAGAAATTTCGCCACATCACAAACACAAATTCACATTCTCTTTCTATTCAGTTACGAATCAAAAACAGAAAATCATCAAGAATCATGAACAAACCCTAGAATTTTCCAGAATCAGAATCAAACACAAATCAGCAGGAAAATTCATCAATCCTCAGAGATTCTTGACGAATATTCATCACCGGATCGTTTTTCTTCGCAATTCCAGTGCGAGTTCATCACCATTGGCGACGAACTCAAGCACGATCGCGAAGGAGAAGAAGAGGGAAAGAATTTCACGGTTTCGAACCAGAGAAGAAGAAGAACGAAGAATTACTGGTTTATTCCTGGATACAAGCCAAAGAGGCCACAAACAGAAGCGGATCCAAGAGTGTTCGAAGATTCCAGTTCAAATCTCCAAACAAAACGCAGGTAAAACACATAAACATACCTCTTTTTCATTCCAGAACTCATATAGATCCGGAATCGATGTAAATCTATGGAAGCTCAAAGAATTCGGTTCGAAAACCATGAAACCCTAACAAAATCTTTGAAAACCAAAACTTCCACGATCCGCGACGAATATCAATCGTCGTAGATCTACGAAGCCGTAAAAACCTTCACTCATAAAGGATTCGAATGAAATGAACAAAAACAGTTGAAACACAAAAGAGAGCCTCCAAGATTTACACCGATTCAGTGTGTGCGTGAGATTTCTGGTAACAAATTCATGCTTAGAATAGCCAAACGAACTGATTAAGACATTTGTGAACGAATTCAAGTAATTTCAAGTCAATTTAGGGTTAGGGTTTACGGAGAAGACGAAGAGAGAAGGAGAGAAGACGGAGTGAAGAGAGAGAAAGGAGAGTGAAAAATGGTTCGAACCGGACCATCCTTCTTTTATATATGCACGCAAACCGGGCCGGTTCGAACCCGACCCATTCCCCTTTGTTTCTGACCGCTAGATCTAGGTTTAGGGGATCCGGATCAATCTAACGTCCCGGAGGCGTCTGAAAGATCCGGATCCACCAGCGCATGGGTTGAATCAGGATCCATTGGGCTTCTTTTTTGGCTTTCTTGCAGTTTCTTGATTTTTCATACTATTTGTACCTCTTTTCTTGTTATTTGAACCCCTGTGCGCACTAAAATTTCTTGCAAAAATCCTGAAAAATTGCCATATGTTTCTTGATATATTTTCAACCGTTTTGTGGTAATTTCACATTTTAAAGTGGATAAAAAGTATGTGCGCTAATTTTTATTGGATTTACATGTTTTGATGCTTTTTGCGAATTCTCTTGCGCTATTTTGGATCCAATTCTTGCTCTATGGCGTAGATGTTTGATATGTGATTTTTGTGATGTGTTCATCTCTGAATTCATGCTGTTTCTACATTCTTGCATGCCTAATTGTTAATTCCCTGGTTTTCAAACTCAATGGATCCTTTCTTATTTTGCAAATTAACTCCTAGTCCTCTAGTTCAAGTGCTCAATAATTTTACGAGTTGCTTGCAATCTACAATGCCACAATTTTGTTTGTTAATTTCTCTTTGCAAGTTTAAATGAAAGCTTCTCTTTGGTCAAGTATAGTTGTTAATTTTGAGTCGCAATTTATTTGCAAAATGTGTTGATTTTAGGGTTTAAGGTGACTCATAATTTCCTTTTGATTCTTGGAATGTTTTCTTTGAAAAAGAGGTGCTGTTTTGGGTAAAGGTTATAGGTCATGGGACTTAGTTTGGCTTTTAGGTTTTAGTTTGGTGCCATTTGCATTATTTTTGGTGTTTGTTCTTTTGCAATTTGCTAAATGTTTTTAGTTATGATCACTTCATCTTTTTTTTCAATTGGTTTAGTGCTTTGTTAGTAAATTTCATACCCTATGCATTACTACTCATGCTACCATTTCTCATTTCATTACTAACCATTTTGTTCTATGTCTCATGCACATTGCAAGCATTGCCTCACTCTCATTTGTTTCTCTTCCTTTAGTCACCCTCATACAATTTCCATTAATTCATGTAATATTTTAGGTTTAGTTTACCTTTTCTTTAATTTCATGCAAGACTATAGAATGTAAAATAGGACCCGATGTACAAGACTATGGACTATAATGATGTACACCGACACATGCACCGACACACGCACACACGTTGTATGTTCATCGCTAGGTGTATGTTTAGGGTACGCGGTACTTAGAGAAAATCAATCTTTTGAAAAACAAACAACTTCCATCACTTCAAATATTTTCCAAATAAACCTTGGAGTCAAAACTCCAAAGGATTTTCCCTTCGCTTTCTTAATCAAAAATCAAAATGAACACTAATTCTCAACTTTAACCGTTTTTGTAAATAAATTGGACTAACCTCACTTGTTTTCGATTCTAATGCCTACACGGCTTCTTTCCCTTCTTCAAAATCTCTTTTCAAACTAAAAAACAAACAAAACTCACAAAAACATTTTGGAAGAGAACTACATGGAATTTTGATCCCTTAAAAGGGTATGTAGGCAAGAGACTTACATCTCTCCAAGTCCAATAAAATAAAATCCAATTTTCTCCCTCTCATTCTTAAAACCAATTTCTTTTACAAGTAGCAATAAAAGCAACGCATAAACGTAAAGCGTAGTAAAACGGTTCCTATAGGATACTATAGTCACCGCGGGTGCCTAATACCTTCCCGCGATGAAATCAGCCCCGAACTTAGGATTTCTAAGGTTTTCTCGATTTTACCTTCCCCAAAAAAAAATAGAAACATCAATGATCGAAAGGTTCAGATCCAATTAATGATTTGACACCCGAAAATCGCGACGCCAGAAATGGCGACTTCACTGGGGATTTTTAGGGCTACGCCTAGTTTTACGCGCTTTATTTTCTATGCTTTGCTTTATTATTACATGTAAAATTTTCTTGTGTACGTGTGGGGTGAGAATATCAAAAGCCCTATACCCGGGCTGAGTGAACTTAAGATTAGGAAGAGATATAATCGACAATCCATTCCGGGGGTTGCCTCGTGCATTGGATTACGCGATCAATCTCACGTAGCTGAGGCATTTTGGAGGTGATGTTGTCGGCGTGTGTTGTCATGCTTAGGCACTTTACTTCCAATTGACCGATGAAGGCTATGAACCGTAGTTACCAAGCCCATCCTTGGCCTTTCTTAGGACGTAGTGCGGTGGCTAAACCGAGCGTTGTCTCAAAATTTAGTCGTCACGCGATACTACACCCAAACTAAACCTTCTTACGGATAATCATGGACAAGCGTCGCTTTGTACTACCATGATGTACGCAAGAGAGGTTGTGGTTTGGGAACTTTGTAGAACCTTGGTTACTATTATCAAAAGCCTTAGTTTCACCGGACACCGTGTCCATTTGTTACCTTAGCCCACCGTGCTCTCCCATTATTTAAATCATGCATACATGCATTCATGCATAAAATTTCTACATGCATTTATCAAAGGGTATAGACAAACTAAAATTCTTTGCAAATATAATCAGGCATGAAGAGGACTAAGTCTTACAAGTTAAAAGAAGTTGATTTGGCTAGCCTAAGGGAGTTGGCACTCAAAGTTAAGAATCCGACTGGGTTTCGTCTCCGATACGGTGGTTTGCTTGGTATTCTCCGGACTAATGTGGAAGAGAAGCTGGTGCACACTCTGGTGCAATTCTATGACCCAGTTTTCCGTTGCTTCACTTTCCCGGATTTTCAGTTGGTTCCTACGCTTGAGGCTTACTCTTGCTTATTGGGTTTACCTATAGCCGAGAAGACACCTTTCACAGGCCCGGGATCTTCTCTTACTCCTCTGGTTATTGCTAAGGATCTTTATCTCAAGACTTCCGAGGCGTCTAAGAGTCTTATCACCAAATCTCACATTCAGGGTTTCACTTCGAAGTACTTACTCGAGCAGGCTAATCTCGAATCTACTTGTCAGGACACTCTTGAGGCTATTCTTGCACTACTCATCTATGGGCTCGTTCTTTTTCCGAATCTCGACAACTTTGTGGACATGAATGCTATTGAGATCTTCCATTCCGGGAACCCGGTTCCTACTTTGTTAGCTGACACATACCATGCCATCCATGATCGGACTCTCAAGGGCCGCGGATTTATTCTTTGCTGCATACCTCTTCTTTATAGGTGGTTTATTTCTCACCTCCCGAGTTCTTTCCATGCCAACACGGAGAATTGGTCTTATTCGCAGCGGATTATGGCTCTCACTCCCGATGAGGTGGTTTGGATTACTCCAGCGGCTCGAGTCAAGGAGATTATCACTGGTTGTGGAGATTTCCTCAATGTACCTCTTCTCGGTACCCGGGGAGGAATCAACTACAACCCCGAGTTAGCCATGAGGCAGTTTGGTTTTCCTATGAAAGCGAAGCCCATTAACCTTGCTACATCACAGGAGTTCTTCTATTATTCCAATGCTCCCACCGGGCAAAGGAAAGCTTTTACAGATGCTTGGTCTAAGGTTCGTCGGAAAGATGTGAAACATTTGGGTGTGAGATCCGGTATCGCTCATGAAGCCTATACGCAGTGGGTGATAGACCGAGCTGAGGAGATTGGCATGCCTTACCCTGCCATGAGGCATGTATCTGCATCTACTCCGTCTAGACCATTACCATTGCTTCCCGCGACTCAGGAGATGTATCAGGAGCATCTAGCTATGGAGAGTGAGGAGAAGCGAGCATGGAAAGCCCGTTACAGTGAGGCTGAGAACTTAATCATGACTTTGGATGGTAGAGACGAACAGAGGGATCATGAGAACCGAATGCTGAAGAAGGAACTAGCCAGAGTTAGAAAAGAGCTTGAGGAGAAGGATGATCTATTGAGGAGAGACTCCAGGAGAGTCAGAGGTCGTCGAGACTTCTTCGCCAGTCATTGTGGTTCAGCTTCAGACTCGGATTCCGAATACTACCCAGTCACTCCTTAGTTCCGGATGATAGGATTGCTAGTATGTTGTTTGTTCAGCTTATGTTTCAGAAGCCTACTCCCTTGGCTCAGTGTATCAAAACAGTTCACTTTGAATAATTTGTTAGTCCAATAATGTTTGCAAGGAATTCTAATTTGTCTAAAAAACCCTTTGGTAATAAAAGAGTCATTTTTGCATCCGCATTTGCATATCATGCATCATATGCATCATTCATCGGTCACAAAAAACTTCCAAGTGCTCATTGCCTCCTGGTTCTTCTGCCGCAGAGTGAAAAGTGGCTCGTGCTCGAAGGACTGATCAACCTACCAGAGTACATCAGACCAGACAGTACAGAAGAAGAAATCAAGTAGCTATGGAAGAAGAGAATGCACAGCTCCGCACTGAACTAGCCTCTGTAAGGGAAGAGTTAGCCAAAGCTCTCGACGCCATGACCGCTCTGGTAGCCGCTCAAGAGCAACCAACCTCGTCTGCTCCAGAGACCACCGAGGCAATTCCAATATCAACTCTCGATAGCCGGTTCATCATGCCAAGAGGATTCCCGTATGGACTCCCACCTTTTTTCGCTCCCAATACTGCAGCCAGTGTTTCAGGAACCGCGACTTCAGGTGCCGCTAATGTTGGTCAAGTACCCCCACCAGATTTCACATCTCTTCACACTACCTTGCCTCAGTCAACAGTCTTCACAGTGCCGATTGTGCACCCTACGCCTCAAGGCGCCAATGCTGATGATTACCGTGGAAAAACTCCTGTATTGGGAACTATGGAAGAAAAAATGGAAGAGCTTGCCAGAGAACTCCGCCGTGAGATCAAGGCCAACCGTGGGAGCAGTGACCTCGTCAGAACCCACGATCTTTGTTTGGTGCCGAGGGTAGATGTTCCCAAGAAATTCAAGGTCCCGGATTTTGACCGCTACAACGGGCTGACTTGCCCCCAGAACCATATCATCAAATATGTCCGGAAGATGGCTAACCATGCAGACAATGATTCACTTATGATCCATTGCTTCCAGGACAGTCTAAAGGAAGATGTCGCGGAGTGGTACACCGGTTTAAGCAAGGATGATATCCGCACTTTTGATGATCTAGCTACCGCTTTCAAGAACCACTATGGGTTTAACACCAGGCTCAAGCCGAATAGAGAATTCCTCCGGTCTCTTTCTCAGAAAAAGGACGAAAGCTTTCGCGAATACGCACAGAGGTGGAGAGGGGCAGCTGCCCGTATCACTCCCGCCTTGGACGAGGAAGAAATGACTCAAACATTCTTGAAGACCCTGAAGAAAGATTATGTTGAGAGAATGATTATTGCTGCCCCAAGCAACTTCTCTGAGATGGTCACTATGGGAACCCGCTTGGAGGAAGCTGTCCGAGAAGGGATTATCGTGTTTGAGAAAGGTGAATCCTCGAATGCACCGAAAAAGTACGGCAATGGTCACCATAAGAAAAAGGAATCAGAAGTTGGAATGGTGTCCGCCGGAACTAATCAATCTGCCATTGCCGCTCCTGTCAATGCTACACAACTGCCTCAGCCGTATCAGTACCTACAGTATGCCCAACATCCGTTCTATCCGCCGTTCTACCATCAATATCCTCCTCTACCGGGCCAGCCTCAGGTCCCTGTTAATGTCATCGCCCAACAGATGCAACAACAACCCCTAGCTCAACAACAACCGCAACAACAACAACAAGGTCCTCAATCTAGACCATCTTTCCCGCCAATCCCAATGGCGTATGCTGAACTACTCCCGACTCTGTTACATAAGGGGTATTGCACCACTAGGCCCGGCAAGCCTCCGCCGAACCCATTACCTCCCAGGTTCCGCTCTGATCTCAGATGTGATTTCCACCAAGGCGCCCTAGGTCATGATGTCGAAGGTTGCTACGCTCTGAAATACATTGTGAAGAAGTTGATCGACCAGGGAAAGCTGTCCTTTGAAAACAATGTCCCACATGTGCTTGACAATCCACTCCCCAACCATGCCGCTGTGAATATGATTGAAGTCTGTGAAGAAATCCCTCGTCTCAATGTCTGTAATGTTGCTACTCCCCTGGTGCCACTACATATCAAACTTTGCCAAGCTTCTCTGTTTAGCCACGACCACGCTGCCTGTTGCGAATGTCTTCAGAACCCTATGGGTTGCGGCATAGTTCAAACTGATATCCAAAGATTGATGAATGACAACTACTTGACTACCAGTGATGTTTGTATGATAGTACCGGTCTTCCACGATACTCCAGTCAAGAGCGCACCCGTCAGGAAGGACGTTGAACCGTTGGTCATACGGTTGCCTGGTCCAGTACCATATACCTCTGCAAAAGCTATCCCGTACAAGTACAGTGCGACTATGTTGGAAAACGGGAAAGAAGTACCTTTGGTGTCCTCAAGCACAGTAGGCAGTATCGCTGAAGTGACAGCTTTGAGGAGCGGCAAGGTCCGACCCCTTTTGTTTCAAAAGAAAGATGATGCACAAGTTGCAATTCCTGCTGACAAGACTACTCCATTGACAATCCCTCCTGTTGTCGAAAATGCCGGCCATCCAGGCCAATCCATTGAAGATTCCAATCTAGATGAGATCTTGAGGATAATTAAGAAGAGCGATTACAAGATCGTTGATCAGCTGTTACAAACTCCTTCGAAGATATCCATCTTGGCCCTACTCCTCAGTTCGGAGGCTCACAGGAATGTGTTGTTGAAAGTGTTGGAACAAGCCTATGTTGACCACGAGGTCACAGAGGATCAATTTGGTGGAATAGTGGCTAACATCACTGCTTGCAGTAACCTTTGGTTTGGTGAGGATGAACTTCCAGAGGCAGGAAAGCACCACAACTTGGCCCTGCACATTTCCATGAACTGCAAAACAGATATGCTGTCCAACGTGTTGGTAGACACTGGGTCGTCGTTGAATGTGATGCCTAAATCGACTTTGGATCAGTTGAGTTGCCGAGGAGTTCCCTTGAGGAGGAGTACTTTTCTAGTCAAGGCTTTCGATGGTTCCCGTAAAACTGTGCTTGGAGAAGTAGATCTCCCCATGACTATTGGTCCTGAAACATTCATGATTACTTTCCAGGTTATGGACATAGATGTTGGAACAAAATGTGTTTAACAATAAACCCTAAAGAGTTTTGATGATAACAAAGTATTAAAAATTGACAATTGGTATTGCTAACATTTGTTCAAGTGTACAGGACCATAAACAAAGTGATTTATCTCATCAAGGTTCTGAACGAACAAATAAAGAGCAAAGGAAGTATCTATTTAACCTCAAGAGCTCCTGAAGACTAGCACTCCTGAAGTCAAGAGCTCCTGAAGTCAAGAGCTCCTGAAGTCAAGAGCTCCTGAAGACTAGCACTCCTGAAGTCAAGAGCTCCTGAAGACAAGAGCTCCTGAAGAGTATGACGCCATCAGAAGCTGATTCTTTGAAGCAACAGTATTTCACCAGATTTCAAGATTCAAGTGTTGTATTTTGGAGCGAAAATTATGGAGCATTGGCAGAAGATTAGTGGATTTAAGCAACGGTCATTTCAAAAGGATTTGAAGTCATTTTGTTGCAAATAGACAAGAAGCGTTGACATTGTACTTTGTACGAACTGTACAACCACCTTCTCCACTACTCTGTTCTTTGTCTCTGCTAACAGACAAGAATAACAGCTCTTATGTACAACCAAGCCTGCATCCTTGTTCCTTCTCAACTGGAATGGATTTGAAATTGATTCTTTATAGGACAACAACTAAATCAGGCAAAGAATCATTGGTGAAAGATCAAGCTTCAGTAACGACTCTTTTTGAATGTGTTGGCACTTACAACGTTCACTTCACACCTCTATATAAAGGAGTGAAGACTTGAAGAACAATAAGACTCTACAATATATTTCAAAAGCGCCAAAACTCTGTCAAATTGTCTAAGCATTCAAAGTTCACTTAGAATTTCAGTTTTCAAGTTCTTATCTTTGAAATTCTTAAGTCTAAAGAGTCTGTATCTGATTTGTATTGTGAACACCACTGATTGTATATCAAGTGTTCAATCTCAAACATTTTTCTGTGTAATTTTGTTTGATAGAAGTCTCTTGCTTGTGTGCTTGAGCATTAGAAGTCTCTTGATTGTGTTCTTGAGCATTTGAAGTCTCTTGCGTGTGTGCTTGAGCATTTGTAATCAGATATTACATTTAGTGAACTCTCCTTGGAAGTGCAAGGGGGACAGGACTACTTCCGGATTGTGGAAGGAACCTGTATAAATCTTTTGTGTCCTGCTTCTTCTCTTTTCTCTCTGTTTTTCATTCCGCTGCATACGCTCCTGAACAGTATCTTCAGAAGCTGTCTATCTAGCTTCTGATCATTCTGATTCTGAGTTTTGGAAAGAGAAAACGTTTTATTTTAAAACACAATTCAACCCCCCCTTCTTGTGTTTTTCTCCCCTTCAATTGGTATCTAGAGCATTGGTTCTGTTGTCAAACACCTAACAGTGTAACAGTCCAAGATCTGAGAAAAACATGTCTGCTGATTCATCTGTTTCTGGTTCTGCTGGCTCTAGTGGTAATCATCATGCTGTTGCATATGATTATAGTGAAAAGAAAACTGACTCAGGGAAGGTTCCAAAGTTTAATGGAGATCCTGAAGAGTTTTCTTGGTGGAAAACCAACTTCTACAGTTATATCATGGGCTTAGATGAAGAACTATGGGATATTCTGGAAGATGGTGTTGGTGACTTAATTCTTGATGAAGAAGGAGCTGCTGTTGATAGAAAAATACATACTCCTGCTCAGAAGAAGATGTACAAGAAACATCACAAGATCAGAGGCTCTCTAGTTTCTGCTATACCACGAGCAGAGTACATGAAGATGAGTGATAAGTCAACTGCTAAAGCTATGTTTGCATCTTTATGTGCTAACTATGAAGGAAGCAAGAAAGTTAGAGAAGCCAAAGCACTGATGCTTGTTCATCAGTATGAACTGTTCAAGATGAAGGATGATGAAAGTATTGAGGAGATGTACTCAAGATTTCAAACCCTAGTCTCTGGACTCCAAATACTGAAGAAAAGCTATGTTGCTTCTGATCACGTGAGTAAGATTCTCAGAAGCCTTCCTGCCAGATGGAGACCAAAGGTGACTGCCATTGAGGAAGCTAAAGATTTAAACACTTTAAGTGTTGAAGATCTTGTTAGTTCTCTCAAAGTTCATGAGTTAAGTCTAAATGAACATGAGTCTACTAAAAAGAGTAAATCAATAGCTCTTCCATCAAAAGGCAAGTCATCCAAAGCTCTTAAAGTGGCTGAGTCTGATGAAGAAGATTCACCAACTGGAGATTCTGATGAAGAGGTTACTGAGATGATGGCTATGCTCTCAAACAGACTTCAGTATCTAGCCAAAAAGAACAAGAAGTTTGTGTCCAGAAGAGGTAGCTTCAGAAGCTCAAAGAAAGAAGATCAAAAGGGATGCTTCAACTGCAAGAAGCCTGGTCATTTCATTGCTGATTGCCCTGATCTTCAGAAGGAAAAATCAAAGGAAAAGTCAAAGAAACCAACATTCAAGTCAAGCAAGTTCAAGAAACAGTTAAAGCAGAGTTTGATGGCTACATGGGATAATTTGGATAGTGAATCTGAATCTGACAAAGAAGAGTCTGATGAAGGTGCAAAGATAGCTGTTGGGTTAGTAGCTACAGCAACTTCAGAGGCTGAAACTGAATCAGATTCAGAAGATGAAAACGAGGTATATTCCAAAATCCCTAGAGAAGAACTGATAGAGTCACTTAAAGAACTCCTCACTCATTTTGAATTGAGAACCAATGAGTTGAAAGGTTTGAAAGAAAAATATGTTGCTTTAATGAAGCAACAAGAATCAACTCTATTGGATCTAAAAGCGTCTGAAGAAGGACTCAGAGGTTTTGACTTCATATGCAAGACATATGAAGACAAACTTAAGTTCTTGTGTCAGAAGCTGCAAGAAAAATGTGATGGAAAATCTTTAAGTAACCATGAGATTGCTCTTGAAGATTTCATTATGTCTGGTATTGACAGAAGCAGAATTGCTTCTATGATTTATAGCATTTACAAAAACAATGGTAAAGGGATTGGATTTTCAGAAGCTAAGTCTAGTGAAACCAATCTCAAAGCATATTGTGAATGCATAAAGGAAGGATTGAAAACCTTCTTTGTTCCTGAAGGTGCAAAAATGGGAACTGTTGCTCAATCAGAACCTGAAGCTTCCAGTTCTAAGGCTAAGATTACATCAAAGCCAAAGAATTTCAAGCCTAAGGATATGATAAATTCTGAATCTAAGACCACAAAGATTAAGATTCTGAAGAGATCAGAACCTGTTCCTCAGAGTCTGATAAAATCAGAATCTGATGTCCTAAAGTCTAAGGTTCAGAAGGGCAAGGCAGTTGGCGCTCCTGAGGTATCAAAACCAAAAGTTGAAAAACCTAAGGTAATGATTAATCAGAAGCTACCCAAGAAGGATCTAAAGGATCAGGAAATGGTGAGTAAATTCTCCAGCTCTAACCCCAAAGGACCCATAAAACAATGGGTACCTAAATCTGAAATTGTCAATACTGCAGATTTGTCTAAAAGCAAGAACAAAACAAAAATCATGGTACCTGGACAGCGGTTGCTCAAGGCATATGACAGGAGAGAAGTCAATGTTCCTATCCCTCACAATGAAAGAAGGAGGAAATGTAAAGTTTGGAGGCAACCAGTCTGGGAAGATTATTGGTACGGGGACTATTGGTAACTCCTCTACCTCTATTAATAATGTATGGTTGGTAGATGGGCTTGAACATAACCTATTGAGCATCAGTCAATTCTGTGACAATGGTTATGATGTTTTATTTGAAAAAGCCAACTGTACAGTAATCAACAAGAATGACAAGTCCATTGTGTTCAAGGGAAAGAGAGTGGAAAATGTCTACAAAATCAATTTCTCTCAACTGGCTGATCAGAAGGTAATTTGCCTTCTATCAATGAATGATAAGAAATGGATGTGGCATAAAAGGCTGGGACATGCTAACTGGAGATTAATCTCTAAGCTTAGCAAGTTACAGCTTGTCAAAGGCCTTCCTGACATTGATTATCATTCAGATGCACTCTGCGGTGCATGCCAGAAAGGAAAAATTGTTAAAACATCTTTCAAAGCAAAAGACAATGTTTCCACCTCAAGACCCTTAGAACTGCTTCATATAGACCTATTTGGACCAGTTAGTACTGCATCCTTATATGGAAGCAAGTATGGATTAGTTATTGTTGATGATTATAGCAGATGGACTTGGGTAAAATTTCTGAAAAGCAAAGATCATGCATACGATGTATTCAGTAACTTCTGCACCCTTATTCAATCTGAAAAAGAAGCCAAAATTTTGAAAATCAGAAGTGATCATGGTGGTGAATTTGAAAATGAGCCATTTGAAGCTTTTTGTGAAAAACATGGAATCCTCCATGAATTCTCTTCTCCTAGAACTCCACAACAGAATGGAGTTGTAGAAAGAAAGAATAGAACGTTACAAGAAATGGCCAGAACCATGATTCATGAAAACAATTTGGCAAAACATTTTTGGGCAGAAGCTGTGAATACAGCGTGTTATGTCCAGAATAGGATCTATATTAGACCTATCTTGGAGAAAACAGCATATGAATTGTTTAAAGGAAGAAAACCCAATATCTCTTACTTTCATCAATTTGGATGTACATGTTACATTCTGAATAACAAGCTCTACCTAAAGAAATTTGATGCCAAGGCCCAAAGAGGAATCTTTTTAGGTTACTCTGAAAGGTCAAAGGCATACAGAGTGTATAATTCAGAGACACTCTGTGTTGAAGAATCTATGCACGTTAAATTTGATGACAAAGAGCTTGAAGATAAAACTTCAAAGCAAGGTGAAAGTTTTGCAGAGATACAGGTTCCTGAAGACATTCCAGAACCTGGTCAGTCAGTTGAATCTGAAGATAGTTCAGAAGCAGCACCCACATCAGTTGCTCCTGATGAAGTCGCTCCTGATGAAGTTGCTCCTGATGAAGTTGCTTCTGATGAAGCACATAATGGCTCACAGCAAGCAGATTCATCCAACTATACATTCAAATACAAGTCTTCTCATCCTCAAGATCAAATCATTGGAAGTAAAGAAAGTCCCAGAAGAACAAGATCACACTTCAGACAAGAAGAATCTATGATTGGACTAATTTCAATGATTGAACCAACAACTGTTGAAGAAGCACTTTCAGATGATGGATGGATCATAGCTATGCAAGAAGAGCTGAATCAATTCCAACGGAATGATGTATGGGATCTGGTACCCAAATCTCCTCAGAAGAACATTATTGGAACAAAATGGGTATTCAGAAACAAGCTGAATGAAAAAGGTGAAGTAACCAGAAACAAAGCCAGACTTGTTGCTCAGGGGTACAGTCAACAAGAAGGCATTGATTACACCGAAACATTTGCTCCAGTTGCAAGATTGGAAGCAATCAGGTTACTTTTATCTTATGCAATTAATCATGGAATAGTATTATATCAAATGGATGTCAAGAGTGCATTTCTTAATGGTGTCATAGAAGAAGAAGTGTATGTCAAACAACCTCCTGGCTTTGAGGATCTGAAGCATCCTGACCATGTTTACAAACTTAAGAAATCACTATATGGCTTGAAACAAGCTCCCAGAGCTTGGTATGACAGACTAAGTAATTTCTTGATTAAAAACGATTTTAAACGAGGTCAGGTTGACACAACACTCTTCAGAAGGACTCTTGAGAAAGATATTCTTGTTGTGCAGATATATGTTGATGATATAATATTTGGTTCCACTAATTCATCTCTTTGCAAGGAGTTCTCTAAGTTAATGCAGGATGAATTTGAAATGAGCATGATGGGAGAGCTGAAGTTCTTCCTGGGCATTCAAATTAATCAAAGCAAAGATGGAGTATATGTTCATCAGACGAAGTATACAAAAGAGCTTCTGAAGAAGTTCAAGCTTGAAGATTGCAAACTGATGAACACTCCAATGCATCCTACATGCACCTTAAGCAAAGAAGATGAAGGATCAAAAGTGGATCAGAAGCTATACAGAGGTATGATTGGTTCTCTGTTATACCTCACTGCATCTAGGCCAGATATCTTATTCAGTGTATGCTTATGTGCAAGGTTTCAGTCAGATCCTAGAGAATCTCATTTAACTGCAGTTAAGAGAATCTTCAGGTATCTGAAAGTAACAACTAATCTGGGACTCCTTTATAGAAAATCCCCAGATTATAAGCTAATTGGATTCTGTGATGCTGATTATGCTGGTGACAGGATTGAAAGAAAGTCAACCAGTGGCAATTGTCAATTTCTGGGTGATAATCTGATATCCTGGGCTAGCAAGAGACAAGCAACTATTGCTATGTCTACAGCAGAAGCAGAATACATTTCAGCTGCAAGTTGTTGCACACAACTACTCTGGATGAAACATCAGCTGGAAGATTATCAGATACATGCTAACAGTATTCCTATCTTTTGTGATAATACTGCTGCTATTTGCTTGTCAAAGAATCCTATTCTGCATTCAAGAGCCAAGCATATTGAGATCAAACACCATTTTATCAGAGATTATGTTCAAAAAGGAATTTTAGATATACAATTCATTGATACTGAAAATCAATGGGCTGATATCTTTACTAAGCCTCTAACTGTTGAAAGATTTGAGTTTATTAAGAAAAATTTGAACATGCACTACGTGTCTGATTAAAATTGCTTGCTCCTGAATAAGAAGTTCAGGTTCTGAAGTCACTTCAGAAGCCATTGTCCTTCAGAAGCTCCTGAGTGAGGTCCTGAAGAAAATGTGCTCCTGATGAGTCATCAGAATCTTAACCTTCAGAAGAGAATCTTTGTGCTCCTGAATAGCAGAAGTTAGTGGAAGTTCTGGAGTTGTTCCTGGCGACATCTGTCCCACTAACTTATACAGCTCGTCTGAAATCTGACAGCGTGGCATAAATGTATTGGCGTATAACTCAAAAGGCAATGATGTTAATTTTACTTTTCGTAGTACTATCTCGCGCCCCCAACTGTCATTAATGCTATGTTTGTTTGTCCCCTGTTATTCAAACGTTTTTCGCTAAAAAGCACTTAATCAAAAACACACACTACTCACTTCACTTCCTACACTTTCTGTTTTTGTTTTCGTATCTGCTAAGAAAAGTTCTCTCTCTCTCTCAAAACCCTAAGAACCCTAAATCTCAAACTTCTTCAACATCAATGGCTTCATCAAGTTCTGTTCAAGAATCCAACGCTCAACTCGCAGTTCAGCAAGCTGAAGGTCAGCAAGAAAGGGCTGCTTACGAGATCAAAGGAGTCACCATGAGCCTAAAAGAATGGCAACTCAAGATTCAAACTGAGAATCCGGTAGATTTTGAATCTCTTGCTTATCATGGCTGTGACATCAAGAGGTTTTATGAAGTTCAAGGGCTGATGAACTATTTCAATATGCTCAACGGTCCTACCTACAAGACGTTAGTAAGACACTTCTGGGTAAGAGCATCAGTCTATGATAAAGCTGCATCAAAACTGGAGGAAGACGAAAAAGTTTTGATTGATCCCTCTCTTGAAGGGAAAACCAGAGAAGAAATGGGTTTGGAACCCTTTAAAGAAGTTCAGATCAGGTCAAGCCTGATGGGTATTCCAGTCTACATTTCTGAAGCTATAATTGCTTTTGTCATTGGAGCAGAAGCATCTGGAAAGTACTCCGGTGTAGATATACCAAACTCTCAGTCAAGCTCCTGGAGTGATTTGGTGAATAAAACTCTCTTCAATTCTACAACAGCTGGTAAATACTGTGACCTGAACATGATCAATAAGATGCTCCTGAAGATTCTCAACGAAAACCTGTTGCCTAAAGGAGGTGGTGGTGATCAACCATCTTTGGCTCACAAGGTATTTCTTCATCATCTCATCACTGGAGAAAAGATAAATCTGCCTAAGTACATCTTCAGGCATATGATAAAAGATCTCAGGGAAAGCCAGAATAAGTGCAGAGTCTGGGTTCCCTATGGAAGACTGATCTCAAAAATCTTCCATCAAGGAGGCATTATTAAGGCTCTGAATGAAGTAAATTACTTCACTGATGAACAGCTGGAAACTGAGACAGGAAAGGTGATAAATGCAAGCACCTTGAAGCATATGAAATTGATTCCTGAAGTGACCAAGCTGAAGACAGACATCTGTGAATCAAGGGTCATATCTAATCTGATGGAGGACTTCCCTCCCATCTGCAAGAAAGACACCCTGGCTGTTCAAATGGCTCTCATTGCTGATCACTATGAGACCCATGGAAAGCTGATCAGTCTGGATGAAGTTCCAGAAGAAATGTATGGACAAGAACTTCCTGTAGCTAAAGGAAGAAAATCTAAAAGAAAGGTACTTACTCAAGAAGAGTACTTAGAAGGTGAAAATCCTTCCAAGAAGGCAAAGAAGGAAAAGGCTCCTGAAAAGTCTTTATCTGGTGCTCCTGGAGGATCATCAATTCAGGAAGAGGTTCAGGATCTGAACCCAGGAGCTATTATTCCTCAGAAGACAAGAAGTGGCAAGCAAATGGTTTCAGCATCTACAACAACAACGAAAGTGAAACAGATTCCTCAAAAGAAGAAAAGGACTCAGAGGCTAAGGAAACTGAAGGAATCTGTATACACTGCTGAAGATTGTGCAGCTGCAGAGGCACAAGAAGAAGAAGAGGCTACCGAACTGGTTACCAGGGAGGTAAGAAAGAAGAAGAAGGCTGAATCTGAAGCTGTTCAGAAGGCTTTGGAGCTGGCTAAGGAAATAGAAGTACCTACTGAGGTCTTGCTCAAGGAAGATGCTGCTAAGGTTGCTGAGCAAGCTCTGATGAGCTCATTAGAACTGCAAGCTGAAGTTGCTACTGAAGCTGCAAGTATTCTAGCTACTTCTGGATCAGATTTTATATCAGGTACATCCTCCTCACAACCCTTAATACATATAGAATCTGACTCCACTCCCTCATCACCTTCTCAATCCAAAACCTCATCATCCTCATCTTCTGATATTCCTATTAGCATCCTCAGAAGAAGCCTATCACCATCCTCCAAACTCCACAAAAATTCTTCCAAACCTATTTCTCCTTTCAAACCATCTGAACCATCTATCCAAGCTAGGGTCAGTAGTTTGCTAGAGTTACAATGCAGCAAACTACCCCCTAATCATCCACTTCAACCACAAACCATTAAACCTGTCAACATGATTTTTCCTGACAAACCAGAAGATGACTCTGTTATAAATAATCTCAGCAGTCATCTATCCGGTGAACTTCCAAATTTTAACCTAACACCACAAAAAGCCTCTGAAGTAACAACTTCACAAGTTGCTTCAGAAAGCCCCCATCAACAAGTACCTGAATCACTTGTGTCCCCATCTGTTTCTGAACAGTATGTTCCTGAACAATCTGTTCCTGAACAATCTGTTCCTGAACCAACCATTTCTGACCATACTTCTGAAATTCTTTACACTGAAAATGCTATGGAGATTGATGATTTTGTCATTGATCCTGATACACAAACTATTCAATCTTCTCCTATGGAGGTTGACCAGTCTGCTTCTGATCAGGCACAATCACAATCTGAAAGCAATTCTCAATCTTCAACCATAAATAACCTACAAATTCAACTCTGTGCTCCTCCCAAGCCTAGAAAACAACCTTCACCACCCACCAGATTCTTAGATTCTAATGTATTAAAGGGAGTGTGTGAGGACATAGCTGACAAAATGATCAAGCTCATTTCATCCAGAAGTGACTTGAATCACAGAGAAAGCTATGAGAAACAATGGAGTAGGCTCAAGGAGAGAGTTGAGTATGTCATGCAAGCTCTATCCTCAACATGTGTAGAAGCTCAAGAGCAAGCTAAGCAGAAGCTTCAGGACTGGCTGAACGGCATCAATGAAGATCTTGAAGAGGTTAAGATAACTGGAACTTGGGCTAGATCGTCTTTAAGTATCAGAGGAAGAGAACCAACTGATTTTCTGCCTCAGTACATTCATCCCAAGGACCTTGACTTATCTTTTCTTACAAAGGTCAATCTAAAGGCATCAGCTCCTGATCTAGCTTTAGCTCAAGAGAACAAGATCTTAAAGGAAAAGAATAAGAAGCTGGAAAAAGATCTCCTTGAGCAAAGGCTACTGTTTTTAGAACATAAAGCTGAAACTGATGCTAAACTGGAAGAAGCCAGGATCAGAGAAGAAAATATGGCCAGAAGCATAGCTGAGATGAAGCAGAAGCAAGAAGAAAACAATGACCTCCTGAAGAAGATTCTTGAAAACACTCTCAAACAAACCAACCCATAGTTGCACACCCTTTGTTGTTTGTTGTGTCTTTCAGTTTGTTCTTTTATTAACTGTGTATGCTTCTGAATTCAAACACTTCTATATATTTCTTTGCTCCTGATCTTATTAATTGCTTCTGATTTATTTTCTTTAACGCCTTTCACTTGTGATATTGATTATGCTCTGAATCCTTTTACTATGTTTTTCTCTTTCTTTTGTTGATTTCTTTTTGTTAATGACAAAAGGGGGAGTAAGTGTGATAGTATTTAAAGGTCCTGAGCCCCATTAAGTTTTTTTTTTTGAAATTTAATTCTCTAAATACGTCTTGTTAGGGTGAGTAACTTTATTTCAAAATAACTTAACTGAACCATTATCTCTCTCTATCACTTCTATTTCTTTTTGATTATTTTACTAAGCGTTAAATGAATTTAATTAACAAAGATAGAACTCAGGGGGAGCTTACAAACCTCACCTTAAAGTACTATTAGACTCAGGGGGAGCTTACAAACCTCATACCCTATAAGTCAACTTGTTAATTAGATTAACAACAATTGATCAAATTTTTAAATACTGGTTTGTCATTATCAAAAAGGGGGAGATTGTTGGAACAAAATGTGTTTAACAATAAACCCTAAAGAGTTTTGATGATAACAAAGTATTAAAAATTGACAATTGGTATTGCTAACATTTGTTCAAGTGTACAGGACCATAAACAAAGTGATTTATCTCATCAAGGTTCTGAACGAACAAATAAAGAGCAAAGGAAGTATCTATTTAACCTCAAGAGCTCCTGAAGACTAGCACTCCTGAAGTCAAGAGCTCCTGAAGTCAAGAGCTCCTGAAGACTAGCACTCCTGAAGTCAAGAGCTCCTGAAGACAAGAGCTCCTGAAGAGTATGACGCCATCAGAAGCTGATTCTTTGAAGCAACAGTATTTCACCAGATTTCAAGATTCAAGTGTTGTATTTTGGAGCGAAAATTATGGAGCATTGGCAGAAGATTAGTGGATTTAAGCAACGGTCATTTCAAAAGGATTTGAAGTCATTTTGTTGCAAATAGACAAGAAGCGTTGACATTGTACTTTGTACGAACTGTACAACCACCTTCTCCACTACTCTGTTCTTTGTCTCTGCTAACAGACAAGAATAACAGCTCTTATGTACAACCAAGCCTGCATCCTTGTTCCTTCTCAACTGGAATGGATTTGAAATTGATTCTTTATAGGACAACAACTAAATCAGGCAAAGAATCATTGGTGAAAGATCAAGCTTCAGTAACGACTCTTTTTGAATGTGTTGGCACTTACAACGTTCACTTCACACCTCTATATAAAGGAGTGAAGACTTGAAGAACAATAAGACTCTACAATATATTTCAAAAGCGCCAAAACTCTGTCAAATTGTCTAAGCATTCAAAGTTCACTTAGAATTTCAGTTTTCAAGTTCTTATCTTTGAAATTCTTAAGTCTAAAGAGTCTGTATCTGATTTGTATTGTGAACACCACTGATTGTATATCAAGTGTTCAATCTCAAACATTTTTCTGTGTAATTTTGTTTGATAGAAGTCTCTTGCTTGTGTGCTTGAGCATTAGAAGTCTCTTGATTGTGTTCTTGAGCATTTGAAGTCTCTTGCGTGTGTGCTTGAGCATTTGTAATCAGATATTACATTTAGTGAACTCTCCTTGGAAGTGCAAGGGGGACAGGACTACTTCCGGATTGTGGAAGGAACCTGTATAAATCTTTTGTGTCCTGCTTCTTCTCTTTTCTCTCTGTTTTTCATTCCGCTGCATACGCTCCTGAACAGTATCTTCAGAAGCTGTCTATCTAGCTTCTGATCATTCTGATTCTGAGTTTTGGAAAGAGAAAACGTTTTATTTTAAAACACAATTCAACCCCCCCTTCTTGTGTTTTTCTCCCCTTCAATAGATGCCTCTTACAGTTGCCTGCTCGGGAGACCTTGGATACACGAGGCTGGGGCAGTCACTTCTACCCTCCATCAGAAGCTGAAGTTCGTAAGGAATGGTAAACTTGTGACAGTGCATGGAGAAGAAGCTTATCTGGTCAGTCAGTTATCATCCTTCTCTTGTATCGAAGCTAAGTCTGCCGAAGGAACTGCATTCCAGGGTTTGACTATCGAGGGTGCGGAGCCCAAGAGGGCTTGTGCTGCTATGGCTTCGTTGAAAGATGCGCAGAAAGCTGTTCAGGAGGGTCAGGCCGCTGGTTGGGGCCAATTGATACAGCTGCAGGACAACAAATACAAAGAGGGTCTCGGTTTCTCTCCGACGTCAGGCATGTCAACTGGAACGTTCCGTAGTGCTGGATTTACCAATGCAATTCTTGATGGTGCTGCTGAAAGAGGGGTTAGACCCACATTTGTGATACCAGGAGGCATTGCAAAGAACTGGAACGTTATCAATCTCCCTATGTCTGTGCATGATTCTAAGTAATATGTCTTGCTGTTTAGGCTTTGTTTTCAAAATAACAATCCTTCCGTCTTGCCCGAGGCGGAAGTGACCTTTTTTGTAAAGGGCATGTTTGTTCCGACATCACCATTATCAATAAAAAACGTCGTTTCTTTCACGACTCTTTTTCTTTCTTTAATGTTTTTCCCTTGGAAATAATGGTAATGCTAGAAAAAACCAAAACATCTGTGTTTTCTTATTAATTTCAAAGATCTGCATGAAAACTATTTTCTAAAATCATCCAATCATGTCACGCAGATCGAACCAAAATAAACCCGTTGAACACGGTAACTCTATGCTTCTCCAAACTGTTGAATCCCCGGTATTCGAGACCGAAGATGAGGATAGTGATGATATACCAGATGAAATTGCCCGGCTGCTGGAACAAGAAGAGAAAACCATTCGGCCTTATCAAGAAGAGATCGAGCTAATCAACTTGGGTACTGAGGATAACAAAAGAGAGATCAAAGTCGGTGCTGCATTGGAGGAAGGGGTCAAGAAAAGGATCTTTCAGCTTCTCCGCGAATACTCGGACATTTTTGCATGGTCGTATGAAGACATGCCAGGCTTGGATCCTCAAATTGTGGAACATCGGATACCGACAAAGCCAGACTGTCCTCCTGTCAGGCAAAAGTTGAGACGGACTCGGCCAGACATGGCTCTGAAGATCAAAGCGGAAGTGCAGAAACAGATCGATGCGGGTTTTCTCATGACAGTTGAGTATCCCGAGTGGGTTGCTAACATCGTGCCAGTGCCGAAGAAAGATGGTAAGGTTCGGATGTGTGTTGACTACAGAGATTTGAACAGAGCAAGCTTGAAGGACAATTTCCCACTGCCTCACATCGATGTGCTCGTTGACAATACTGCCCAGTGCAAGGTGTTCTCTTTCATGGACGGTTTTTCTGGCTATAACCAAATCAAAATGTCACCCAAGGACAGGGAGAAGACGTCGTTCATCACTCCATGGGGAACTTTCTGCTGCAAAGCGATGCCGTTCGGTCTAATAAATGCTGGTGCTACCTACCAAAGGGGGATGACCACTTTGTTCCATGACATGATTCACAAGGAGGTTGAGGTGTATGTAGATGATATGATTGTCAAGTCGAGCAATGAAGAACAACACGTGGAGTATTTGGCAAAGATGTTTGAAAGGTTGAGGAAGTACAAGCTTCGGCTGAACCCAAACAAATGTACATTCGGTGTTAGGTCAGGGAAATTGCTAGGCTTCATTGTCAGCCAGAAGGGCATCGAAGTAGATCCTGATAAAGTCCGCGCCATCCGCGAGATGCCGGCCCCGCAAACTGAGAAGCAGGTCAGGGGATTCCTTGGGCGCTTGAACTACATTTCCAGGTTCATATCTCACATGACTGCGACCTGTGCGCCAATTTTCAAGTTACTCAGGAAGAATCAACCTGTGGTATGGAATGATGAATGCCAAGAAGCCTTCGACAACATCAAAAGTTATTTGCTAGAACCGCCTATTCTCGTTCCGCCGGTGGAAGGAAGGCCTTTGATTATGTATCTGTCAGTGTTGGATGAGTCCATGGGATGTGTGCTCGGTCAGCAAGATGAAACTGGAAGGAAAGAGCATGCAATCTACTATTTGAGCAAGAAGTTCACCGATTGTGAGACTCGGTATACCATGCTCGAGAAGACCTGTTGTGCCTTGGCTTGGGCTGCCAAACGCCTGCGTCATTACTTGATAAATCATACAACTTGGTTGATATCCCGGATGGATCCAATCAAGTACATCTTTGAGAAACCGGCTGTCACTGGAAAAATCGCACGCTGGCAAATGTTACTGTCAGAGTATGATATTGTGTTTAAAGCTCAGAAAGCCATTAGAGGGAGTATCCTAGCTGACCATCTTGCTTGCCAACCGCTTGATGATTATCAACCTTTGAAGTTCAATTTCCCAGACGAAGAGGTCATGTTTCTAAAATCGAGAGACTGTGAAGAACCGCTAATCGGTGAAGGTCCAGACCCCGATAGCAAGTGGGGATTGGTTTTTGATGGTGCTGTTAATGCCTATGGTCGAGGAATTGGCGCAGTAATTGTGGCTCCGCAGGGGCACCACATCCCTTTCACAGCCCGGATTGTGTTTGAGTGCACCAACAACGTGGCCGAGTACGAAGCGTGCATCCTGGGAATCGAAGAAGCCATCGATATGAGAATCAAGCATCTGGACATCTATGGAGACTTTGCACTAGTCATCAACCAGATAAAGGGAGAATGGGAGACCCATCATGCTAATTTGATCCCTTACCGTGATTATGCAAGACGTCTGTTGACGTATTTTACAAAGGTCGAGTTGCACCATATTCCCCGAGAGGAGAACCAAATGGCCGATGCTCTTGCTACCTTATCTTCCATGCTTCAAGTAAACCATTGGAATCACGTGCCGATGATCAAAGTACAACGCTTAGATCGGCCCGCTCATGTGTTTACTGTCAGTGATGCAATTGTACAAACAGGTTCAGGCGAGGTTGACAACAAGCCCTGGTATTGTGATATCAAACAATTTCTACAAAGCCGTGAGTACCCACCAGGTGCTTCCAACAGAGACAAGAAGACGCTGCGCAGGTTGGCTAGCAAGTTCCTGCTGGATGGTGATGTCCTGTACAAAAGGAATTTCGATATGGTGTTGTTAAGATGTGTTGACGAAGGTGAAGCAGAACGGCTAATGCATGATGTGCACGACGGCACCTTTGGGACCCACGCATCGGGGCATGTTATGTCTAGAAAGCTGTTGAGAGCTGGTTACTACTGGATGACCATGGAGCGCGATTGCTATCAATATGCCAGGAAGTGCCACAAATGTCAAGTATATGCCGATAAGATCCACGTGCCTCCGCACGCTCTCAATGTTATGTCTTCTCCGTGGCCTTTCTCTATGTGGGGCATTGATATGATCGGAAGAATTGAACCGAAAGCTTCAAACGGTCATCGTTTTATCCTGGTAGCAATCGATTATTTCACCAAATGGGTCGAAGCTGCATCCTATGCCAACGTGACTAAGCAAGTGGTAGTCAAATTCATCAAGAACAATATCATCTGTCGGTATGGTGTCCCTAGCAAGATCATCACTGACAATGGTACCAATCTGAACAACGACATGGTGCAAGCCTTATGCGAGAAATTCAAGATTGAACACCACAACTCCTCTCCTTACAGACCTCAGATGAATGGTGCAGTCGAGGCGGCCAATAAGAACATCAAGAAGATTGTGCAGAAGATGGTAACGACATACAAAGACTGGCATGAGATGTTGCCCTATGCTTTACACGGCTACCGTACTACAGTTCGTAGTTCAACCGGGGCAACGCCTTTTTCTCTTGTATACGGCATGGAAGCAGTCCTCCCATTGGAAGTGGAGATTCCGTCTCTCCATGTGATTATGGAAGCAAAGTTGTCTGAGGCTGAATGGTGCCAGAGTCGATACGACCAATTGAATTTGATTGAGGAAAGACGCCTGGATGCCTTGGCTCACGGTCAGATGTACCAAGCAAGGATGAAAAATGCTTTTGACAAGAAAGTCCGACCTCGGGAATTCAAGGAAGGTGAACTCGTGTTGAAAAGAAGAATGGGTCAGCAACCCGATCCAAGGGGCAAATGGACGCCTAACTATGAGGGACCTTATGTTGTCAAGAAGGCTTTCTCCGGCGGTGCTTTGATTCTCACATACATGGATGGTGTGGAACTTCCGAATCCTGTGAATGCCGATATAGTCAAGAAATACTTTGTCTAGATATGAAAAGAACAGCGTGGTAGGTCGAAAACCCGAAAGGGCGGCCTAGGCAAAAATGCGCTTCCCGGTGGATCGAAAACCCGAAAGGGCGGTCCAGGCAAAATAAGGGACAAGAAACAAAAATGTAAAAGCTCGCTGAGATTACATGTAACTCAGGCAAAAATGAGCGTCTCGATGAGCCGAAAACCCGAAAGGGCGGTTCATGCAAGAATGAGATTGAAATAAAAGACAATTGACTATATCCGGCAGGTTACCATTCCCCTTGGGATCTTTGCAACTGATGATTGACTGTTCTCATCCGAGGTTCCGACGCCTGTGGATTCAAGAGTTTCAGATACCGTAGCAGTACTGTGTTCAATGTACCACCAACCGATAAAATTACCATTTTCCAAGATTTGTAAATCTGTGGAGTCGCGCTTTTGGCCGACTACCACCCTTATACGTCAATTTAAGCCTATGCTTTTGTTTGGCGCTCACTTTCCGTTCTGTCTTCAAAGCTTTACACAAAAGATTCTTTTTCTATGTTAATAATGATGCAAGTCTTGAATAAACATTCTGAAAACTGAAAACCTTTTTGAGTATTTTGAAAACAAGCCTGAACAGCTAGGTACATTTAAACGAACATGCATGAACAAAGATACATTGATATCAATTCCAATTCAAGTTACTAGCAAGCCCTCCTCCCAGTTACGGTCTGTGGTCAATGGCAAGAATGAAAAAAACAGAATGAAAAGCATGAAAATAAATATGCTCGCTAAGTTGAAAACCCGAAAGGGCGGCTTAGGCAAAAATGAGCACCCCAATGGATTGACAACCTTTAAAGGTAATTCAGGCAAAAACAGGGGCATGTGAAAAAAAACTATTCCCCGGTGGGTCGAAAACCCGAAAGGGCGATCCAGGCAAAAATGGGATGATGAAAGGGAAAAATGAAAAAAAACAACAAACATGCAAAAGCATTGACCACAGATGCGATGTCCAAAGCACTTACGTGACCGTTCCAACGAGCAGCAATACTACTCAAACTGTTTTCCTCTACAATGTTACAGCTTCCTGCCTTCGACGATGGTCTCGACGTATCTTCAAACGGCGGCATCCCCAGAAGAGGAACTTTTGCAAATATATGTCCGAGCACGAGCCATTACGTGCCCAATATTCCAATATTTTGTCTGTCTCTGCGAAATTGTGTCTACAAATTGCCAATCATCATGCATTCCAAAACATTCATACATGCATAGTCATGCATCTTACATGTTCATGCATTTGATAAAACTGTTATGCTATTCATACGCATCTGCATTCTCGATTCCTATGTTAATTTCAATCAAAATCAATCATGTCAACTTCAAATTTCTTCTGCCTACAATAAACGTCTGCTGTCATGTCAATTTCAAAGTTCAACAGTCTTGTCAACATTCCTTTCAAATTCAAGCTCCTGCAGTTATGTCAATCAAATTCAGTTCTTTTCCAAATACAATTTGTTTCTGTTAACGGCCAAGTAGCTAGTTCACGTCCCAAGAACGGCTTGAGCCTGTCAATTTGTTTCTGCTACCGGTCAAGTGGCCAGTTCGCACCCAAGAACAGCTTGTACCTTTCCTTTTGGTATTCGCCGAGTAACCAGTTCAGATCCAAGAACAGCTCGTGCTTCCTTTTTTCTGTCAGCAAAGTAACCAGTTTGTGTCCAAGAACAGCTTGTGCTTCCTACGGTTTCCTGTCAGCCAAGTAACCAGTTCGTGTCCGAGAACAGCTTGTGCTTTCTATGTTTTCTTTCAGCCAAGTGACCAGCTCAAATACAAGAGCAGCTTGCGCCCTTTGTTGTCAATATCCCCGGTCAAGTGGCCAGTTCGCATCCAAGAACAGCTTGTACCTGTCAATTTGCTTTCGAGTCTCCCCAGTGAGTCTTGTTATTCTGTTAATGTCAGCCAGTCCCGCAATGGATACGACATACTCCTTCTTCTTACTCTGTTAATGTCAACCAGTCCCGCAATGGATACGACATATTCCTTTTTGCTATTCTGTTAATGTCAATCAGTCCCGCAATGGATACGACATATTTTGTTGTTTGCTATTCTGTCAATGTCTACCAATCCCGCAATGGATATGTCATATTCTGTTAAATTTAATTCTCAGTTTGTCTTGCATTCATAACACAAATGTTGCATGGCATACATAACATTTGCAAATGTATTTTTACGCCCAAAATCAGTGCTAAAGTCGATATTTAAGTATCTTCGTCATGTCAAGCCAAAGACTCCGTCTCTTGACTCTCCAAACGAAGAAACTTAAATAGGGGCAGCTGTCATACCCTCATTTTGGACCTAAAAATACTTTTTTCAAACTTCCTGCTATTTTCTAAATCCTTTCAAATTCACCATGTTTTCTACTGTGCTTCAACTGCATACATTACTGCTTCAGTCTTTTAAATTTTTGCATAAAATCATACAAAAGGGTATTTTGGTCATTTCCTACAAAGGAACCCATTTTCAGTCCCTGCAATTTGTCCCTGAGTCTTTTCAACTGGTTTGCATAAATCTTTAATCAAATTTGTACAAAATCATCTAGTTTGCATCTGAGTCAGTCTGAGTCGCTTTTTGCCCCAGGGGCATTTTAGTCTTTTCACATTATTCAAATTTTGGGCAGAGAGGTATTTTAAAATACCTCATTTTTGGTAGTTTATTCGTTTTAGTCCGTTTTGTCAATTTTAAACGTTCCACTTTACGTCGTTTTCAAATTTACATTTTTTACCCATTTTATTTTAACTTTTTGCAGTTTAGTCCAAATACTTTTAAAAATTGCAATTCAGTCCAATTTTTTTCTTTTTTTTCTTCATTTTTAGTGGTCATTTCCTTTTAAAGAAAACAGTCCAGTCCAGATACTTTTTATTTTTGCATTTCAGTCCTTAAATATTTTCAAATTTGCAAAACAGTCCAAATTTTTACATAATTGCAGATTGGTCCTCAAGAGCCACACGGGCAGTTCAATCCAGATGGCAGGCTCTCATTGGGTCAGGTACACACATGGCAGCCTATAAAAGGCCACGCGTGTCAGAGTCAGAATGAGATCCACAGAAATTTCGCCACATCACAAACACAAATTCACATTCTCTTTCTATTCAGTTACGAATCAAAAACAGAAAATCATCAAGAATCATGAACAAACCCTAGAATTTTCCAGAATCAGAATCAAACACAAATCAGCAGGAAAATTCATCAATCCTCAGAGATTCTTGACGAATATTCATCACCGGATCGTTTTTCTTCGCAATTCCAGTGCGAGTTCATCACCATTGGCGACGAACTCAAGCACGATCGCGAAGGAGAAGAAGAGGGAAAGAATTTCACGGTTTCGAACCAGAGAAGAAGAAGAACGAAGAATTACTGGTTTATTCCTGGATACAAGCCAAAGAGGCCACAAACAGAAGCGGATCCAAGAGTGTTCGAAGATTCCAGTTCAAATCTCCAAACAAAACGCAGGTAAAACACATAAACATACCTCTTTTTCATTCCAGAACTCATATAGATCCGGAATCGATGTAAATCTATGGAAGCTCAAAGAATTCGGTTCGAAAACCATGAAACCCTAACAAAATCTTTGAAAACCAAAACTTCCACGATCCGCGACGAATATCAATCGTCGTAGATCTACGAAGCCGTAAAAACCTTCACTCATAAAGGATTCGAATGAAATGAACAAAAACAGTTGAAACACAAAAGAGAGCCTCCAAGATTTACACCGATTCAGTGTGTGCGTGAGATTTCTGGTAACAAATTCATGCTTAGAATAGCCAAACGAACTGATTAAGACATTTGTGAACGAATTCAAGTAATTTCAAGTCAATTTAGGGTTAGGGTTTACGGAGAAGACGAAGAGAGAAGGAGAGAAGACGGAGTGAAGAGAGAGAAAGGAGAGTGAAAAATGGTTCGAACCGGACCATCCTTCTTTTATATATGCACGCAAACCGGGCCGGTTCGAACCCGACCCATTCCCCTTTGTTTCTGACCGCTAGATCTAGGTTTAGGGGATCCGGATCAATCTAACGTCCCGGAGGCGTCTGAAAGATCCGGATCCACCAGCGCATGGGTTGAATCAGGATCCATTGGGCTTCTTTTTTGGCTTTCTTGCAGTTTCTTGATTTTTCATACTATTTGTACCTCTTTTCTTGTTATTTGAACCCCTGTGCGCACTAAAATTTCTTGCAAAAATCCTGAAAAATTGCCATATGTTTCTTGATATATTTTCAACCGTTTTGTGGTAATTTCACATTTTAAAGTGGATAAAAAGTATGTGCGCTAATTTTTATTGGATTTACATGTTTTGATGCTTTTTGCGAATTCTCTTGCGCTATTTTGGATCCAATTCTTGCTCTATGGCGTAGATGTTTGATATGTGATTTTTGTGATGTGTTCATCTCTGAATTCATGCTGTTTCTACATTCTTGCATGCCTAATTGTTAATTCCCTGGTTTTCAAACTCAATGGATCCTTTCTTATTTTGCAAATTAACTCCTAGTCCTCTAGTTCAAGTGCTCAATAATTTTACGAGTTGCTTGCAATCTACAATGCCACAATTTTGTTTGTTAATTTCTCTTTGCAAGTTTAAATGAAAGCTTCTCTTTGGTCAAGTATAGTTGTTAATTTTGAGTCGCAATTTATTTGCAAAATGTGTTGATTTTAGGGTTTAAGGTGACTCATAATTTCCTTTTGATTCTTGGAATGTTTTCTTTGAAAAAGAGGTGCTGTTTTGGGTAAAGGTTATAGGTCATGGGACTTAGTTTGGCTTTTAGGTTTTAGTTTGGTGCCATTTGCATTATTTTTGGTGTTTGTTCTTTTGCAATTTGCTAAATGTTTTTAGTTATGATCACTTCATCTTTTTTTCAATTGGTTTAGTGCTTTGTTAGTAAATTTCATACCCTATGCATTACTACTCATGCTACCATTTCTCATTTCATTACTAACCATTTTGTTCTATGTCTCATGCACATTGCAAGCATTGCCTCACTCTCATTTGTTTCTCTTCCTTTAGTCACCCTCATACAATTTCCATTAATTCATGTAATATTTTAGGTTTAGTTTACCTTTTCTTTAATTTCATGCAAGACTATAGAATGTAAAATAGGACCCGATGTACAAGACTATGGACTATAATGATGTACACCGACACATGCACCGACACACGCACACACGTTGTATGTTCATCGCTAGGTGTATGTTTAGGGTACGCGGTACTTAGAGAAAATCAATCTTTTGAAAAACAAACAACTTCCATCACTTCAAATATTTTCCAAATAAACCTTGGAGTCAAAACTCCAAAGGATTTTCCCTTCGCTTTCTTAATCAAAAATCAAAATGAACACTAATTCTCAACTTTAACCGTTTTTGTAAATAAATTGGACTAACCTCACTTGTTTTCGATTCTAATGCCTACACGGCTTCTTTCCCTTCTTCAAAATATCTTTTCAAACTAAAAAACAAACAAAACTCACAAAAACATTTTGGAAGAGAACTACATGGAATTTTGATCCCTTAAAAGGGTATGTAGGCAAGAGACTTACATCTCTCCAAGTCCAATAAAATAAAATCCAATTTTCTCCCTCTCATTCTTAAAACCAATTTCTTTTACAAGTAGCAATAAAAGCAACGCATAAACGTAAAGCGTAGTAAAACGGTTCCTATAGGATACTATAGTCACCGCGGGTGCCTAATACCTTCCCGCGATGAAATCAGCCCCGAACTTAGGATTTCTAAGGTTTTCTCGATTTTACCTTCCCCAAAAAAAAAATAGAAACATCAATGATCGAAAGGTTCAGATCCAATCAATGATTTGACACCCGAAAATCGCGATGACAATTGCACTTAGAAAATCTGAAATTACCTTAATACCCTCGACAGCGGTTAACTGTTGTTCCCTCTTTAGCTTTAGTGGCACCTAACTGTCGTTGTGTTATGTTGTTCCCTCTTTAGCTTTAGTGGCACCTAACTGTCGTTGTGTTATGGTCTTATACGAAAACAACAACACTTTATTTAGTTTTGATCCAAATTAGAGGATTTTTATAACAATTGTCTATAGTTTTCGGGATATTTTGTAATGTTTTCATTTTGAGTCATGGAATTCTAAATTTCACGAAACCAAGCAGTTCTAAGGTGTTTTTGGTGTAATTTAAGGCAAAACCATGCAAATCGGCATAGCAAAGCATGTTATGAGAATTTGGAAGACAATGAATGAAGATTAAGGAGGCCTCTGAAGACATTACAAAGAGGAGAAATTCTATTCCAAGTCACAAGACAAGTTCCATAGAAAAAAACAATAAAAAAGACGAAGAAAAATAAGAAAACGCGTGAAAAGAAAGTATTGTGTGCCCCGAGTGTGCAAAATTACATTGGCAGGCCCTCGAGTGTCATGCGACACGCGGCGCGCATGCGAGACCAGGACAAAAATGACTTTTTGTTGTGTTTCCTCTATGGGTGGGTGGAAAAAGCTCAAACGAACTTGGAAATCAACCTATAAACACAACTCCTCTTATTGAAAATTATTCATTCAAATAAAGTTGTTCAAGAGGAAGGCAAGCGCTAGGAGCTTCAAAGGAGGAGTCTATATAATCATTAGTCTCTATGATATGTTTTATTTCTTTTGTAATTTGTCTTTCAATTCCATGAGTAACTAAACCATATTGGATAGGGTTTTAAGATGAAGCTCTATTTTATTTGTTGGATCTAACTAAATAAAGTCTTCTTACTCAGTTATTTTATGTGTCCTGTTTAATTTTATCATGCAAAGATCTTAATGCTTGCACCTCAAACTAGGGAAGTGACATACCTAGGAAAATGGTGGTTGGCCTCTGAATTAGGCCGAAATCCTAATATGAACCTTGCATAGTAGTTTTGCTCTATTCATCCTTTGTAAGAGGTAGAGGAAATAGGTGTTGCCCGGTTATACAACTACCAAGAGAGAGTATGTTTATGTACTTCTAAAATGCATAGATGAGGAAAACTTTAGGATAAATTTAAGAACCTTAATTTAATTATATGCTTCAACTACCTCTGAAGCAATAAGACCCCACCTAATTCTCAGTGCGTCTGTGTATCTAAGACCTCTAGGTTCGACAACCTTAAATCTTTTATTGCACCTATAACCTTATGTGAATTTGGTTCAATCAACATTTGGAAGGGATAAACCCCACGAACTCATCACTTAAATGTGTACCTTTTAATCAATCCATGAATAACTTAACTGTTGCTTAATTTCACTAGATAAATAAAGGGAATTCGAAGAATCCTAACCACTGATGTAAGATTCTTACATGTCATTTACCTAACTATACGTGAGTATAATAGGATCGTATCCACAGAGAGTTGCGTATATCACAAGCATTTAAACGCCATTTATCATGTTAAGGGTTTGGGTATAAATTGTTTGTTTGTGTAAAACTATTTTCCTATTCGACATAAAAGTAAAACGAGAAGAGATAGGGTTATTTCGCTTGTGATCAGAGATATCAACCAAGCGTAACAACTGAAATCTTTCGATCGATTAACGGATTCTAGCTCTTTAAACGATATTATCACAATCACTCATCAATATCATTCGTGTCCAAATGATATTGTTATTTCTACGGAACCGTTTAAACATCGATTTCCCAAATATTTGAACAATCACGAAGTCGATTGGTTAGTTTAATCGACGATTTCCCAACCGATTAAATTACCCAAAAGCATTAAGTTCTAGATTACAAGTGATTATCAAATATTAACATCTATGTCTAGAGTGATAACTTAAGATAGATTGTTATTCTATTTCTAGGTTTAAATGCATGTATCCATAACATTTTAAATCTCAATAAACATTGAAAGCAAGAATAGCAACAATATTGAATAAATAGCTAGAATCATATATTAAAAGATCAAATGATTACATAATAGCTTGTTTGAATACCTCAAAATCACAAGAGTAAAGGTAGCTAGATATGTCTATGCTAGATATGTCCATGATGTCTCAACAAATCTTGGCTTGAATCTACTCCTAACTACCTTGCGCTTTGTTTCTCTCTCTAGAAATACCCTAAACTCTCTCTAAAACCAGAAAATTATCAATAAAACAGTAGTTTGTTCCTGGAAAGAAAAGAGAAAACTATTTATATTGTCTGAATTTGTCCAATCTCGCTTAAGCGAAATGTACTTCGCTTAAGCGAAATGCTTAAAAATCTGAATCTGGCCAATGAAGAGTCGACACAAGACCCCTATCCTGTTGCAAGATAAAATTCGCTTGAAGCGAGATGGAAGCGTGATGAAAGCGAGATACTCCTGATGCATTCTGTCCAAATCTCGCCTAAGCGAGCTGAAGTCACTTCAAGCGAGATGCTGTGTTTTGATGAGCGCAGTGGACGCGAGATAAAAGCGAGATGCCCAGGTTGCATTCTGTCCAAATCTCGCTTAAGCGAAATTATCTCGCTTACGCGAGATTGCCTTTCTTCAAGAGCGAGATGTACGCGAGCAAAAAGCGAGATGTTCAGGTACTCTCTGTCCAAATCTCGCTTAAGCGACATTATCTCGCTTAAGCGAGATCACCTTTCTTCAGGAGCGAGATATTAGCGAGCAAAAAGCGAAATCCTATGGGGCTCTCTGTCCGAATCTCGCTTAAGCGAGCTGAAGTCGCTCCATGCGAGATTTTCCTGACTCAGCCAAATTCTAGGTCCTTGCTTGTCTCCTTCCTGCACAAATTGAGGAGAATAAGGCATGTAAGGCATAAAAGGCAAAATTCCAACAAATCATAGCTTTTCCTTAGTCAACTTGCAAAACAAGTCACTAAAATGCCTGAATTATCACATAAAATATACTACTTTTGAGCACTTATCAACCACCGCTAACATTCTGTAATTAAAGCGCAAACGGATATTGCAAAACGCCCCCTTTTTTACTTTATTTATTTATTTATTTTATGGTTATTAGGAATATGAGTCATAATTCTTAGGTTAGTTAGTTGTTTTCCTTTTATTCAAGGTAGAGTAGTAGATTTATCTAGGTTAGTTGTTTTTTATATAAAAAATGGGGTATTGAATTGTAACAATTATTATTATTATTATTATTATTATTATTATTATTATTATTTAGAGTTACTTTTAGATAGTACAGTGCTATTAAAATATATAATTTTTTTTATGGTTGTTTCAAGAAACGATTCATGGATCACTTTGCTACAAACCAGATCAATTATTACAACAATGCCTACCATACGGAATGGTGTGAGTACTACGCCATGAGTGAGGAAAATAACTGATTCACTCAACATGTAATTTCCCCCACTAGAAATTTCTCATTCGAAAATGCATTCAAGTTACTGATCGCATAACTACAGCGAGAGTCCATCTAGGGACGCAGAGAGGTTCAACCTATTGTTCAAATAGGATAGAATGACGAAAATGGATATCACCCAGCTTAGAGAAAGGAGTCAAGTCTCCAAACAAACTAGATTGGTGATGAGTCAATAATTAGTTAATTTAACATAATATTTAGTTTCGTTTTAATTAGATTTAAGTTTATTTTATTTTAATACTATTTTCTTTTTGAGCTATTTTACTTTAGATTGCATATTATTATATTTCAAGAATAAATATTTGATGGAATGAGTCTTGGAGCAAAAGAAAGGGATTTGGAGCTGATTCAGAGCAAAAATACGAAGATTCGGAGGCAAAAATATATCTCCCCCAAGTCAGAAGCTTGGCACAGCCGTGCCACCTTCCAGGATTGCCTTTTGCTACTTTTGCTTCTCGTACAAGCTACCTATTAGTTTATTTTTGACCAAAAAGCTCGTGGTTTCTTATGGAACATTCTAGTGATGTATTTCTTAGGGCTTAAGGCATTGTAAACTATAAATAGAGTAGCTAGCCATCACAAATATTCATCTTTTATTCTTGGAATACAATAATTGACAATTGTCTTTCTAATAAAAGTTCTCCTTTACTTTCCTTGTTATATACTTTATACTTTTCTTCTTCTTCTCTATGTCTACGATGAACATGAGTGAGTAGACACCTCTTGTCTTGGGATTGTTGGATAAGTCTAATGACACAATCCTAATCAAACCAAGCCTTATTCTTAAATCTTATGTAATCCTAGTTTCTAATCTAAATTCACCGTTTTAACATGAATTAATCATTATCAAATTGTAGAAGCGAGAGCGGAGGGTTTGATAATTATTAATCCATTATCTCAAATATCAATTCATAAAGCGAGAGCGGAGTCTTGATATTGGAACAAGTGAATTTAGACAAAGATTGTAAAGGCAGTGAAATAGTCTTTGCAATCTTTGGACATTAGTAGTTTCAATCCTTAAAAGCTTCTTCTGATAATCAAATCAGTGAAATAGGTTTGATTGCTAGAAGAAAACTCTCACTGGACTGAAAGGAAAAGTGAGGGGCTAAAGAGAAACCGGTCATTAGAAACTAAGTCTAATATAAAGTTCTAGGTTTAAAGTTTCGGTTTGTGAAGGATTTGTCATTATGAGAACCAATAATCCCAAGGCTCTCTTTTATTATTATATTTTCTTTCAACCTTTGAAAACCCTAACTTTGCACTTTATTTCTCTTCTAATCATAATATTTAAGTTAATTGAACTGAACAACTCCCTATCAGAACGATACTCTTTTATTACTACTACGATGAGAATGTAAAATTGCGGTTTATCCCATCAATTGGTAGTTGAATTAAAATTGCTTTACATTCAATTATGTGTGTGATTATATAAACCTATCTCGATGTCTCATAAATAGCATCTACAAATGCTCATATTCCAGGTTTCTTAGATAAAAATCAATGCTAGCACTTTTAAAATCAAAAGATAAACTTCGAACTGCACGTCGGAAAACCATTAAGTACTGCAGGAATAGAAACATTTGCAAAGTGAAATAAAACTTATATATGACAAATCAGAACAAGTATTAATTTACAATAGATTCCTAATAATCTACGCATAATCCCAATACAGAGGTTGAGATGGCAAAATTTTGCATCAATGATTTTATCTAAAAGCCTACTAACAAAATTAATGATAATTTAAACAATTACAAATTAACAATAATAAGCATTATTTTAATTTTAATTTGTTTTGTTGAAATTTTATTGTTGATAGATGTTTGGGTTTGGCCTAACTTATACATTTACTCTTTATTTTTGTCAAATAATAAATAAATAATTTGGACTTATATAACAAAAGGAAATATTATCCTACATCTCAACAATTATACTCATATCCCTACAAATAATTGAAGCCTCCATAAATTGGAGGCCCGGCTCCGTAGAACTCTTTACGCATACCCAAGAACGGACCTGCCTCCGATGATCCACCTTTTTTAAGAACTAAGTTTCCCTCTCACTCTATATTCCCTCCAACCATTACAAAAGAATAGAATCCAAAAATCGAAGTAAGGCCATCTATCAATAGATTTCTGAGAAGTAAATTTTCATTAGGCGAGTTTCATGCTTGACAAGAGAATGGACGTTTCTTCACCTTGAATGGATGTTTCTTAATGAGTTGGCATATAGACTTATAAATGCACGGAACAATATCAAACATAAAGAGAAAGAGTTACTTTTTTGGCTTTACTATCCAAATATTATAACCCACTAGTGCTGTCAATGTTAGAAGGAAAAAGTACATATATAGCAACTAAATGAGGTGGTGAAATCATTGAAGGAGAGTCAACAAAGGATGGGTGTTGATAAATCTTCTGAAGACAATCAAATACCAGTAACAAAAGGTGGGCAAGTAAATAATTATCATGATCAATATGGTAGACAATTTACACCAAAGAGACATGAGTACTATCAAGTGTCATTATTATCAAGAATTCAAGGAGGATTGACGAAGCATAAAGAAGATGACAGAAAATTTGAAGTATCCTCCTTCTACAGATGTGGTTAATTACAAAAATAAAATAAAATAGAGAAACACTCAAGTCTAAACAATGTATGTTGTAGCCAAATGCGAACCGATACACTCACTATATTGTTTGAAGCGTCACTATGTGCCATCATCAAGATCAAGCCAAGCATGCATCATCGTGTGGATGGAAATATCTGACATTTGAAGGGCCAAGAATCTTAAATAGTTGAGGATAAACATGACATTCTGGTGTCAATTACCTATGGAGTCAATTATATCTGGTATGGAAAAATCTGACGTTTGCAGGGACAGGAATGTTCGACCCACAAGGTTAACCATCGATTATATAGTCGTTAGGTCATATTTAGTATGAAACATGCATTAATCCAACAAAGAGGAAAAGGGGGATTTGAAAAATCATAATCGATAGGTAATGGAAGTCATTAAAAAGAGATATTTCTCTTCGCACCTAATATCAAGAGGAAGGGTAGCTTGTCAAGCTGGCCTATTTAAAAATAGAATATATAATATTTACTATTATATAATCCTTTATAAAAATATTAGTTTCCCCCAATTTTTATATAATAACTTATTTCCAACACTGAATTGAATCAAATGAAGATGAAGATGATAAATAACAACAAACTGCAAAGTGCAAACAAGCCTAAAGGGATTAGGGTTGCGAATAGTGTGTTTCGTGTGGATAAAAGACGTATTCGAGCAGGGGATAGAGGCGTGTCTTTACCACTGCCACAGTCAGGGTTTCTGGGAAGGATGCGTAGTTGTGTGACATGCTAGAGGATTAAGAGGCAATAAGCGAGAGAGATAGAGAGTGGGCTTAGAGGCACCTGACGTGGTCGAGATGCGCCTTTTTTTTTTTGCCTTTGTTGGGTCTCCTTTCTTTGTTTTTTTTATAGCAGGTGTCCTGTTTGTTCCTTGAGTATTTCTTTTACTCTTTGTAGTACGTTGTTTTTCTCTGTTATATTTGTCATTCAAAAAACATGTGTTTCAGAGCTGAAATATCCTCTAATCGAATACCACATATTACAGAAAAATCACATTTGATTTTAACAAGATTAAAGAGACTACATTGAAATTAATAAAACATGCAGTATTGTGAAAAAAGAAACTGTAGTAATGGACTAAAATGAAAATCATATTACATTAAAATCTAAACAACAAGTAGCATAAATAAGCTCCATATATTAGAAATGGATCACTATTCAAGATAGTAAAAAAACTTATGCATAACTTTTCTCTTTAATTTACAAGCAACGGGTTAGAAGTGATCGGAATCAAGCAAATGTCATCTTTTCTACACATTGTAACTCGAAACTCTGCACTCAACTCTAATTCCTCATTTTTTATTCCATTGGGAAGTTTCCAATCAAATTAAAATGATACAATAAAAGTGCAAGGACCTGCTCAATATTAGCCAAGCCGTAGTTCATGCCGGGACACATTTTTCTTCCAGCACCAAATGGAATGTACTCGAAGTTTCTTCCTTTGTAGTCAATAGAGCTATCAATAAACCTTTCAGGATAAAACTTATCTGGGTCATTCCAATACTTTGGATCCCTAGCAATGGCCAAAGCATTAACTAGGACTCTACTAATGACAGGTATGTGATAGCCATTAATCTCACAAGCTTGTTCACATTCCCTTGGAAGAAGGAGAGGATTGAAGGGTGTAATCTTAAAGTCTCTTTGATGACCGACTTCAAGTATTTGAACTCGTCAATTGTAGCTTCGTCGATCCTTCCTCTCCTTTGAAGTAAATGTATACATCATCAATATAATTTCTTGAGTAAGATTGAATTTTGATCCTTCATTTGATGCAATCTTCTTTAACAGCGAATTGATCTCTTTCTGTCTTTTTGGACAAAGAGATTTGACTCTTTTTGTACTTAAAAGCTCAATAGAACAAATCTTTCTAAGTTGTCTCCAATAATCACCATAAGGTGGAAAAGTGATATCTGTTGAATTATAAGATGCTATATCTGCGACCAAAAGACGAGGCCTTGATAGAAAAATAATAAGCTTAATTACACTTTTGGTCCTCTAAGTTTCCCAAAGTTGTGATTTTGGCCCCCTAAAAAACAAACTATTCAGGCCCCTAAGTTTACTTTCTGTTGCAATTTTGACCCTCACACAAATTTTGACCCAATCAACGGACACGTGGGCTCTATGTGTGTAATTTTTTATTTTTTTGTTAAAAAAAATAAAAAAATATTTTTGTAATTAAAAAAAAAAATTAATTACGAAAAAAAAAGTTAATTACAATTTTTTTTTTGTTTTTTTATTACAAATAAAAAAATTAATTACAATTTTTTTTTGTTTTTTTAATTACGAAAATTAAAAAAAATTAATTACAAAATAAAAAAAAAAAGGTTAATAGGTCTTTACCCTCCTGTAATTTTTTTTTTGATTTACCACCTGTAAAAAAAATTTGTTTTGATTTACCCCCTAGTAGGCCAAACAAAAACCTATTTTATTTTATTTTTCAAGAAATTTTCGTTTTTGTTTGGCCTATTAGGGGGTAAATCAAAACAATATTTTTTTACAGGGGGTAAATCAAAAAAAAAATTACAGGGAGAAAACCGGAAATGACCTACTCCCTCCGTTTCAAAATATAAGCAAAATTTATTTTTTAGGTTCATTCATTTAATGATGTATGTGGTTCATAATATGGACCACATACATCATTAAATGAATGAACCTAAAAAGTGAATGTTGCTTATATTTTGAAACGGAGGGAGTATATTACAGGGGGTAAAGACATATTAACCCAAAAAAATATTAAAAAATACAAAAATAATTAAAACATTACACACGTGGCGTCCACGCCAGCGTTGACTGAGTCAAAATTGGGTTAAGGGCTAAAATTGCAACAGAAAGTAAACTTAAGGGACCTAAAAAGAGTTGTTTTTTTAGGGGACCAAAATCACAACTTTGAAAAACTTAGAGGACCAAAAGTGTAATTAAACCAAAATAATATCATGGGTTTTCATGACATCCCTAGCAACATCTGGTTGTAGATGCATCAAGGGTCCATATTTTTTGGCTAAGTCTCTTAATTTTCTTTGTGGGTTTTTTGTACCAAGATTCAGAAAATTTCTTAAAATGGTTAACTTCCATGGCCCCGGAGGTATAACTTTATTACTTGAATCATATTTTTTTGTGATGATTCCTAATTTTTAAATATTTTAAATTGTTTTTACATTTTTAAATCAATTTTAATGCCACGTGTGCAATTATGTACGGTCAGCATGCGACACGTCAGCATCTGAGTGTTACCTTACAACATCAATGGGTCCAGGGACTTTTTTAAAAGACAGAAAATTTTGCGAAGACGGATTTCAAAAAAAAATTTACAAAGACCAAAACTCAAACGAGACATATTTGCAGAGACGGGTCAAATATTTAAGCCAATCTTAGATTTTGCAAGATTTTAGGGGATCTTCGTAATTGTTCTTGACACACTCACTTTAATATCATAAGTAGACTTAGAGAAGCAATAAAAGAATGAGGCAAGAAATGACAAAATCACGTATCGCTAGCGGTTGGTGGGTCAGTATAATATTATTCCATACAAAAATGGCTGCATCACGGACTGAACGTCTGTTTCAATAAATATTTTAAGTGTATTTTTTATTTTTTTTAGGGGAGATATTTTAAGTATATGTTTGGTGGACATCTCTAGAGATATAGATAAAAAAAAGTGATGTATTAAATCAAGTGATATGTTATTTAAACAACTATTTTGATGATAATTTTTAAAACAAGTATAAATTTATAAAGAAAAATTGATATTAATACGAAAATCAAAGTAATAGAACAAAAAAAATATAAGTATGAGATAAAATTATCACAAAAGTTATAAAAAATGTTTATATAAATATCATTTTTCTTAAATTAATAATGCGATAGGAGAAGAATAATAGAAAGAAAAAAAAAAGTGTTATGTGTATTTAGAAAACAAATGGTATACAAATGTCATTATATTTTTTAACAATAGATGCAGAAAGAATAAAACAGCAAAGTACCCAAAAGACATGTATTGCTGTCAACCTATCAATCATAAGCATTTTTAGATACTAGAACTCACATAAGCTACTTTTTGTATTAGGAACATATAAGCTAATTAAATCACATGATTAACAACTTGTTCTTGTAAGACAAAATATATTCTTATATTCAGTCTTAGAAAAAGGTTTGTTTTTTTAACCAACACTGATCAGCATTTTTTAAACCTTGAATAATAAAGCTAATTTTTTGTATTAGGAACAGGTAAGCTAATTAAATTACACGATTAACAACTTGCTCATGTAAGAAAAATGTTAAAGAAAAATCTCAACTTGCTCAAAAAATTATTAAAGACAAAATTTAAAATCGCATCTTAGCTTGATTGTCTAAAACGGAAAAATAGCATCTTTAGTTTTCTATTGTATAAATTTTTTTTACAAAAATATATCATATCGTTCATTCAAATTGTTGGAGTACATAGATATTGTACAAATGTAAAATTGCTAAAAAGAAAAAGGATAAATCTGCGAACAAACTTACAACATTAATTAATGCTAATAACATAAAACGGCAGAGTACATATGCCGACAAATATGACTATTCAAACCACTGAAATACTCATGTTTTGATATCGGTAACGTCGCAAAAGTCATTGATTGAATCTGCACTAGTTCAAAGGTAATATTTTAACCTGAATCAAATAAACACCGCACCAAGACAGAAAATCAAAAACATACCGCACATAGACGGAAAATCAAAATAAAGAAAGTTGTGATAGACGACGAAATCACAAAACCAGCAGAAGAAAGCTCAAAATATGTGAAAAATCACTTATTTAACTAAGACAATTAAAAATAATTTGGATGAGTGATTTTGAGTCACAATTGATCCTAAATCACCCCTTTTTAGTAGATCAAGAAGAAGAAAAGTTGTGACTTAGGAAAGGAAAAAGAGAGGTTTACTGATTGTATAAATCTTGAAGTTATAGCTTTCTAAGCTGGAATTTTGTATATTCCAATAATTATATGCAGCTCATTTTATAATAGCAATCGTATTGGATATATTTGCTATGAAGATAAATTTCTATCTAATAGGTTAGTTGACTATATATATATATATGTGTGTGTGTGTTTTTATCCAATTTTAGTGATTAATATCTATAGTTTAGCACAGAGAATACATGTTTCACATAAAAGATTGTACTATTAGATATTTTTATTACACAACCAATATGAATAGATCTAACCAAACGAATTAGACTCTCACTAACCATTTAAACTAATGATTGAATCTTGGTTTAAAGAGATACCTACATTTAATGTCCATTGTCTCTCGAATAAGAATACATCTAGTAAATGGAACCCGTTGAAAAATTAAAAAAAACACTTATTTGTTAACAAGAATACTTTAACAACATTTTAAAGTTCGACTACAAAGTAAGTAAAGTCTATCATAAAAAAAAAATACTTTGTTATTCAAAATATATAAATTAAATATTTGATTTTAAAATAAAAATAAATGGTTTAAGTTTCTTCTTAATCTCTTAAAATCTACAGCTTTTTCCCTATTTTTTCAAGTATTCCATTTTTTTCATTTGGTTCTTAGTAGTTTTTGTTCTAGTGCCTGAAAAAATTATTTATTTTAAAATTAGTTCCTATTTTTTTTTTAAAGTAGTCTACTAGTTAAAATTTACCATTTAAGATGAAGAAATGAAGTGTTCGGAGTTTAAACATCAATCTCTACATATATTATTCAATATCCTCACCAACTTAGTTATGCTCACGGGGATAGAATTGAATTTTATAATATTCATTTTAGATATTATTTCAAGTAAGTAAAATAAAATATTCTATAAATTACAAGGAACAATTCGGATACGACTAAAATGTCTGAAACATAAAAAAAGACCAACAACAAAATAAGGTATATTTGCAAGGGCGGCAAAAACAAAAAACATATATAAATTTCTTGTACTGAAATTATTATTTTTTAATGGAAAATATATATGAATAAGATAAAGGTAGCAAGGGAATAAAGATTACAATAAGTACTCAAAAGTCATTCATGACAAAAGAGAGGATAAAAATAATGAAAAATCAAAACTAAAAAAAGGACGTAAAACACCCAAGAGATCAAAACAAGAGCATGGCCAAGTTTTGAACTAGAAGAGTGAAATAACAACCAAACAACCTACACCCGCCTTACCACCCCACAAGATTGGGGCCAATCTTGCTAACAAACTGCTATCGACCCCAGCATGATACAATTAAAAACTTGGCCACGAGATAAAGGTGTAGACGGTGGTTGTTACCGTTTTTTTCCGTTTTGACACAGTGAAAAAAATCATGAAAACGGACGCGAAAAAAAGTCGTTACCTCAAAATTGATTGGGAACGAATTTATTCTATCATTTGGTTTTTCTATCCTTGTCTCTTTTAACAAACACTTAAAACCTAATTTTTTTGGTGGTTAATTTAATTTTTAAAAGAAACAAATTCAGTATTAAATAATGAAATACTAACATTATGAATTATGAATAAACAATGAGAAATTAAGTTATTATACATTACAAGATGGTATAAATAATTTTAATAAGATTTATGAAATTTTGAGTTAAATCACACCATGAGACCGGGATGAATCGACCAAAGCTTCCTCATTTAATTGTATACATTAATTTGATTCGCAAGGAGAAGAAGATGAAATCACGATTTAGGAGGCTACCAACGATCAGAGGCATCCCGAAGGTGATGAATCGACCAAAGCTAATCCTAATAATTAATGTATTTCATTATATGTTTCCTTTTTTTTTGTTTTGTTTAGATAGCATAAGTATCTAATTTCTTTGGTTAGCTCATGTAGATGACCCTTTACGTAACTTCTTGAATCATGTGATCTGTTGAGTTGCCTTGGAATACGATATAGCCTTATCGACTACTAACCCTAAGCTTTGGGACTTGACCTAGTCATAACCATTCAATTTGTAATAGATTTATACCTATTCTATATTCTAGCCTTTGTGAGAATAATTTTATGCTCATTCAAACCTTTAAAGGTCACAAACTACCCACGTAGTGGCCTAGATATTTTGTTCAAACGTCGTGAAAATATATAGGTAGTTGAAGACATTGGACAACCTACCAATCAATGAAAGAAAGGGAAATCCCACAAGACGTAATCTCCATTTTATATTTATTTCTCCCATTTAATCATATCAACCCTTGCAAAGTTACATTAACTTAATCACACTCTAGTAATATTGTCGAAAGTTTACAATCCTTGTGTGGAGACGAACTTATAAATATTATTATTTGAATGACAATTTAATAGAATTATTAAATTCATCTGTCCATTTTTTGGCACCGTTGTCAGGGATCTATGATTAATTTCAAGAAAGAAACTGTGAATTTGTTTAGGGTTGTAAATATTGATATTCATTTTGGTTATTTAATTTATTTTATTTTGTTAATTGTTTATTGTTTTATATGGTTTAAATTATTGTAAACAAGTTCAGTTATTTTGTTTTTCATAATTAAAAATCGAAAACACACACTACATATCGTCTTCCGATTATGTGTAGTGCTATATAAGAGATCTTTTTGTGTGTGTGCAGCAAGGAAGGTGACAAAGAGCTTATCTTTACTACAGAGATCGAGAGAACCTCAAGAGCAAATTGAAACTTAATGGTGTTTAGTTATCTTAAGTAGACTACACAAGTGATGAGGTCGTTGAGACGTTCTTACTTAATCGGTTCGTCAAGTTGCACCTACTGATTGCACGGTAATCCTTACGTGCAGGGCCTTACTCTCTCAGTTTATTTAAGTTTATACCTCCAATGTTGAGTTGAACCTGCTGGTGACACGGTGATCCTTACGTGTGGGGTCGTACTCCCTCAAAGGTAATTGAAACATAGACTTAACTTGGCATTCCTAAATTTCCATGGCCAATGTTCCTAAAGGTTTTCCTATCTATGAATCGTAGGTATCTCATAACACATTTTCCCTTTCAGTAGTTCTACAAATGGGAAGCCCTATCAACGTCTACCTTACCAAGGGTCAAGGAGAATGGTTCTACCAGGTTTTACTTAATTCTCAGGGTCACTTGTTTCCTTAATTAATAACCAGTTACATCCTATGTTCAACATATTATTCCCAGGGTCTCTTTCGGTAGTTACAAACTAATTACTTCCTAGATATGAAGATATAAAATAACTAAACGGATATAAAATAACTAAACCTAATAAACTAAACTAGGGTTGTGCTCTTTTGAAATAAACTAAACCTAATAAAACTTGAGGGCGAACATAAAATAACTAAATAAACGACAATAAATTAAATAATTATCAAACAAAATAAGTAGAGGTTCATCTTAGAACCCTAGCATATAAATATCTAGTTACATTGGGTAACTAAAGACAAAATACAAAAAGATAAAAATATATCCTAGAAAGGTAAGGAGAAGATAGAACTCCTCCTCAAGCTCCTAGAATCACATTCCTCTTGAATTGCTCCAGTTCTGAACAAGAAATTATGAACGAAGAAGGCAGTATTTTTTAGGGAAAGTTTCCACCTGATTTAGGCTAAAATCGCGGACTTCTCTAGGCGAAAAAGTCATAAAAAGTGACTTTTTTCACAAGCAACTGGGCGCCTAGCGCCCCAGCCAGGCGCCAAGCGCATGTGCCTTGCATGTCTGGTTGCCTAGCGCCTCTGACCATGCGCCTGGGTGCCTTTAAACTTCTTTTGGGCGCCTGGGTGCCCCCTCCCGTGCGCCTGGGCGCTTCTAAGTGTGTTCCAGTGCTGAAATGCATGTTTTCTTCGCCCTTTTAGGTGTTTGCTTCAATGTAAGATGTCATGGAACTTGGGAAGATATAATTCCTCCCTCTTTAAAGTCTTCAGAGGCCTCTTGAATCTTCATTCTTTATCTCCCGAAAGACCACATAAATCTTCGGATGTCTTTCTTTGCCGATTTGCATGATTTTTTCGAAAATTACATCAAGAACACCCTAAAATTGCAGTGTTTCGGGAATAATAGAATTACAAACTCAAATATAGAAAACAATACAAATGTCTTGAAATCATAGGCACTTTATCTAATACTCCTCTGCTGTGAATAAGCCTCCATAAACTTCAAACACGTCCTCTCTAAACTACTAGTCATGTGAAAACCATTGGATGGGGAAAATTTGTTCATATATTTATCCGGATGCGCAAAGACCGTAACCATGGTTCTTGTGATATAAGTGGAAAACAACCAGTTCCTATTATACTTATCTTCCAAAGAATTTATGTGCATGGAAACGACGTACCAGAAGATTGAGAAGATCCAATTGACCCTTGAGGTAGCAACAAGGAAACTCTTAAGATATTTTATGGCCCTTTCAATTATGGTCCCCACCAACAAACCTTTAAAATATGTTCTGTTTAGACCTTACCTGGTAAGGCAGATGAGAAGTGGTCAATATAACTATATGGATTTGATATTTCTTTTCAACCTCGAAAGGCGCTTAAGGCACATGTTTTTGTCGACTTCATTATATATAGAACTCACCTCGACGATCGGTGAATTGTGTATGAAACAAACCATTTTCGTTGACAAATCGTTGAACACTATAGGAAACGGCGCCGAACTCATATTGAAAAGTGACGAGGAACTCATATTGAAGCATTGTTTGCGCCCTACATGCGTATGAGATACACACGAGGAAGTGGTATAAAGAAGTGTTGCTTCAATTCTACAAGCATTTAATGTAAACTTCCCCCCACTCAAAGGAATCTGCTTTCGAGGATCAACAAGTAAACAACATCAACCAATCTTCTGTCCACGAATTTGGGCCGACCTCATCTTTGTCTCCTTCACGAAGTCCCTTGTCTTATATAAACAGTAATTTCTTGGGGAAAATTGTTTCGGACTAGGCCTTAACCCATATCACCGACCAATAATACAAATACACGATGGATTGGGAACCACATAGGATCTTTTACGCACTTTGTCGCATAGAAATACGACTCCGTCTATCGAAACTGTTGCTATGAACACTAACGAGCTACCGTCTTCCTCATCGGGTTTCACATAAATGATTATGCCTGGGCACCTTTCTCTCTAGGTTCTCTCTTTGTAATGTCAATGTACTCTCACCAAGGAACTAACTCCGTTATGAGCTATCATAACACTGTTATACCAATGAACCTATTTTGAAAATAGGTACCGTAGGATGTTTCAATGGATTACAATTTATTTTGACTTTAAACTATTTGGGGAATATATTACCTCTAACCCCCAAGATTCGTGTGCACTATTATTCCTCGCACCATACATCAATCCTCATTCTAGGGCGCCTCTAAATTCTTAATTATTTTCTGGGTTCGTTCGTGTAGTTTATGGAATCAGTTATCATACACTTCAGTTTAAACTATTTTTTCTTTCTTTTTAATAATGCTAGTTACATAGGACAACCAAAAAGACAACTATGGTGATAAAAGTAATAAGAATATTTATGTCGTAACCAAAATTTCGTCTTTTTGGCTGTCGTAACTAGCATTATTAAAAAAATAAAAAATAACATTTGTTTGTTTTTTTTTTTTTTGCAATGTATCTATGTTTTATACAATGGTGATATTGCTTTTTACTTCTATAAAAAGACGTAAAAAATATAGGTACCGTTTTTTGGAATGTACTTATATCGCTTTCCTCTAGATATTGCAATGTAGCTATGTTTTTTACTTCTATAAACCCATAAACTAAAAGCAAAAAAATAGTATATTTACTAAGATCAAATCCAGAATGGAACCTATATTAAATTTTTAATATGCACCTTGCAAGACAGTTCAATATCTTAAATTAATCAACAATTGTAAACTTAATCAATGAAAGTTTGTCGCTTATTGTACATATGTATCATAATTCTATATCTATTCCATAACATATATACAGTCAATTTGGAATTAATTATGAAGTTTTAAGGTTATAAAGACCGTACCACATGGAAATAAAACTCTAACTATTGATTCCCTACTGTCTAACTCAGTTTACAACACAACATCATGTCTCTTCCACACTTCAGCACTCATCTTCGTTGCACTTCTTCAACTTCAGGTTGAGCTCTTTCTTCTGTTTTACTTTGTTTTTTATGACAATTTATTTCTTCTAGATTTTATTTCTATTTTTACTTTTTAGAGGGAAATATTGGTGAAGGTGCTACATTGAACAATTGTTAGAGTGCTACTACAGTATTCATAGAGATAGTGTTTAAGAGAAAAGAAGAAAATGATTAACTAATTTTATTTTTAATTCTGCGTAAAAAAATAGGCTTATTAATGATTTAGTCCCTTCAGTTATTTCTTGGTTACATTTTGGTCTCTTAAATTATTATTGTTACAATTTGGTCCCTTAAGTTACTTTCTGTTAGCCAAATAAATCCATTCCGTCAAAACTGTTAACCCAATGTTCATATTCATCCCAATCTTCATACATTCATAACAATTTTCAAACATACCCAGAAAAAAAACTAAAAACCATATAAATTAAAACTCATAATTTTTTCTACAAAAATAAATAGGATTAAAAAAAAGTCATAGATTTCTCAATCTACAACGAAATCGGAATTATTCCTCCTTCCTAGATCTTGGATCTATTTGTTCTTCCTTCCTGGATCTTGGATATGTTCCTCCTTCCTTCTTCCTTTCTCAATCTTTCTTTTTTAATTGATGATGATGAAAGGAACAAAAAAAGGGTTCAAATTGGTTTGCTATTGTTGTTGATTCTGTTTTGTTGCTATTGTTGTGTTGTTCTGCTGTTGTTATTGATGTGTGATGATGATGATGAGAATTTGGAGAAATGTTGTTGTTGGTGTGTGATGATGATGAGAATTTGTAGAAATTGTGTGATGTGTTGCACTGTGCAGTGTTGCTGCTGTTGTGGTTGCTCTTGTTGACGATGATGAGAATTTATTTATCTGGTTTCTTTTTTCTTTTTTCTGGGTATGTTTGAATTTTTTTATGAGTATATGAAGATGGGATGAAGATAAAAAAGAGAAAGAGGGAAGAAGATGAAGAAAGTTGAATAAACTTAGGTGTTGGTGGTGCACTATAAGATTTAGTAGACATGCATTATTTAATGGTTGTTATTTCAAAAAAAATCAAACGATTAATATTAATCAAATTAACGAGGTCTTTGGTACACCACTTGCAATGTGCATCCACCGTATACATTGGGTTAACAGTTTTGACGGTAGAAATTTATTTTCCTAACAGAAAGTAATTTAAGGGACCAAATTGTAACATTAATAACTTATGGGACCAAAATGTAACCAACAAATAACTTAAGGGCCATAAATAATATTGAAAGATGTACAATTTATATCTCCGTGCCAAAAAAAAAAAAGACTTCAAATAAATATGGAGAAAAATAAGAAAGGCCCAGTTCAAAATAACCCCAACGAAATAAACAAGTAGAGGAAAGTTTGCTTCTGGCTCCTGCATTGCTCAAAATCAGCACAATTTTTTTACCGGAAGTTAGATTCCGGTAGGCATTGTGAAGGAAAAAACAAGCACGGAAGCAAGCTTCTGGTGAGGATCGGGGACGAACCACGCCCGACAATTATGCGCCAATAATCAACAATTTGCTCCTACTTGCTAGGATAGTGTTGCAAAGGAAGTCTATCATTTGGTTTAATCGAGCAAATTCTCTGTAGACATTTTGCCAACAAATTTTGGCATGGCATTGTACTGCTTTCAATTTTTATTTCAATATATTTGATTGTTCCATGTGAATATGAAACAATGCATATCTCTTTATATAGTTTAATTTGATAGTTTTTCCTCCATAACAGATTCTTCAATAATTGCATCAGCTTTAAAGAAGAATTATAACAACACTACAACTTTGGTATGACTTGCAAATTTTTGAAGCTTTTTCTTAAATATAATTTATTTTTTATGTGAGGACTAGTAAGGAAATTAAATATATGAGTTTTATATGTTTTAGTGTTTTGAAGACACCAAAGACAGAATCAAGAACATGTTCAACAAGGTTGAACTTTCAATTTCTTCATATGATACAGCATGGGTGGCAATGATTCCTTCTTCCACATCCCCTCACGCCCCATTTTTCCCTCAGTGCTTAAATTGGTTACTGGATAATCAACTCGTGGATGGCTCCTGGGGTCTTCCCGATCGCCATCCATTGTTGATGAATGATTCTCTCTTGTCTACCTTAGCATGTATCCTTGCATTAAAGCAATGGAATATTGCTGAAGATAAGATAAATAAGGGTAATTTACTCGTCTCCTAGATATCTTTATTTGTTTGTTTGGTTTATATTTTATAATATATTATTGTACAATATTTCCTTTAATTTAATTCTTGATCATTTGTTTTATAATATCTATATGATATTAACTTATCTAGATTTTAGTTTCTACGTTCATGTTGTATGTTTTAAATTAAAATTTGAATTTGAAAAATATTGTGTTGTTAAACTTCTGTCATTGTTAGGTACATTTGAAAATCTATTTATATTATAATGTTTGGGAATTACCTAATGGTTTTTGTTTTGTTGGACTGACTCTGTGTATATTCAGTAATTTCTTTGGCACACCTTGTGCTATTGGGGTTACTTGTTTTGGTGGTTAATATATTCCATTTTTGTTTGTTTAAAAAAATAAAAAACTCTATTTATATTTATAGTATAGATAGATGAGTATTCTTGATATTTTGCAGGACTTGAATTTATTGAGTCAAATTTTACTTCAATCAATGATGACAAGCAACACCACCCAATAGGATTTGATATACTTTTTCCTTCATTGGTTGAATATGCACAAACTTTGGGCATTAACATTGCAATTAGAGCTACAACCTTGGATGCAATGATCCAGAAGAGGGACAGAGAACTCCAAAGGTAATATTTTTGTTGTCTTGTATATGTTTCATGATCCTTTTAATAACATCCGGATACTAAGAATTTAAAAGTAGAGAGATTGTTGAGTATAAGGAGGATTGAATAGAAAGGATGAAAATGTTCCGCAAATTGATTGTTAACTCTCCGAGTATACTGAGTTTACGTTTTTAGGTACCGAAATCACGTTAACTTGGAGGTAAACTCGGTTTTTGGTAAAATCGGAGAGTTTAACACTCTCGTGTAAACTCGACCGAGTTTTACGAGTTTACATCTAAAAAAAATAAAAAAATAGGCCCATTTTTTTCAAAACCCAAATTCCTTTTCTGCAAGCCCAAAAATTGAAACGTTTACTTAATATAGTTACCTTTACACTAACACATTTCTAGCTTCCTGAAATGAAACATTTCTTTTTCTTTTGTGTCTGAGTTCTCAAACCATGAACATGCAAAATTCCGATCGTGACACCGGTGATTGTGACGCCAGTTATATATTAGCTTATATATATCATGCAAATAATAAATTTTATATAATTTTAATTTTAGGTAAACTCGTACGAGTTCTCGAGTCGAGTTTACCTAGGCAACGAATTGAGGTAAACTCTCGAGTTGTAAAACCTTGGATGAAACTACACCTTGATAGTTCAATGGAGTAATCTCAAATAAAATCATATTTGATAAAAGATGAAAAATGATAATTGATTATCCTATTTATATTGCTAAGGAAGCACTAACCTTCTAACTAGTTTATGTAACTCTAACTGCAATTAATTGTTCCTAATCAACTGCGAGCTAATATTGGTAAAGTCGAATTGATTGGAAGAACTCGAGTAAAAACATCTGGATTGAACAATTGTTAGCCAGAATTTACTTACCACATGCCGCCAAGCGAACTCCCTTTCTCCCAGACACCGAAGGGGTTCAAACTAAAACAAAAACCCTCCAAACTGACTTTTTTTTATGGTGCATTTGTCTTAATATAGAGGCTTTGAATGCAATTCAGAAGGGTGGAAAGCATATCTAGCATATGTATCAGAAGGAAAGTTGAACTCAATGGACTTGAGTACAATCATAAAGTATCAAAGAAAGAATGGATCTTTATTTAATTCACCTGCTACGACAGCAGCTGTTTTTAAGCACTTTAACAATGCTGATTGTCTTGCTTACCTTCAATCAGTTTTACAAAAGTTTGGTAATGCAGGTACAATTTTAAACTTATTTTTTCTCTAGATTAAACTTAGCTATTAACCTTTTGTGCATTGATTTAACTTTCCTTTTATAAAAAATATCAGTTCCAACAGTTTATCCTCTAGATATATATGGCCGTCTCTATATGATTGATAGTCTTGAAAGATTGGGCATTGATCGTCATTTCGAAGAGGAAATTCAAAGTGTATTAGACGAAACATACAGATATTGGCTAGAGGGAGAAGAAAATATATTTCTAGACCCAACAACCTGTGCAATGGCATTTCGAATGTTGCGTCTCAATGGTTATGATGTATCTTCAGGTTGGATCATATGTAAACAATTACGTGCATTTTGATAATTTCTGTTATTTAGATTGGTAAAATAACAAAGAAGCTGATTGTATGTTGTGTACTTGTGTTTGCAGATCCATTTTATAAATATTCAGAAGATAAATTTGCCAATTCCATTAAAGGGTATTTGAAGGATGTTAGTGCTGTTTTAGAGCTATATAAGGCTTCACAAGTCATTATACATCCTGATGAATCAATTTTGGTTAAACAAAGTTCTTGGACAAGACGTTTTCTGGAGCAAGACTCTTCCTCTTACCAATTATACGCTGATAAACTTCGGATTTATATTGACAATGAGGTAGTTTATTGTCTCAATCGCGGCCATGGCGTGGTGGATTTTTTGACAACAGCTATAGACAATGTGTAAAGAGATGTCCACCATAGTGCCACCATATGGCCATAGACCTCAATGACATGTTTATATTGCCGATTTTAGCATCACTGTAGACAATATTACAATCTATCCTGAAAACTGCAATGTTCTTGCACCTTATAGGTTAATGATGTTCTTAACTTTCCACAACATAAAAATTTGGAGCGTATGTTGAACAGGAGATCAATGGAGCATTACAATACAAATGAAACAAGGATTTTGAAAGCATCATACAGGTGTAACTTTATTTTCATTCCTCTCTTTTTTGTGGTCAAAATTTTGAATGTTTGTATGGCACAGATCTTGCAATCTTGCAAGCAAAGAAATTCTGAAGCTAGCAGTAGGAGACTTCAATCTCTGCCAATCAATACACAATCAAGAGTTGAAACAACTTGAAAGGTAAATAATTTTTTTTATTCTTTTTAAAATCCACAAACTACATATGTCTCACTGGAGAATATTAAAGAAAAATTACTATCGTCTTTGAAATGCAAACCATAACCAAAATTACAAAACAACCTTAACTTTATTTTTAAAGTTATTGGTTTTAGTTTCAATTATAAGGTAGCTTTTAGTGCCAAAATAAACCAGGTCATACAGAGCATATATATGCTTTGTTTTCTGGAAAGTTAATCCAGTTATGTATCGTCAAGATAATGTTATGGACTTTGGCTAAAATTTCTGCAAAAGGATCATGCATTTTACCAAGCTAGATATATAACTGTTTTTTATCAAATGCAGGTGGGTTGTTGAAAATAGACTAGACAAATTAAAATTTGCAAGGCAGAAACAAGCATATTGTTACTTCACTTGTGCAGCTACTTTTTTCTCCCCCGAACTATCTGATTCTCGCTTAGCTTGGGCAAAAAGTTCGGTGTTCGTAACAGTTGTTGATGATTTCTTTGATGTTGGGAGTTCTGAAGAAGAGCAATTGAACCTTATTCAACTATTTAAGAAGTACTATGTTTCTATGCTTAGTTAAATATGTGCATCTATTGATTTCCTATGCAATTATATCTCAAATTTGCAGCACAATTAGTAATGTTGTCGAAATGGAACTGCAGGTGGGATGTAGATGTTAATACTGTTTATTGCTCTGAGGCAGTTAAGATAATATTTTCTGCAATGCGTAGCACAATTCGTGAGTTTGGAGAGAAATCTGTCAAGCGGCAAGGACACAATGTGACAGAAAATCTTATCAAGATTGTGAGATATTTCTTCCTCTTTCTGCTTTCACATTTACTTGTTCAAATCTTTGAAATAAAAAAGGAAAATTGAATGACATAAAAATATACATTATATCATGAACGCAAAATTTACTTTGTTTTCTTTGCAGTGGATAAATGTGTTGCAGTCTATGTTTATAGAAGCTGAGTGGTCAAGAAGCAAGACCATCCCAACAATTGATGCTTATATGCAAAATGCATGTGAATCATTTGGCTTTGAACAAATTATTCTTCCAGCACTCTATCTTCTTGGACCTAAGCTTTCAGATGATGTTGCTACAAATAAGGAATTGAATTATATCTTAAAGACAACGAGTATATGCGGGCGTCTTCTGAATGATATTCAAACTTTTAAGGTATATAGCCAATTCTTGTTCGGTTCCTGACAGTTAGTTTAGTGGCAAGAGTTTGATCTTGTAACATTCTGTTGGAACAATAGTCAAAATCAGTTAAAAATATTTTTGTCACCGAAGAGATTACTAGGCTGAGTCGCGGACTAGGTCGCTCTCTTTAAGACGTTTCGTGGCACTGCCCAAAATTGTGCAAGCAGACTATCAACCACGACGTCCCCAGAATAAAACAGCACAACTACAACTGTATCAGAATCCTATTGCACTATAGGATCCGTTCTAGAAATACACCTTTCAATATGGTTCTAAAACGACTCTATTATGGTACTATGACCACTCTTATATGGTACTAGGACCATTCTTATATGGTGTCTCCACCACTCTAACCTCTAACTCCTCCAAGGGCATAAACCATAAAAAGGATGAATTATATTCTTAAGATCATTCTTATTTTCCGAAGGGACAATTTATCTCGAAAGGGACTATGATCTTAAGAATACTCTTATTTCTGAAGGGACGAATTTTACCGAAGGGACTATGTTCTTAAGACCATTCTTAATTCTGAAGGGACATTTTAAACCGAAGGGACTATGACCTTAAGAACACTCTTTAAATCCGAAGGGACAGAAAAAGAGGGAAAGGAAAAGAATAGCTCGTCAACACAAGCTAAAGGAGGAAGAAGAGAGAAAAGTTCTTTGACAACTCAAGAGAACTTTTGGTGTAAGTAAAAGTGAGGGATGAGGGCTCTATTTATAGGTGAGGAGCCAAAGATGAGTTTCAAATCCAACGGCCAAGATCATTTGACCGTTACAAAAATAATGGTTTGACATCTCCTCATAAATAAGCAATAATTAGAAAGTTGACATGTGAATATATATTTTTTTAATTCACTTAACACACACTATGTGTTCCAACAATCCCCCACTTGAATTTAAAAAATGAATTAGAGGGTTCTATTAAGATAACATAGCAAAGGTGTCTTACGACTTGAACCTTTGTCTTCTAAGATTGTGCATAAGCAAAGGTGTCTATGACTTGAACCTTTGCATAGTGAATAAAATTCAGATTTTACTAGAGTGACTCGTAGTCTTGAACTTTATCTCTGACATCAAACCACACGCAACCTTTTCTTAGGTGTATTCTCAAAAGGCCCGTGCATTAAAGGCCATGCACGTCAATCCCAGTTTAGTGAACGCTCTACGAATTTTGCTTATAGAATTCCATAGGAAGCGGCCCCCACTTCCACATTCACAAAGTTGAGTCTATCAAGAGTACTCCTGTAGCTAGGTACTCCACTCAACATAGGCACTAGTCCCATTTTCATCGATGTGTTATGGACTTTCTCTCTAGCTAGTCCTTTCGTCAAAGGATCGGCTAAAATTTCATCAGTGTGTACGTGATCCACTCTTACAACACCTATGGAGATTGACTCTCCAACAATGCTGTTTCTTATGACATTTTTCTCATCTCTTACCGTCACATTAACGGTTCTCAATTTTTGCAATAGCCGCGGTACTATCGCTATGGATCAACACAACTGGCAATTGTTTTCCCATAAAGGAATCTTTGCTAGCAAACATATTTACCAACTTGCTTCTTCACTAGTTTTTGCTAGTGCTATCTTCTCGGACTCCATAGTAGAGTGAGCTAATATAGTATGTTTCTTATATTTCCAAGAAACAACTCCTCTAGTGGTATATAAATATATATCTATTGGTCATTTTGGAATAATCTAATAAGGTGTTCCAATCTGCATCTGTGTATCTTTCCAAGAAAACATAAAACCTTTGATAATGTAATACAAGTTTCATGGTTCCTTTTCTTAGGTATCTTAAGGTCCTATCAATAGCTTGTCAAAGCTCATTACTAGGTCTACTGACAAACCTGCACAACATTCCCACGATATAGACAATATCGGGTCTAGAGAAATCAATGGCATATTTAAGGCTACCAATGATGCTCTCACACTTTCATCAGTATTCTTAAATAGCTTTTCACTTGGATCATATGTTGTGCAAGCAGGTTTGCAGTCAAAGTATTATATTTTCTTAAGATCTTCTCAACGTAGTGAGATTGATCCAAGGAAATTTCCTTTTCTGACCTAGTAATTTTAATACCCGTAATTACATTATCTTTTCCGAGGTCTTATTAATCAAAGTTCTTAGACAACAATGATTACAGAGCATTCACAACATGAAAATTTGAACTAAATATGAGTAAGTCGTCTACATAGAGACATATGATTGTGCAAATGTTATTATCATATTTATAATTAATAACTTTGTCACTTTCATTCACTTTGAACTCATTTCTTATCATTAAGTTGTCAAACTTTTCATGACATAGCTCATGGACTTTTTAAGACCATACACAGACTTATCTAACTTGCAGACCTTAATTTCTTGCTCATGGATTACAAAACCTTCAAGTTGTTTCGTATAGATTTCTTCTTCCAGCTCACCATTTAAAAAAAAAGGTTGTAACATCCATTTGATGTACTATCAAATTAGGATTAGCAACAAGATCGATTGGTACCCTTATGGATGTTATCCTGGTGACTGAATAAAAGGAGTCGAAAAAATCCATTTTTTTTTTGCCTAAAACCCTTGGCTACAAGGCGAGCCTTGTATTTATCAACTGTTCCATCAAGTTTTATTTTTCAAAAACCATTTACAACATATTGGTTTGCAACCAAAAGGCAAGTCTATCAAATACTAGGTCTTGTTAGACTCTAGAGAAACCATCTCATATTTTATGGCTTCTTACCATAAGTCAACATTCAAGGAAGACAACACTTCTTGAAGGCTAGTTGGATCCTCTTCTAATGTATAGATCATGTAATCATGTCAATACTTCTTAGCAACTAGTGTTTTCTTACCTCTTCGAGGTTCTGTTACATCTAATTCGATGTTCTCATCACTGCTTCGGATCGCTGTGATCAGTTGCAATGCCCCCACTAGTGCCCCCACTATTTTCTTAATTTAAAATAGGGGAATTTCATTTCATAGAAATCATCATTGTTTTATTCTATGATCACATTAACATTTAGGTCATAAAAACTATACTCTTTCCTGTTAATTTCATACCCAATGAATTCACATTCATAGGCTCTACTAGTGAGTTTTACTCTCTTAGGATTTAGAATCCGAAGATAGGTCAAACAATCCCAAATCCAAAAAAATAAGACAAGATATATTGTCTTTTCTTCAAAATTTCATAGCTAGAAATTTTGTTCTTAGATTGTACTCTATTTAGCACAAATCAAATAGTTGATAAAACTTTCACAACAATGAGATACACCGCTATAATTAAGCATGATGACAACAACTGATCCGGTAAATAGTATATTCTTTATAACTGCTTTACCGTTCATATCAAGAGAGTAAGATGCATTTTTTTCATGAATAATTCCGTGTCATTTATAAAAACTCATTGAAATGTGGAAATTATTTTGTGCTTCTATCACTACTAAATCGCTTGATTTTCTTATTGAATTAATTTTCAATTTCAAAAAACTTTGATCTTAACAAGCACACACCACTTTTATTTCTCATGAGATATACCAAAGTATAGTCTAAATAGTCAACAATAAAAGTGATAAAATATCTTTTCATATCTAGTCAAGTTATCATTAAGTTCGCATTCATCATAATAAATTAAATCCAAATATTTAGTTTATCCAAATATTGATTTATGCGACCGCTTGGTTATTTTTAACTTGACTATAAAAAGTCTTATATTTTTTTCTTTTAAAAAGTATAAAACATCTCATTCTACGATATAATCTTGAATATGACAAATATCATGTGATTATTTTATTTTTATTAAAAGGCTCAATGCATGATATTTGTTTCATATCTTAAATGTCAACCAAAATTATTTCAATTAACAAAAACAAAATGTCAAATATACAAGACATTGTTTTGCATTAAACAAAAAAGTCTTTAAGTCAATACGGTTTTGCATTAAACAAATATGAATCCAATAGTAAATTTCATAAAACAAGAATTAAATACAATAAAACATATATGCCGTAAATTTCATTAGGTTTTCTTTGTAAAGATTTCCTTAATAGAAAATTTCAATTCATACACCAGATAACCTTTTTAAATCAAATTCTTAGTAGAAATTTTAATTTCTACCAAAATCTTTTGCACAAATTAATTTCCTTCATAGAAATTTCTTAGACAAAAAAGTCTCTCATTTGATCCACCAAAAGGTTGATCTTTAGTATTCATAATAGTGAATTACTATCCATTCAGGTAAGCCTGTAACGCAACGCTAAACCTGATCTTACACTTTATCGTGTTCTTTTAATCGGAGTATTTCTATAGCTCTTTTATCCTTGTTGTAGTTCACAACAAACTAGTAATTTCTTCGGTCGATATGGTAGAACGAAACGTCTTAAAATTGTTGGAACAATAGTCAAAATCAGTTAAAAATATTTTTGTCACCGAAGAGATTACTAGGCTGAGTCGCGGACTAGGTCGCTCTCTTTAAGACGTTTCGTGGCACTGCCCAAAATTGTGCAAGCAGACTATCAACCACGATGTCCCCAGAATAAAACAGCACAGCTACAACTGTATCAGAATCCTATTGCACTATAGGATCCGTTCTAGAAATATACCTTTCAATATGGTTCTAAAACCACTATATTATGGTACTATGACCACTCTTATATGGTACTAGGACCATTCTTATATGGTGTCTCCACCACTCTAACCTCTAACTCCTCCAAGGGCATAAACCATAAAAAGGATGAATTATATTCTTAAGATCATTCTTATTTTCCGAAGGGACACTTTATCTCGAAAGGGACTATGATCTTAAGAATACTCTTATTTCTGAAGGGACGAATTTTACCGAAGGGACTATGTTCTTAAGACCATTCTTAATTCCGAAGGGACATTTTAAACCAAAGGGACTATGGCCTTAAGAACACTCTTTAAATCCGAAGGGACAGAAAAAGAGGGAGAGGAAAAGAATAGCTCGTCAACACAAGCTAAAGGAGGGAGAAGAGAGAAAAGTTCTTTGACAACTCAAGAGAACTTTTGGTGTAAGTAAAAGTGAGGGATGAGGGCTCTATTTATAGGTGAGGAGGCAAAGATGAGTTTCAAATCCAACGGTCAAGATTATTTGACCGTTACAAAAATAATGGTTTGACATCTCCTCATAAATAAGCAATAATTAAAAAGTTGACATGTGAATATATATTTTTTTTTAATTCACATAACACACACTATGTGTTCCAACACATTCTCAAGGGACCAAGTTCAAATTCACTCATGACGATCATAATATGTTCATTAGTGTCGCTTTAATTAACAATCATTACAACTCTACAAATTTTTTTAATAGAAAAAACTCAATTTTTGCTCTTTATTTTCTGTGTTTGGTTTCAACTCTTTCTTGGTAACTAACATTTTGTCTTTGCTTCTCTATAGAGAGAATTCGAGCAAGGGAAACTGAATGCGGTGACTTTGCATGTAGCTCATGGTAATGGAGTTGTTACTGTCGAAGGCGCCATTGATAATTTGAAGGGTGTTATTGAGGAAAACAGAAGGGAACTTCTGAGATTAGTTTTGCAGGAAAAAGGAAGCTTAGTTCCAAGAGCTTTCAAGGATTTGTTTTGGAAAATAATGAAATCTACGTACCTATTTTACGACGGAAATGATAAATTTACATTAAATGAGATGTACTCAACTGTTAATGCAGTAGTTAAAGATCCAATCTTTGTTAATGAATTGTTGGGTAATTCTAAGCAACACCCTCTCAAAAGCACTAGTGGTGTGATTCCATAGTTCAATAGGTAAAAGATGAGAAAATAAAGAGCTGCAATTGGTTTTGGAAAAGAAATAAAATAGGAGGTTGGTATCTTCTTTTGTGTGTTTTGATTTCATGATATACAATGGTCCATTTAATTTGTTTTAGTGAATGAATTAATTTTTGAGTTCTTTCTCGAACTATGAATTCCAATGGTTCTTACTTTTATTTTATTTTTGACTAAATGTTTCTCATATGTGTTTCATGGACACCCCAATGTTCAGAAATTTGATCCTCCCATGTGCCACTATGTCCTACAGATCAAAAAAAAAACATCTAATCCATGAATATTTCTGCTTGAGTATTCCCCAACGAGCGAAATATTTTATGGATGTGTTGGTATATCAAGTACTCCGTTCGTCTCAAATTAGATGTGTTCGTTCTTATTTTTCTCTTGTCTTAAATTATTTGTCCATTTTATAATAACAATACAACAATTATTATTATTTTTCACTAACATGCTGATGTATGAGGGTTTCCATAGTATCTTTATTTTACCCCAATTTTAGTAATTTTTTATTTTTTGTTTCAGTTTGTTATTTTCGGTCCATTAGCGTTTTGTTATTTCCCTATTTGAGTAACAATTGTAACCTAAGAGACAACTTTTATTCATTCAATAATATTTTAGAGAGTTTTCTCAATTCTGGAACACTATTTTCACAAGTTTGTCGCTTGCAAACTTGTTTCTTTTCAATCTATAGGTTTAGCGCTTGCTAGCCTACGCTTCTAACTGCGCCAATTAGTATCAGAGTAGATTTCTCCTGTTATTTTCCCAACGTGATGAGAGATCAACCAGTGACGAAAATCATATCTTTAACCGGGGCCCTCAATGCTTTTACTGCACAACTGGTGGTGTATAACAACGCCAACAACAACAACAACACCAAAAGCCTTAGTCGTATCTACAAGGAAAACTCAAGTGCACAAAAACCTATTCCAAACGACGATATTTCAAGCAGAGAATACACTCAATAAAGTAGCGGTTCATCGTCTTCTTCATCATCTCACCCCGAAGACATTATTGCTTCATGTTGCGGCATGTCATCGCATCAAGAACTGCGCGGCATCGCCAATAAGAAGACGTTCATGAGCTGAGAGAAATAGGAGTGCTTGAACCAATTTATCCTTGAACCTCTTCCATTTCTCCTAGCCCTTTTGTTTCTTTAGATATAGAAGAGGAAGAATCTGATGATAACAGTACTCCTCTAATCCCCATCATTCCCATCGAGGAGGAAGAATCTATGACAAATTTTCCTAAATTAGCAGCAACAACGAACACTCATCTCAATGTTCAGCCACATAATTTGCATAAGTACATGTCAGTAACAACTTCCATTAGTTTAGACCGTAACACCTCTCGTGTTGTCTCCTCATACATTCATCTAATGCCCTTAGCAGGGGTATCTTCTGGTCTGGAAGCTGACAATGTGGAAGATTTGCATTTGTCCAGGTACAAAGAAGCACATGAGACCTTACACCCAAATTTAATCACCGACTGATTGCACCTCCGCCAAAACCACTTGATATCGACACAATTCCACCAACAACCTATGTTACAGCCTCAACATCTTTCACAAGTTCTTTAAATGTTTAAGTAAATATATATTTCAGTTAACCATGTATAAGTGAATGTTTTGGATAAGTCTGTGAATTCATGCAACCTACTTGCCTATGGTGATGGCCAGGTTATACCATTTTCCTTTAGAATTCAGAAGCCAAACCTCATGTATTATGTTCCTGTTGGTTTATCCTCTACTGTTCAATATAGCCGGGCAATCCTTGTAATGGATAAGAATTTATGTACTAATATAGCTTTACAAGAATGCCTCATTACAGTGTTTATATACATATTGACAGAAGAAAGGTGTATGTTAACATCATGACTCATGTACCCGACAAGCTACTTCAAATTAACAGTAAAACTAGAACAGTACAGGCAACTAATAATCATAACAAGATAAAGGTGTATTTGTACGTCTCAGCTCCAGTTCTAAATTCATCTACCGAAATCATGAATTCCCTCAATGTTAGCCAGGGTTCACTCCTTCCAACTAGAGCATAAAATCTTGGAAATCAAAGATTTGGATTCATGATTGCCAATATCTCCTCTATAGCTATAATCTCAGTTAAATTCAATTCGAAGTCTTCAATTTGTCATATTCAAGTGTTTTCACTTGCTAGATGGTTATCAGTTAAGGTGCCAGTTGAATTTTATGAATTTTCAAGGCAATTTATTGGAAGTGGTTTCAAACTTTATTAGAAGGTTGTAGCTTCTAAGATGAACGAAGACAAAAATTTCGACATGGCCTTGAATGACTTGTTGTATGTTAGAATTCGCGAAGCTCTATACAATACCGATGAATCAAATGTTGTTGACGAAGACGAGCTTATGCAAGTTGAAAGCATTTTTCCTGCTAAAAAACAAGCTTAGTCAAAGTAAGCAAGACTGGGTGAAAAATATGTCTTCGAAGGATAGAATCGACCAAAATGTAAATAATTACAAGGGTGAGATTTTAGATATAGGTAGTGAAGAGATTGTACAAAGGGAGAAGGATGTCAAGAAAGTACACGACATTCCATTTGAGGAAAGCAATACATCTTTTGTACTAAAAGGAAATAGTAACTGAGATTGTAGATGCAAATAAGGAAGAGTCTCTAGTAGATGAAGGCATAGAGTCTCAAGTTGATTCAAGGTTCTTGGGTAATGCTAGTTGCAACCAACCCAGGGAGCTTTCGTTGTGTCACTCATATTATTTGCCTGAGTTTTGTAAAATGGAGGATCTAGAAAGTATTCAACATGCTACTACATTTCTTCAATGGGGTCCAGGAGGGTGGTCTCTTGTTCATTGGAGGAGTCAACATGCATGTGAAGCTCTTTATCAGAATGAGAACTCGGGGTCGATTTCTTCAAAGGTGGAGGAGACTGATGTAGGAGAGTTTCCATAGTATTTATATTTTAAACCAATTTTAGTAATTTTCTGTTTTTTGTTTCAGTTTGTTATTGTTGAATGTTTGTGTATTGACTTCATTATTGCAAAAACAAATATTCATTTATGATGTTTGATATGATTTTCCAACATCTTGGCACGGTTCAGTGTGCCCTGTTTATATGCCAAGTTTTACGTGCACCTTATCTTATTTAAGGAATCCACACCTTATTTCTTGTTGGCCAAGTAGCGCGCTTTTCATCCAGAATCAATTGGTTGTTTATTTCCTAAATAAGTGCATTTATCTTAGAAAACTTTGGATGTGTTTGGTTTGTTCCTAAAGATGTTCCTACATTTTAGGAGTTACTATTTTTGTTACTTGTCAAGTGGATCGCTCAAGGATTTGCTGTGTTTGTTTATGAAGCCTAACAAGACTATTTAGCCCGTATTGCTTCAATATATATTGAGGACTGCAAGACATAATTATTCATTCAAGCCATCATTGAAGAAATAGAGTTTTTAGGGTTTTTGAAGGTGGGAAAAACACAAGAAGGAGGGGGTTGAATTGTGTTTTTTAAAAACGTTTCTTTCTCACGAAAAAAAATAAGCAACTGTTCTCAGGATCAGAGTCTGAAAAGTTCAGAGTCTGATAGAGTTCAGAGTTTTAGTGCAGCGGATAGAGAGTAAGAAATCAGAAAACAGAAGAAGAACACAAGCAATTTATACAGGTTCCTTCCACAATCCGGAAGTAGTCCTGTTCCCCTTGCACTTCCAAGGAGAGTTCCACTAAAATGTAATATCAAATTACAAGTTGCTCAAACACACAAGTAAGAGACTTCCTTTGCTCAATCACACAAGAAAGAGACTTCAATGCTCAAGGACAACTCCAAGAGACTTCTAAACAATTACAGAGAATTGAAAAGAGTTTTGAATACTTGATATACAATCAGAGGTATTCACAAAACAAAACGAACAGAACAAACTCTGTTTTTCTTAGACACTTAGAAATTCTAAAATATGAACTTTTGTAAGAATTATCTAAGTTGATGATGAGCAATGTTTGCGACTTTGAATATAAAGAATAGCCTTGTTCGCGTATGAGTATATGTCACAGTTCTTCAAGTCTTCATCTCTATTTATAGAGGATTTGAGAGACGTTAGGAACTAGCCAGCTCATCAATCTGTCTTGACCGAAGCTTTGATTTATCACCATTGATCTTTTGCCTGATTTGAAGATTGTCCTTATGAAAACAATTTCAAATGCATTCCAATAACAAATGGAACAATGTTTGCGAATATTGCTGTTATTCTTGTCTTGTATAGGAGACACAATGCAGAGATGGTGGTTGTAGAGAAATGCGCAGACTTAGTGGTTGTACATTTCGTACACTGTACTTTGTCAACGCTCTTCAGCCTCTGAAGAAATTGGCTTCTGATGAACTTGCTTCTGGAGAACTGGCTTCTGATGACGTCATCTTCAGGAGCGATTTCTTTAGACGCACTATGCTTCTGACTTTCCAGGAGCGCTTTCAATCAGATGCTCTTCAAGCTTCAATCTGAAATTCCTTTGCTCTTTAATTCATTCAGTAAATAACTCTTTGTTAATGGTCCTGTACACTTGAATAAACTTTTAGCATATCCAATTGATAATTTTAAATACCTTGTTATCATCAAAACTTAAGTGGTATATTTGTGAAACACCCTTTGTTCCAACAGTTTTGAGTCATTGTTAATTGTGAGCCTTTATTGTATCACCTTGATGCAAGTATACGACTGTTTTATTGAGTTTTAAGTTGTTGCTACTCCTAAGCTTTGAAGCACGAAAGTAGTTTGTGTTTGAAGGTAACTTCATCTTATTGAGATGTAATATGATAATCACAAGGGTTGTGATTAATTGAGGGAAGTGAGATGAGATCTCAGATCTAGGAGTTCCTAGGTTGAAGTCGATATGGGTAGGTCCTAGGTCTAGAGTTGTAAACTTGGAGTTTGTTGAGAACTTAGAATATGGATTACACTAGTGGATTTCCTTCCTGGCTTGGTAGCCTCCAGAGTAGGTGTGTTTGTCCCCGAACTGGGTCAATAAAACTCAACATCCGTTTTTGTGTGTCTGATGTTGGAACATCCCATAGAACATATTAGAGCTAACATGCTAGAATTTCAATTGGTATCAGAGCAGACACCTTACTCTGTTATTGGGTGAACTCTAGGGAAGATAAATTATGGACTCATGGACAACTTTAAGGAAGGAAGTATTTGATATTTTTATATATATGCCTATTAAGGGGGTGTATTACTTAGGGGGAGTAGTATGTTTTACTGATCTGCCGTTGATGGGGAGCATTATATTTTTAAAATGAAAGAGGGTATGATTGTATCCCTCTAGTTTGTCTGTATGATCTCAGATTGTTTTAGCCAAAAATTTGCCAAAGGGGGAGTTTGTTGGATATTTGTATGTTGGCATCACTTTTGCTAAAATAAATATTCATGTAAGATGTTGGATACAATGTTCCAACATGTGGGTATGGTTCAGTGTACCCTGATTTTGTGTCTTGTATCACTTTCTTGGATGTTTTATTTTTGTGTGAGATCACTGAATATTCTTTGAAGATTTGATTCACGTGGATTGTAGCTCAAGAAGCCTGTTCTTGGAAGCAAGGAAAGGTGGTTTATACTTAGCTTAATTATTAAGAATATTGTTGCAACTTTTAAGGATATAATATATTTGCTTCTAGAATATTATGGAGACTGAATATATTATTAGGTATGCTGATTTTTAGCATGTGACGAAAAAACCCATGTTGCTGAATGGCTATATAAGGAAGACTCAAACCCTAGTTTTATTCACCAATTCCATAGTAATGAATTGAGTCTTTTAGGTTTTAGTTGTTAAGCCTTGTGCTTTATTTGTGAGCCTCTCTTCGTATCACCTTGATGCATTGAGCTAGGCTTGTAGTTGAGTTGTAATGGATCAAAACCATCGCTTTACAAAAGAGTCATTATTAAACTTGTAGTTGATTTTGTTTCTCGGAGTGTGTCTCCATCTTTATTGTATTTGTTTTTAATCATATAATCACAGGGGTTGTGATTGATTGAGGGAAGTGAGATGGGATCTAAGATCTAGGAGTTCCTAGGTTGAAGTTGATACGGGTAGGTCCTAGGTCTAGAGTTGTAACCTTGGAGTTTGCTGAAAACTTAGAATAAGGACTACACTAGTGGATTTCCTTCCTAACTTGGTAGCCCCCATATGTAGGTGAAGTTGCACCGAACTGGGTTAACAAACCAGCTGTCCCTTTTACTTTTATGTCCTTTATATTTTCCTTGTTCTGTTTGTTTTCTGCTAGCTCGATGTTCAAACATCTTACTCGACATTCTGTTTGTGTCTGATGTTGAAACATCGTATAAAACATCTGAAAGCTAGCGCGCCGGATTTTCAGTTATTTTCGGCCCATTAGGGTTTTGATATTTCCCTATTTAAGCTTAACAGTTGTAGCCTAAGAGGCAACCTTTATTCATTCAAGAATATATTAGAGAGTTTTCTCAATTTATGGTGGATTCTGGGACACTATTTTCACAAGTTTGTCACTTGCAAACTTTTATCTTTTCAATCTAGGTTTATCGTTTGCTAGCCTACGCTTCCGACTACGTCACATACCCTTATTTATTTCATTTCTATTATATATAACTATTCCACTAACTATAATCAATAAGAGTGTTTTGGTAAATAATACACATTTTACTATCAAAATCAATATTATTAATCATTTCCTTAATATGAGTTCGAGAGAGTATGAACAAGAGTCTCACATTAGATGAAAAAGTAGAAGATGAACACTTTATAAATCAGAAAACCTAGAAATCCTTCACTTAATATTTTGTGTTCAAATGTGATGTCATACTCACTTATATGATTGTTCGAATCACAATGTTGAGTTTCGGGGTCTCCCTCATGACTCAAATAGAAGAACACAATAACCCTTTTGAACAACATGTTATAATAGGAAAGTCGTATATCTTAAAATTAATTCATCAAGTTGATGCTAAAATACATGGCCAACCTCTATCTTTCCTGTTGTTATTCACAACTGTTGGATTTAATAAGATTTCTACGTTACAAACGCAGAAAAAGAGAAACAAAATACTTCTACTTTGATTTCATATGAGACATAAGGAATTCAAAAGTTCAGACACACATTAATTGTTGAGTCTCATTAGTGTCAATTATCTTGCTTCTTGCTGCTGAAACACAAACCGACTCGATTGGAAACTTTTTCTTGGAACATTGGTGTAAAGTTGAAAGGTTGGAAGATTTTTTATTTACTTTTTTGTTATAGAATGTTGGAAGATTAAACACTAAATAATGATATTTGATGTTTGTTAACAAAAGCTTGGAAGGTTAAATACTAAATAACGATATTTGATGTTGTGTGAATTGAAAAAATAGAGTGTGAAAGTCCTGCATAAAATAGATTCCACATTAGTAGTGTTTAAATTATTGTGGTATTTAATTTTTAAATACTTGATAATAATGATAAAAATAATATAGTAATTATAATTTTTAAAAAAGAATTTGAAAATCCTAATATATTAGTTTGAAAATTAAAAACCAACACTTCCCAACGTCCACAAAACACTCTATCAATACTTTTTTTTTTTTGAATTTACTCTATCAATACTTGTTAAGAGTTACGATCCTATTGGTTGATATCTTTAAATGTGACCAACTAAATAATGTATTAAAAAATGTGTGTTTACCGAAATACAGCTGAAAATATATCATAAAATAATATTATTTAACAGATAGGTGAAATATAGTTAAAAATATGTCTCTATAATTTTATTTTTTTAACAATATTGTCGCTACATAGTTATAGTACAAAAGAAAAATTCACAAAACAATATAAAATACAAGGAATCACTTGTTTCAATGTGTATATATATGTGAACATAGAATTGATGGTCTCCACTAAACTAGAAAAATTCACAAAACAATATAAAATACAAGGAATCACTTGTTTCATCTACAAATGGATCTTCAAACAATTTTCCCTTTCACCCTTTTTTCCATTTTCCTCATCTCCATCATTGTGACACTAAAACTAAAGAAAAAAATCAAGAAAATTGCATCAATTCCAAATATACCACCAGGGCCATGGAAGCTACCAATCATAGGAAACATACATAATCTTATTGGCTCTCAACCACATAGAAAATTAGGAGAATTGTCAAAAAAATATGGACCTATAATGCATCTTCAACTTGGTGAAGTTTTCTTCATTATAGTTTCCTCAGCAAAATATGCTAAGGAAATAATGAAAACACATGATGTTACATTGGCATCAAGGCCTTATACACTAACCTCGGAGATATTGCTTTATGATTCAACAGATATAGGCTTTTCATCTTATGGTGATTACTGGAGACAACTTAGAAAGATTGTAGTGTTGAACTTTTAAGTATAAAACGTGTTCAATCATTCTCGCCAATCAGAGAACAAGAGATGAATAATCTCGTCCAAAGGATAGCTTCGGAAGAAGGAAGAGTAACCAATCTTTCTCAACAAGTTGTGTCAATGATGTTTTCAATCACTTCAAGAACTGCATTTGGCAACAAATACAAGGAGCAAGATAAGTTCATATCATTGGTAAGAGAAGTAGTTGGTATATTTGGAGGTTTCTTTATTGGTGACTTGTTTCCTTCAGCGAAATGGCTTCAAATCCTCATTGGGATGAGGCCTAGGCTTGAGAAGTTGCATAAAAAAGTTGACAGAATACTTGAGAAGATCATCAATAGACCATAAAGAAACTAAGTCTAGAACTAAAGAAGCTTTAGTTGAAGGAGAGGAAAATTTGATTGATGTTCTCTTGAAGTTTGAAAATGTTAGCAGCAGTGATCTGGATTTTGGCTTAACTAAGAGAAATATCAAGGCTATAATCATTGTAAGCATCTTAACTCTCTTTTAAAGTCATATCCTTGTGAATAATTATGTTTCCATGCGTGAATGTTTCATAAATGGTTTATATTAATTTAGGGTCTGTCTGGACTAACTAATTTGAATTTATCTACTAACATAAGCACTTGTGAGTAGCTTCCAAGAGCTTACGGCAACTACTTATGACATATTTCTAATAGTTTATTTCCATAAGCTCTCCACCGTTCAGAATAGCATATGAAAATAGCTAGTAGATTATATGAAAATTATTTGACTTTATAATTTAATCTTTTGTTAAAGAAAGTAAGTTATACATAAGCACTTCTATGATAAGTGTTGATGCTATGGATGTTTACTTAAGCTGTTTACTTTATCCAAACAGATCGAGAGCTTTGTTCTATAGCATGAAATTGAGTAGAACTTTGTTGTGGTATATGGATATATTTGAAGTTTGCACCAATTTAATTTTGGGTCATAATTCGAAAAAAGAAATAATTGATAAATTTTATATAATGAATGCACAATTTTTAACATAAATTTTTTGCTTTGAACTTCTTAACAAATTTCGTAAGAGCACTTGTTAGCATTCCCCTTTAATTTTATAAGGTTTAAATATACATTTCAGGACGTTTTCATCGCTGGAAGTGACTCATCAGCAACTATAATTAACTGGACAATGGCTGAAATGTTGAAGGATCCAAGAGTATTAAAGAAAGCACAAACTGAAGTAAGAGTGACATTCAAAAAAAGAGGAAAAGTTGATGAAGCATGCATTGATGAATTAAAATACTTGAAAGCAATCATCAAAGAGGTATTAAGAATACACCCTCCTGGTCCTCTTTTAGTTCCAAGGGAATGTGGACAAGCTTGTGAGATTGATGGTTATCACATTCCAATCAAAAGTACGGTTATAATCAATGCTTGGGCAATTGGAAGGGATCCAAAGTATTGGACTGATCCAGACAAGTTTTATCCTGAAAGGTTTATTGATAGTTCTATTGATTTAAAGGAACTAATTTTGAGTACATTCCATTTGGTGCTGGAAGGAGAATGTGTCCGGGCATGAACTATGGTATGGCAAATGTTGAATTGGCCCTTGCTTTGTTATTGTATCACTTTGATTGGGAGCTTCCAAATGGAATGAAAAATGAAGATTTGGATATGACTGAGCTATTTGGAGCAGCTCTTGTAAAAAAAGATGATTTGTGCTTGATTCCAATCATTTATGAATAGTATTGAAAAGTTACATGTTTCCATTCCATGAAAAAAAATTAAAATTAATTTTGTAAACTCTTTCTGGTGAGTCAAACATCACTTATCCTTCTTTGTTTCTAAAACAAGTTTAACTCGTGGGTAGGATTATAATTTTAATTTATTTTTATTAGATAAATGGTGGAGCGTACATAAACCATTTTAATTTATTACATTTGCTAGAGATGCCGTCAACCACTTGCTTACGATCAAGTTTGATAGACACAGAAGAAAACCTCAAATTACGAAGCTTGTTTATCTCTTCTTTTATCTCTTGTTTATCTCTTCCTTTAAACCAAATTGTCTTCGCCCCAATGTACTCCCCTCGATCCCTTCTAAGACACATGGCGACTCCATAGCAACCTTGTTCCTTAAAAGTTGTGGCATCGAAATTGCATTTTATTGTTCCCTTTGATGGTCCAGACCACCCTTTCCGCCTATATATGATCCGTCATCTCATTGTTACGGTGTTCTCTTCTTCCTTGTCTTTCGCGGAATTCTTGCCATTGAAGTAGGACATCGCGCACCATATGTACTGAAATGTGCGGCTGTGTTTCGACGTCATTCCAGAATTTGTCGTTTTGCCTCTTCCAGATACACCAAAGAGTCATTACATAATCAAGAAGTTGTTTATGATATAGGAATTCTAATAACTGCAATTTCCAAATTCTCTTGTATAATATCCCATAAACATGCTATAATTTTGCATATCAGAAAAAGACATGCCACCAATTGTTCTCTTATGAGTTCTCACAGTGCATAAATCGATCGCTACAATGGGACACCACTAGTTTGAAGCCTATGTCTCGTGGGTAGGTATCCTCTAGCTATCCTCCATAAAAATACCTTTACTTTTTGCAGAATTTGAAGTCTCCAAATTTTCCTCGAGTTACCTTCCACTCTCAGCTCGTTGCTATCAATTAACCAGACTTTTCATGGTGTAGTGATATGCCGATTTAACTAGGCAGTCTCCATAGGTTGTAAATTTCTAACATTGTTTATCTTCTCCCATTTCATCCATATAATTGGCATGGCAAGAATATTCTTAGCATCTCTCTCATTGAATACCTCCTTGATAACATCTATTTTCCACTCACTTCCTTTTTCCTCCATTAAATCGCTTACCATCATGTTTTCCATCCCCGTTGGTACAAAACTTGTCACATAGGCTCTCACGTTGTCCCTAATCTATGGGTCATTCAATGCTCTTATTTGAGAACCATCTCCCAATCTCCATACGAGTCCTCCTCTGACTAATATATGTGAAGCATGGATAGTACGCCATACATAACTCAAGTTATGACCCAATTTTGCATCCACAAAATTCCCTCTTAGAAAGTATCTAGCTTTGAAAACTTTTGAAACTTTAGTATTGTTGGTTTCTAATCTCCAACCTTGCTTCCCTAGCATTGTCATCTTCTTTCCTCATTTTCAATCTCTCCCACATTACCTAATTGATACCTTTCCCAGTTGTCGATTCGATCCCCACCTAAATGAATTCAACATTTTTTGAATCTCCTCACCTAAAGTTGTTGGACGTAGGAATAGACTCATAAAATATGTTGGAATCGATTGAGCATTTGATTTAATAAGTACCACTATTCCAACTTTGGAGAAGTGTTTTCATAACCACCTTTGATTCTCTTCCACATGCGGTCTCAAATATGATTAAACACAACCCTCTTATTTCTTCCAACCATCGATGATAAGCCCAAATATTTTCTAGAACGTGTACTCTCTGATACCTTTAAAATGCTCTTCACAAACACCCTTATCGCCTAATCAGTGTCCTTACTGAAAAATATTTTCAACATTTAATTATTTATTTACTACCCCGATGTCTCTTCATATTGTTAAGGGCTTCTGATAAGGTTTGTACTTCTTTTTTTATTTTCCCAGCAGAACATAAAAAAAAAAAATCATTAGCAAATAATAAGTGAGTCAGGAATGGATCTCCCCGACACACTTAGATACCGTGGATATCCCACGAGATTCTAGTATATTTAGCATGAGTGATAGTCGTTCAACACAGATAATAAAACACAGATAATAAATATATATGGGGATAACGGATCCCCCTGTTGTAACCTTCTACCAAGATCTTGTAAACCAATAGAATCACTATTTACAAAGCACTTGATACTTCACATTTGGCATATAAATTCTCATCCATTTCACCCAATTCTCATCGAACACCATCTTCCTTATCATACCTTAAACAAAATCTAGTTAAGTCTGAGATAGGATTTACTAATATCAATCTTAAATAATTTCACCCTTCCTTCCTTTGGACATACACTTCATGTGATGTAGAATTTCGGATGCTACTAAAACATTATCCAAAATAGATATGTTTTCCACAAGAAATAACGCATGAGAGGGAGAGCTTGGGAGTTTGAGAGAGGCAGCCGCATGCAGCACCATCGTAGGCAGGCTGTACGACGGCCTTCTTTGCCGGCTGTGAGTAACGCACGCTTGAGAGGGAGCGCCTGGGAGTTTGAGAGAGGCAGCCGCCTGCAGCACCTTCGCAGGCAGGCTGTTCGGCGGTCTCCTTCGTCGGCTGAGAGGTCCTATTGGAGGGGAAGGGGGCCAAGCAGGGTGCCACTAAATAGGGGGGATGGGGATGATTGGCTTGATGTGAGACCTACGAGGAGGAAAGTGATGCGACAGGATGTTCGAGGTCGGAATTGGAAACGAGAGGACAGACGGTACAACAACTGGGAGGAAGTGGGTGATCGTCAGTCTAGATTTGTTGATTCACGTAAGGGTCCGAGCGAACGCGAAGGGGATTATCACCTTGATAGGTTCTTTGATCGGTGTGTGGGGGAGCCGGAGGAGGAACGGCGGCGGCTGCAGGTAAGGAGGCGGGCTGAATCACAACGGCGCGAGGAGGATGGGGATGTGCGGGGAACAAAAGCGCAGATTCGAAGGTCTAAGGTGACCGCGATAACAACCACCAACAATGCTTCAACGATCGGTCCTCTCTTTCACCGGTTTGTTACTTTCTATTTTACTAATTTTCCGCCGCATTTATCGAATTTCTTTTTACGGAAAGGTTTTGAGGTGTGTGGTATTTTAGAGGAGGTGGTAGTTCCTAGAAAGTGTAACGTTAAGGGGGAACATTATGGTTTTGTGCGCATCTCTAATGTTCGTGATGTTGGTAAGTTGCTGAAAGCGGTGAACTCTTTCTGTTTCGGCAATTTTCTTATTAAGGCCAGAGTAGCTAGATTTGTTAAGGCAGCTATGCTAGATGTTGTTAGAGAGTTAGACAAGGATGGTGGTAGCACCGTAGGTAAGAAGGGAGCGGGGAAAGACGGGGGCGTGGAGTTGTCCGTTGTTGGTAAGGGAGCGTCTTTAACAAGGGTGGGTTTAGAGAAGGGTGGTGTATCGAAGGACGGGAAGGGAGTTTCAACCATGGATGTTGGTAAGGTGTAAGAGAATGCGGCAATTGTGAAGGATGGTAGAGTGTTACCTGTGGCGGATGTACAAGTTGGGGATGTGACTGTGAGGTTGGACAAGGGGTTAATCAAAGGGAAGGAAGGAGGGGGCGGTGTGAAGGTATCGGCCTTTAGTTCTGGAGGTTTTCAAATAAAAGGGGGGGCAACCTTCAATCCAAAAATTAGTTCGTGGTTATCGGTCTCGCACGGAAGATCTCCAATGGGCACGTAATGGGTTTCTGGCTACAGTGATTAATGGCGAGTCTATACCAGTTGTCCAAAAGAGAATTGCGGATGCAGGTGTCAACGGTATTGATATTATCCCTGTGGGAGCGGACAAAGTTTTTCTTCGGAGCTTATCTGAGGTTAACATCGCCACTTTACTGCACGACGCTAAGGAGTTTTTCGATCATTTCTTCACCAATATAGTGCGGTGGGAGAAGAAAGTTGTGTCGTTTCAACAGGGGGTGTGGGTGAGGTTATATGGAATTCCTTTACATGCTTGGAACGAGTGTTTTTTCAAATTGTGTATTATGGAGTGTGGTCGATTCATTCGTACGGACTCGTGCTCGACAGAGAAAGAAAGATTCGATTATGCGCGGGTTCTAATTACTACTTCATCTACTGAGGTTATTAATTGTAGTGAGTCGTTGATGATAGATGGGGATTTGGTGTCTCTTAAGATCGTTGAGGAATGGGGTTTTAATCTTGGAGATGATGTTTGTTTGTACGAAGAGGATGCGGGCTCTAGTGATGAGCAATCAATTCAGGAGGATGTCCGATTGGAGCACGATTTTGAGGATAATGCAGATCTTCTAGTGGATAAAATTGTCCATGATTTGGTGGAATCAGATGGTCACAGTAGAACTGTTGAAGATAGAGCTGAGTTATCTACGGAAGTGGTGAGTGCGTCCATTCCAACGAAGTCGGTTCATCAGGGTGCTAGTAGTAAGTCCGCAAATGGTTCTAGTTTGGATATTTCTATGAAGGTTGGTGACCATCTAAAGGAGAGCGAGTTGGGTTTTACGTGTGGGGAGCAGCTGGTCCAGGGAGTTGACATTGTAACGGGGCCCCAAACTGGAGCGGGTTCCGGTCCTTTGGAGGAACAGCGGCGAGGGCGTGCGATATCTTGTCCACCTGGGGCAGCTCGCTCTGTGGTTTCCGGGCCGTGGAGCTTAGAGTGGTTGAGGGATCAAGTTCACAGTGAAGCGGGGGTTGTTTCTTCGTCAAGGAGAGTTGGTCATAAAGGGATGCGACCCAAATTATGTCGTAATAACGAGGTACCGTTTAGTAGCAGACGCAAGAAAGTGGACGGAGTTCTACGACATACTGTTCACAGCTTGAAAAAGGTGGCTCGTCTCCCTAATAAAGACCGGGTAGCGGTTATGAAAGTTCTTCAGAGAAATGGGCGCAAATACCAAGGCTCTTTTAAACTAAAAAAGGCAGTGAGCTTGATTTCTAAGGAAGGATCAGAAGAGAATTCTAACTCTAGTTCGGTGAATGATTGGCATCATTGGGTGACTGTTCATGGTAGTGAGAAGGTGGTGAGGGAGGATGTTCGGAGTATAGGCGACACAATTGGTGTGAAGCTTGGTGGGTGCAACAACATGTTTGGAGTGTTAGCCAGGAAGGCAAAAGGGAAGAAGAATGGAACGGCTAATAGTGGGGAAGAGACAGAGGGCTTGGAAAAGGTTGAGGTGTAGTTGGTTGGGGGTAGAAGGGGGCGGGGTAAGGGTGTTGGTACGAACAACGTGCATAATACGACAACGACCACACAAGATTTGCGACTACAGACAGCATTCATGAGTACTGCCGATAATGGAAGACTGGTTTTCACCATCAACAACAAGGTCAACGACAATAACAATGCAAGCATGGGCGGTCGGGGAGGTAGATGAAATGGTGGAGGTTTTGGCCTTGGCAGTCGATGTGGAATTTATAATGGTCACGAGGGATCTTTTAATGCGACCAATGTAGTAGTCCCAGAGCGTAAGATTGATACTATACAACGATGAGCACCAATTGTGGAAACGAATAAATAAAACAGCCTCCACAAAAGTGTGTATATCAAAACAACCTAAAGAGAAGGTAAAATTGTTAATAAAATATATCAAAATTAATTGCTTATTGATAAGAACAACATGATGAAGTTGTATAAAAAATGGAGAAGGTTTGCTACACAATCATCTACCACCAAAATTATTTTCAGCTTACCCTTTAACGTTATCGTTGCACACTGTTGCTTCTGTTCTTGTGAGCTTCAGAATTCATATAACAGGGATCCAAAAGCACAATATTGTAGAGCTCTTGAAACTTACCATAGTTGAGAATGAATTCTTATTAACATATTTTACAAAAGTAAAGGTTAAGAAGACAATACTTAAATAATCATAAAAGTACCATTTTCTTGACATACATATACATATATTGCCATTAACATGAAGTTTGGGACACAGCTCCCACCAACAAAATTATACAAAATTAATTCTCAAATCTTTTCATTTTTCAGCACTACTTCAATGAAGGATAAGTGGTTGGAATCAAATATAGGTCATCTTTTCTTATAACAGAAGCTCCAAACAACTCAGTCATGTCCAAATCCTCATTTTTCATTCCATTAGGAAGTTTCCAATCAAAGTGACACAATAACAAAGCAATAGCCAATTCAACATTTGCCATGCCATAGTTTAAACCAGGGCAAATTCTCCTTCCAGCACCAAATGGAATGTACTCAAAATTAGTTCCTTTATAATCAATAGAACTATCAATAAACCTTTCAGGGTAAAACTTATCTGGATCAGTCCAATATTTTGAATCCCTTCCAATTGCCCAAGCATTGATTATCACCTTACTTTTGATTGGTATATGATAACCATCAACCTCACAGTCTTGTCCACATTCCCTTGGAATTAAAAGAGGAGCAGGAGGGTGTAATCTTAATACCTCTTTGGTGATGGCTTTCAAGTATTTTATTTCATCAATGCATGTTTCATCAACTTTTTCTCTTTTTTTGAAGATCCCTCTAACTTCAGCTTGTGCTTTCTTCAAAACTCTTGGATCCTTTAACATTTCAGCCATGGTCCAGTTAATTGTATGTGCTGCTGTGTCACTTCCAGCAATGAAAACATCCTGAAAAGTATACATAAAATTAAATTGGTGCAAACTTGTTTAGCAAATAGAATTGGGTGGTAAAATGAATCAGAGCCATCATTGACAACCCATTTTGGTTGTACGGGTTGGTTTGATGACTTTGATTTGTTTTACCTCCGTAATTTAAATTAATTTTGATATTTATTTTTACAAATAATTTCTCAAATAATCTGTATCCAAATATATATATCCTAACAATATCAAACAAAGGTCTACTAAATTTCATGCTATAGACTACAAAGCTATGTTTAGATAAACAACTTCGTTAAATTTTATGGCATAAACGTTGATCATGTAAGTGTTTATGTAAAAATTATTTTCTGTTACAAAAAAAATAAAAATAAAGTCAAGTCAAATAATTTTCATCTAAGATATATGATATTTCCCATTAGCTAACCTGGAGAGCTTATCGAATTAAGCTATAATAGATATGTTATAAATTATTTCTATAAGCTCGTCCAAGCAGTTTCACGTGTGCATATGTTTGTAAATAAATTCAAATAAGTTTATCCAAACAGACCAGTAAGTAACATAAACCGTTTATGAAATGCTTAAACATGTAGGCATAATTATTCAAAAGCATATAATTTTGAAAGAGAGTGATAATGCTAACCAAGATTATAGCCTTGATGTTTCTCTTGGTTAAGCAAAAATCCAGATCATTGCTGCCACTTTCCTCAAATTTTAAGAGAACATCAATCAAATCTTCCTCTCTTTCAACTAAACCTTCTTTGGTTGTAGACTCAGTTTCTTTATGGTCATTGATGATCTTCTCAAGTATTCTGTCAACTTTTTGATGTAACATTTCAAGCTTAGGCCTCCTCCCAGTGATGTTTTGAAGGAACTTTGCCGAAGGAAACAAGTCACCAATATAGAAACCTCCATTTATTCGCAACACTTCTCTTACCAATGATATGAACTTATCTTGCTCCATATATTTTTTGCCAAATGCTGCCCTTGAAGTAAATGTATACATCATTGATATAACTTCTTGAGAAAGATTGATGACCCTTCCTTCATCGGAAGAAATCCTTTGAATGAGATTATTCATCTCTTGTTCTCTGATTGGCCAAAGAGATTGAACACGCTTTATACTTAAAAGTTCTACAGTACAAATCTTTCTAAGTTGTCTCCAGTAATCACCATATGGTGAAAAGGCTATATCTGTTGAATCATAAAACATTATCTCTGAGGTTAGTGTTAAAGGCCTTGATGCAAATATAACATCATGAGTTTTCATTATTTCCTTGGCATATTCTGCTGAGGAAACAATAGCAAAGAAAACTTCACCAAGTTGAAGATGCATTAAAGGGCCATATTTTTTTGATAATTCTCTTAATTTTCTATGTGGTGGAGAGCCAATAAGATTATGAATGTTTCCTATGATTGGTAGCTTCCATGGCCCTGGTGGTATATTTGGAATTGATTCAATTTTCTTGATATTTTTCTTTAGTTTTAGTGTCACAATGATGGAGGGGAGGAAAATGGAAAAAAGAGTGAAAAGGAAAATTGTTTGAAGATCCATGTAGAATAAAAAAAGAAACAAGAGAACAAGGTGGGATAACTTTTGTTTTTCTAATTTAGTGAATAGCATAAACTCTTGCATATATTTTATAGACAAATTGTAGCGCATTGAAACTCGGTTGCATATATTTTATATTGTGTAGTAATATTTTTTGTACTTTAACTATGTTGTGACATATTTTCAATTATATTTCATGAATGTTTTACATAATATTATTTTTAATTGGTTAAAATTCATATGAATTGCACCAAATTTATGCGAGAACCTTTTTGGTGGTCGCATTTAACTTTTCATTTTTTTTGCGTAAACTATGTATCCTCCGCGGGAAACTGTGAGACCTAAATGGATGACAAAGCTGGATTCAAACTCATGACCTTGATTAAGCTAGAAGAGACTCACACCATCTCAGCTAAACGCTCTTGGTGTCGCATTTAAATTTCTATTTATAGGAGAAAGGGAATTAAAAAGCGTGATGATGTCAAAAAAAATATTAGAAATAATATTGAAGAGTATTATTTCGGCAGTACATAGACTTTTTTTATGAAGCCCGCAGTTATGTTATATGTCAACTTATGATCTCTGTCCTTGTATGTAATTTTTTATATTAGGGTGTAAGCAAGCATGACATACAAAAAAAGAGTATTAAATCCAAACTTATATATTTTGACTTGAGATAATGTTAGATTCCAAATGGATATACAGAAATTATTCATGAAAAAAGTCTTCCATGACCTGCATATCATCACTTGCAAAGAATTTGAATTTTACAAAATATACCTACCATTTCCAATTATTCAACTATGATCGTGCAATTGAAAATAAAGTTAGTTCTTGTAACTAATATTTGTAAATCAGACGATTTGGGAAAGAACAAACTATGGCTTGGTGATCTCTTAAGAAACCTTAGTACTGAGTTACAAGATGGTGAGTTTTGTTGGTGCCGCCGTGAATTGGCTCACCTGTTGAGCAGCAAATGTTATAGCAGGGGCAGACCCCCACTACTTTCATTTTTCTAATGTTTTGGTACCCCATCCCTATCATAAAATTAGCTTTTTGGTCCGGCTATTTCAATTCATTCTAACTTTTTATACCCATCCTCCCGCTACAAAAAACTTGACTTTTAGTGACAGTAAATTTCTGTAGATAAAAGTTCTTTGGTCGTAGGTTTAGCCGCAACTACCTATACCCATGGATGTTTGTCCGTCACTATACTCTACAAAGACGACTATCTTTTTTTTTTTAGAATACAAGAGTGCCGGAGCTCAAACAGTGATAGATTTTAATCGTTGGACAAAAACTTTCTGTTTGTTTTACCTACGGATTTGAACTGTAGGTGTTTACTTACGGAAATTTACTGTCTCTAAAATTAAAGCTTCTTGTAGTGGGGTGGGGAATCAAAAGTGATTAAAAATTGAAATAGGGAACCAAATAGTTGAATTTTAAAATAGGGGTATAAAAAATGCATTTAAGCCAATAATTTTTTGAAGAACCATAAAAAAGAACAAATTATTATTAACATGTTTGCATACATATACATATATCGACATTAACATGAAATTTGGGCCACTACTCCCACAAACAAGTTATACAAATTTAATTCTCAAACCTTTCCATGCAATGGAAACTTTTCTTTTTTCATAACTACTTCAATGGAGGATAACTGATTGGAATACAATATAGGTCATCTTTTCTTGTAACAGAAGCTCCAAATAGCTCAGTCATATCCAAATCTTCATTTTTCATTCCATTTGGAAGCTTCCAATCAAAGTGATACAATAACAAAGTAAGGGCCAATTCAACATTTGCCATACCATAGTTTATGCCTGGACAAATTCTCCTTCCAGCACCAAATGGGATATACTCAAAATTAGTTCCTTTGAAATCAATAGAACTATCAATAAACCTTTCAGGATAAAACTTATCTGGATCGGTCCAATATTTTGGATCCCTTCCAATAGCCCAAGCATTGATTATCACCTTACTTTTGATTGGAATGTGATAACCATCAACCTCACAATTTTGTCCACTTTCCCTTGGAATTAAAAGAGGAACAGCAGGGTGTAATCTTAATATCTCTTTTATGATTGCTTTCAAGTATTTTAACTCATCAATGCATGTTTCATCAACTTTTCCTCTTTTTTTGAATATCTCTCTAACTTCAGCTTGTGCTTTCTTCAAAACTCTTGGATTCTTTAACATTTCAGCCATTGTCCAGTTAATTGTAGTTGCAGATGTGTCACTTCCACCAATGAAAATATCCTGAAAAGTATATTAAAACCATATAAAATTAAATTGGTATAAGCTATAAGCTATCCTAGAGATCAAGCTTATCAAAATAATCTATAAAAGATATGTTATAAGTTAATTAATATAACCTTTTATGAAATATTCACACATGGAAACATAATTATTCATAAGCATACAATTTTGAATAGGAGTTATAATGCTTACAAAGATTATAGCCTTGATGTTTCTCTTAGTTAAGCAAAAATCAAGATCATTGCTGCTACCTTCCTCAAATTTCAAGAGAACATCAATCAAATCTTCCTCTCCTTCAACTAAACTTTCTTTAGTTCCTGAGTTAGTATCTTTATGGTCATTGATGATCTTCTCAAGTATTCTGTCAGCATTTTTATGCAACTTCTCAAGCCTATGCCTCCTCCCAGTTAGGTTTTGAAGCCAATTCACCGAAGGAAACAAGTCACCAATAGAGAAGCCTCCAGATACTTGCATCACTTCTCTTACCAATGATATGAACTCATCTTGCTCTATGTATTTTTTGCCAAATGCAGCCCTTGAAGTGATTGAATATATCAATGACACAACTTGTCGAGAAAGATTGACGACGCTTCCTTCTTCCGAAGCAATCCTTTTAACGAGATTATTCATCTCTTGTTCCCTGATTGGCGAAAGAGATTGAACACGTTTTACACTTAAAAGTTCTACGGTACAAATCTTTCGAAGTTGTTTCCAATAATCACCATAAGGTGAAAAAGCTATATTTGTTGAATCATAAAATATTATCTTTGAGGTTAGAGTTAAAGGCCTTGATGCAAATATAACATCATGAGTTTTCATTATTTCCTTAGCATATTCTGCTGAGGAAACAATAGTAAAGAAAACTTCACCAAGTTGAAGATGCATTAAAGGGCCATATTTTTTTGACAATTTTCTTAATTTTCTATGTGGTTGAGAACCAATAAGATTATGAATGTTTCCTATGATTGGTAGCTTCCATGGCCCTGGTGGTATATTTGGAATTGTGTCGATTTTCTTGATGTTTTTCTTTTGTTTTAGTGTCACTATGATGGAGAGGAGGAAAATGGAAAAAATGGTTAAAGAGTAGATTGTTTGAAGATCCATGTAGATGAAAAAGAAACTGGGGAATAAGGTGGAATAATTGTTATTTTATTTTCTTGTTTAGTGAAGAACATCAATTCTATATACACATATATATAGACACATTTCTCTCATAGAAAATATATAGAGACATTGTAGAGTATTGAAACAAGTTATTCCTAAGTGAGAAATACATATCATTTAATTATTTTAAAATTACACTTTATTTAAGTCTTTCTTTCTTTACCTTTATATTTTTTTGTATGTGTATTTATGTGTTGTGACTAAATCTTGCTTCAATACAAGACTTACTCTTCCTCGGTTGCTTTGTATATTATATTGTTGCAGTTAGTGCGAACAACATTTAAATTTCTACTACTTGAAAGTGAATTAAGAAGTGTGATGATGTTAATAAACAAAATTAAAAAGTACGTTAAAGAGTATTATATTGTTGCAGTTATATGTTTTTCCTTTATGAAACCGGCAGTTATGTTATAGGTCAGCTTTTTTTTTAGGGGATATTATATGTCAACTTATGAGCTGAGTTATATGGCAATTAAAAAATTAGATTCCTTATGGATATCCCAAAATGAGTCATGAAAAAAATATTTCTGTACTTTTTTTACAAGAATATTCCTTTACTCATGTTCTTTCAAAAAAAAAAAAAAAACTTTACTCATGTATGCTCAATTGCAAAGAATTTGAATTATATATACCTACCATTTCCAAGTATTCAACTATGATCGTGCAACTCTTCAAAAAAAAAAACACTATGGTTGTGATGGCATGTCAACTAGTGACCCGTTGGTGGACCACTCTAAAACTAAACTTTACCTTATTACAAATCAGTCCTCATTCAAAATATTAATTACTTTTGATTTATTAACTTATTTTATTTAAAATTAAATCATTATTTATTAATTATTCACAAATTAAATCATTTTTATACACCAAAAAATAATAATTTTTAATCATCCTCTTTCTTCTTCATCTGCAGATGGGGATTTCACAAACTTTTCATCTTCGTAATCTCCTTTACCCTATAGATTTTCGTTCGTGTTTTTCTTCTCTTCCTATTCATATGCAGAACGGAAAATCTCTCTTGACTCATATATGTATTAGAGTATAAATGTTCTTTGTGAGAAGAGCTTGTTACATCTTCTTGCTCCAGGTATCGTAATTGGTGCCGCTCATCAGAGAAGAAACTAAAACAATTCCTGGATTCTCTATAGGATGTAGATAATACGGACTCATGATAACCGACGCAAGATCTTTTGGTTGCTGCAAAGACTCTGAGTTGTTGAATATGTGAATTTCAGAACCAAATTATTCTGCCATTGTTGAAGTTCAGAGAAGTTTGTTACACGGAAAGGGAGAAGAAGATCAACTTAATCAACAACACGATCGTCGCACCTTCCGAAGACGATTTACTCTATGAGGCATGGGAGCGTTGTAACGGCACCGTCGTTTCTTGCTATCCATCTTCCGATCTCAAATGTTCTTCCTCCAACGTTATAGATCTCAAATTGAATTCGATTCATTTAAGATTAGGGATTTTCATGGAGGTCACCCAGATTTTCAAAGGTAGTTCCAAATTTCGATCTTACCTTATGTGGTGCGAGTAATTTCGATTACAAATTAGTTGCGAAGTTCGAGAAGATGATTAAAGGGTTCGAAATAGGAAGAACCAGAAGATGATAACTAGATGGTTGTGAAGATCAATTTGATTAAGCAAGAAGGTTTTAGGGTTCGAAAATATGAAAGGTATGGTTGGTGTCGGAGCAGATGAATTTTGGTGTGAAAGTGATGAACAAAATCGATTTGATGGGGATGATTGGGATAATGAAAGTTGGAACGTTTTACCCAGTTTTGATGCAAAAGATTTATGATTTACAAAATAAAATAATAATAAAAATGTTTAATTTTGATTTAGTCAACGACTAAATTGTAATAAGTAAAAATATAATGTGTGACACCCTCTGATGGTATTTAAAAACGTAGTAATAGATAATAGATAAATTATGGAAAGAAAAAAAAAAAAGGCTTAAACGTACTTTTGATCCCTAACTTTATCGTAGTTGCAATTTTGACACTCTATTAACAAATTACTTTCTAGCCCCTTAAATTTTCCCCCTTTTGCAACCTTCAAGCACCTTGATTTTGGTTGTGTCAATGTCTACGGGCTCCTCACTTAAGTGAGTTGGACGCCACGTAGGTAAATTTTGAATTAAAAGTAAATGGAAAAGCCACGCGTGTATTTCTTTAATTAAAAAAAAATTAAAAAAGAAATTGGAAAATGAAGGAACACATGATTCATCGTCAACACCATTCTTCATCTTTCATTCAAACCCAGCAACTTCATCAACATCAAGTCATCAACCATCATCATCAACACCCACCATAAAAAATAAAAAAAAACCACTAATTTTTTTTCCATTTATTTATGCGGATCCTCAAATTTTATCCTCAAACAATTCCAGGCTTTCCTTTTCAAATCTTATTTTCATTAGTTATTCTCATAATTAGTACGGATTAATTAATGCTAATTTATACGGATTCCATTTCCTGCACTACAATAAATGTTTCAAGAATAATACAGCAGGAGTCGAACCCTGCACATTGATATGATTATGAATATGATTAGCAAGAAACTTAATCATTGCAACAGCTGCTTATTTGTGTTTTTAAATGAAATATAACATATTACGTTTTCATATTCTAAGACGAATGAACGCATCGTTTTATTTTCTTTTCAAAAGACCACATCATTATTTATACTATATATAAAGAAAACAACCGTTTTCAGCTTTTTTGGGTTGGCTTTTTCTCCTTTCGAAAATGCCTTAAATTTTGAATACAAATAACACATGTAAAAAATAGATTCGGTTCTGTATATAAGAAAATATTCAAAAAAAATTTAATCCTATTTATAAGAAAATATTTTATAATAAAATATCACAACTTTTAAGGTGTAGTTATTGTTTAAAAGACTTTTTTAACCCTTATTTAATGTTTGTCTTTTTAATATTAGTGTATGTATTTAATGCTTCACAATTTTGTATGAGGGTATATTTGTAAAAATATTCAAAAAGTTACACTAATTAATGAGTGAATGTATTGATTTCGATGTCCTTTGGTTTTTCTTCTTATAATAAGGATGAGAGGGAATATATTTTTTTTTTTACCAAAACAAAGTTAACTATTATCATTATATCAACCAAATGTTCAATACAAGAAGGATAAGAATAAAAATACGGTCCTCTTCAAAAACAATAGAATAATAATATGATGACTAACCCAAAAACAGGCCGCCCTAACTAAAGTATGAGTAACCATGTTCGTTTGTCTCGTAATAAACTTCACCTCAAAGTTCGAATGTAAAGATAACTGATAAATAATTAAATCACATGATTAACAACTTGACATTGTAAAACAACAATTAAAGAAAAAAGAAGGCAAATCCCAATCTGCTCAAAAAATTATTAACAACAAAATATAAAATCGCATCTTGGCTTTGAGGGTTTTTTTTTTTTTTTTTCTGTTGCTGCGGTGGCTGTGAATTTCACAGCTGAAGCAAAGAGGGGTAAGAGAAATCGCATCTTGGCTTGACTATCAAAAATGAAAAAATGGCATCTTGGATTTTGGCGCGATATCTAAATCTAGTTGTAGCTTTCTACTTAGGGAATTTTATATTCCAATATTTTTGCGGGTTCATTTTATAATAGCAATTGTTGCCCATAGTTATATATATAAAAAAAAAAAAATCAAAAAAAATAATTGAACTAGATTTACTCCACTTGCCCATAATTATAAAAAAAATAAAATATATATGGATAAAAACACTATGCAATTGATCTAATATACTTTTTTTTTAGTATAATAGAGTCTAAGCCAAATAATAGACATCTTTCGGCCATTATTATAAGCAAAAATCAACATTTTAAATTCATAGATTAAATGATATATGTGGTTTATAATAAAAACCATGTACATCATTAATTGAACGAATTTAAAATATGAAATTTTACTTATAATAATGATGGTAGGATATATATACAAAACAACTAAAAGTTTTTTCTTGAGGGAAAAAAAAACTTTATACCTAGGCTAAATAAAATGATCTCAGCTGATCCAGACAAGACAAGAGTAAAAAACCACAATTTAGAGAAAGTCTTGGTTGGACACATACCCAACACTTCAATTTTAGGCACACACACAGAAAACTAACAAAATTATATAAAAAATATTTAGTCGCATTAATTGATATAATATAATTTTATTTTTCTTTAATTTTTTTCTTGGTTTTGTGTGTACCCAAATTGAAGTGTTCGCTATGTGCCCAACCAAGACTTTCTCCACAACATAATCATCGAATTCCATACTTATATTAAGAGGAGTGATATTTATACATCTAATATTGGACAACTTTGATGACAATCACTTTTCTCTTCTTATGATTGAACAAAAACAATGGAGACAGAAAGAAGAAGAGAGAGAATAAAAACACATGTAAGTATGAGAGAAATAGTTGTTTCAAAAGTTGTCAAAAAATATTATACAAATATCATTTCTCAATAACTACGTTATCACCACATAAATTCGCTTCACCATACATTCATTTCATACATTTCATATTAGAGCTCATTTATGTATGAAGTATTTATACATTTTATATTAGAGCTACCATTTCTCAAATTCATAACAAACCCTACTCTAACAACTAGCATAACAAAATTTCTAACTCTGACTGCTTGCACTACGGGTAATCTCATTATTTTGACTAAGCTAACTTGAATTAACTTTCAACACACCACTGTAATTCAAGTTAGCCAAAATTTTCATTCCAATTTTCTCCCATGTCTTATGGGGCTTTTAGCGAATTTGATGGTTGAGGTGTTGTCAATCTTTAAAGTAACTATTTCAAACAATTTTTCGAGTTAATCAATAAATTTCATCAACTAAACTTTGACATGCACATACTGATGCAACTATATATTTGGTTTTGCACGATGAAAGAGAAACTTCCGATTCTTTCTTTGAGCTCCACGTTGTTGGGGCTTCGCCATTGAAGAATAGGTAGCCAGCAGTGGACTTTCTATCAAATCTGTCTCCACACCAAATTGCATATCCTCTGTCTCACCCGAGATGGATGTATGAATCCACTATCCTCTATACCACGGTCCTTTATACCTCATCTCCCAGATGGAAATAAAATTACATGATCTTTTATTTGCAACAGCTAGGTGTAATGACTTTGGTCTTTCCATAAATTTGCTTACTATACCAACATTGTATAAACCATGCTAAATGATGCATTTTGTGAAACCAATGTCACTCAGGAACTTGTCTATCCCTTTGCCATGCACTTCATTCTTTATCAAAGTGCAAATACTTCATCAAAGTATATTCCTTCTATCTGCAAGAAATTCTTTGCTATAAATCTCTCTTTGTGCATGATCACTTCATTCTTTGATTACTTTTTTACTTAGAAAACTCACTTAAATCCAATTGACTTCTTCTTCTCAAGAAATTTAACTAGTTCGTAAGTTTGATTGATTTCTATGGAATCTAGTTCTTAGTTCATCGCATTTCTCCACTATGAATCTTTTGGAGCATCTTCTAGCTTAACATATTTAGATTCAGTGTCATGCCTCAATTTTTGACCCAAGACACCACTGACACGCGTCTTTTGGTCCTAAATAATCCCTGACTTTTCTAACGAAAATTCAGCAGAGGTATTTTAAAATACCTCTTTTTTTTTTAGTTTCGAGTCGGGCTCTCTTCACTCAGTTTTTAATCAATTGTTTCCATCTTTTATTTTAAATTAATCTTAATTTTATTTTTAAATTTTTAATAAATCAATATTTCTTTTAATTCAAATTACTTCTTTTTTAAGATAAAACCAAAAGTCCAAGGTCTGCATTTCTTTTATTTTTGTTTTTTTCATTTATTATTTTATTCTTTTATTATTATCCGATAATGTCCATAAAAAGTCCAAAAAATGGTCCAAGTTCATAACAGCCTGTCACACGCGCGTGTTTCATCTCATCTCAATCCAAGTCCAGCAAAACGCGTCCCGATCCAAAACAAACAAACGCGTTCCCATTCTTTCATCCTAATCCAACAACAAAAATTGCCTTTTCTCCTCCCCAAGCTACTGATTTCTGGCCTCAACCTCACCCTATAAATAGAGACCTGCACAACACAGAAAAAACACACAGGAAAAGCAAAGAGAGCCAGACGCACACAGAGAAGCCACCAGAATCGCACATCAAGTACAAACCGCAAACCAACCGATTCCAACATCAAAGCCGTGACACAACTTTATTTTATTTGCAAAATTTCTTCTATTTTTTATGGCAATACTTGAAGCAAAATTTTCAAATTACAAAACTTTTTTTTACATCTTTTGAAAAGCATGAACAACAAACACGCTCCCTTTGAACTCGTGACTAGGTGAAGCGTACACCAGCATCCGCCTCGAGAACGGTTACATTCCGGAAGAGAAACATGGCTAAGCACTATGGAGAGGACCTCTGTTTTGATCAAGATGCATTCATAATCCAAAAGTACAAAAAAATTCAAAAAAAAAAAAGTGTTCGCTAAGCTGAAAACCTGAAAAGGAGGCTTAGGCAATAGAGAGCGTCCCAGTGGACTGAAAACCCGAAAGGGCGGTCCAGGCAAAAATTAGGGGCACAAAGAAGGAACATACTCCCGGTGGATTGAAAACCCGCATAGGCGATCCAGGCAAAAGTTAGGGAGTTTAAAAAAAACAACAAAAAAACAAACAACAAATAAAACATTACTGCTGAAGCATGCCGAGGGAAGAACACTCGATGCCGGTTTACAAATGGCGACTCCTTCCAGACTTTCGATCTACAATGGGTTATCTCCCCAAGAGGCATCAGTTGCTACCTTGTGCCAGGTTTTACACCGTCAATGACTAGAATTGTTCACAATAATACAATCTCCAAGGAAGTATGCCGAGTGTTTGTACTGCGATGTCAGTCCGCCTCCCATCCTACCTGTTTGGTCTCGTTCCATCGAGTCACCCATCATATACAGTTTATACAATCATACAAGTTACATTCATACGTTCATACAATCATACAACCATACATTAATACCTTCACATATTGCTACACATCATATATACACATATGCATGCTTACACAACGTGTGCACAACGTCATTTCATACATGATTGCATTAGTCACCCGGAGTGTTGGTCGTCCGCATCCTTCCATCTCACTTCTTTGCTATTTTTCAAGTGGTTAGTCCTAAACAATGGACAGCTTGAGTTTACCTTCTGTCTTTGTTTCAAATGGTTAGTCCTAAACAATTGACGGCTTGAGTTTACCTTTCGTCTTTGTTTCAAGTGGTTAGTCCTAAACTATGGACAGCTTGAGTACCTTTTGTCTTGTTTCGAGTGGTTAGTCCTAAACAATGGACAGCTTGAGTTTACCTGTTTTCATGTTTCAAGTGGTTAGTCATAAACAATGGACAACTTGAGTTTACCTTTTGTCTTTCTTTCAAGTGGTTAGTCCTAAACAATGGACATCTTGAGTTTACCTTTTGTCTTTGTTTCAAGGGGTTAGTCCTAAACAATGGACAGCTTGAGTTTACCTTTTGTCTTTGTTTCAAGTGGTTAGTCTTAAACAATGGACAACTTGAGTTTACCTTTTGTCTTTGTTTCAAGTGGTTAGTCATAAACAATGGACACTATCTCCTAGCAGAGTCGGATCCCTTTCTCAACGAATTCAGGTATCCCATTGTGGTTTCTCGTCCCAGTCAAAATGTCTTCGCCGTCTTGCATTCATAATTGCATCACAAGCATACATAACATCTTCGGTCAAAAATGGTGTACTTTGTATTTAAGTCTCTTCGACCAGTCGAATCAAAGATTTCATTTTCAAATCTTCGGACGACGAAACTTAAATAGGGGCATCTATCATACCCCAATTTTTGACCTAAGACACCACTGACACGCGTCTTTTGGTCCTAAATAATCCCTGACTTTTCTAACGAAAATTCAGCAGAGAGGTATTTTAAAATACCTCATTTTCAAACACAGAAAATTGCCTCTTTCATCCTAATTCAACATCAGAAATTGCCTTTTCTCCTCCCCAAGCTACTGATTTATGGCCTCAACCTCACCCTATAAATAGAGACCTGTATAACACAGAAAAAACACTAAGGAAAAGCATAGAGAGGCAGACGCACACAGAGAAGCCACCAGAATCGCACATCAAGTACAAACCGCAAACCAGCCGATTCTAACATCAAAACCGTGACACAACAACAGCAGAGTCGACCCAGAACCAAAGAGGACGTACTGACCATGTCACATCAGCATCATACAACAGCGAACCAAAAAGAACGAACCAAAGGTAGTATTTCTCAAACCTTTAGATCTAGGACTGTAGTTTTATTTTAAATCCAGAATCGGAATTAGAAGAAGGAGAAGAAGTGAATAAGAAATTAAAACAAAAAAATTAAATAATTAGGGTTTCGACGTGGTGGTGCCGCCGCACCGGAACCCCCCTTACCTTCACCGGAAACTTCATGAGGAACCCAGAAAAATTAAGATCATGGTAGAGAGAGAAGAGAGAAGGGGCGGAAGGAAAGAAGTGAAGAGAGAGAAATGATTTGAGAAATGAGGAAAACACCGGACACACCACACACACACACACACACACATATATATATATATACATATATATATATATATATATATATATATATTATTTTGAACCGGTTCGGTTCTCCTGAACCGAACCAGGCTCGAACCGAACCGGTTTAAGCCCAATTCCCCAACCCATGAGGCCCAAAGGGCGCCTCTGAGCCCAGTTTCTGTTTTACTTACTGCACACCCCCCATGATACTGCCTGTACCCTCCCATGCTGTAATTTTTATTTTTTTTATTTTTTTTCTGTTCCTTTAGTATTGCATTTTCGTAATTACCATTCATCCTTGGTGGTATCCCATCTTCAATTCGCAGACGATACGTTGTTGGTGGGGGTCAAAAGTTGGGCTAATGTTAGAGCTTTACGCTCGGTTCTGTCTTTGTTTGCGGCGATGTCTGGTCTTCAGGTCAATTTCCATAAAAGCTTGTTAGTGGGCGTTAATATTGCGGATTCTTGGTTGAATGAGGCTGCGTCTTTGTTACATTGTAAAGTTAGGAAAGTCCCGTTTTTGTATTTGGGTTTATCGATTGGGGGTGACCCTAGGAGACTAGCTTTCTGGGAACCTGTTTTGAATACCATTAGATCTAGATTGACGAGATGGCACAGTCGGTTTCTTTCCTACGGAGGTCGATTGGTTCTACTTAAATTTGTCCTGTCTTCGTTGCCTGTCTATGCACTTTCCTTTTTCAAAGCTCCGTCAGGTATAATCTCTTCCATTGAATCTATTTTTAAAACTTTTATTTGGGGAGGGAGTGAGGAAAACAAGAACATTTCCTGGATCGCTTGGAGCTCTATTTGTTTATGAAAGGAAGAGGGAGGTTTGGAGGTGAGGAAGTTGCATGAGTTCAACTTAGCATTGTTAGGCAAATGGTGTTGGCGGATGTTGGTTGATAGAGGAGGTCTTTGGTATAGAGTTTTGGTGGCGAGGTATTGTGAGGTCGGGGGCAGGTTGGAGGTGGGGGGCCGGAGTGGGTCTACTTGGTGGAGAGAGTTAGCGAAGATTAGGGAGGGTGTTGAGGGAGTAGGCGGGAGTTGGTTTGCGGACTCGGTGGAGTGTAAGGTGGGGAAGGGGACGAATGTATCATTCTGGAAGGATAGATGGTTAGGAGAGATTCCTTTGTGTCAGCGTTTTAGTCGTTTGTTTGATTTATCTTTATATAGGTCAAGCACGGTGGCTGAGATGTTCTCTTTAGGTTGGGAGGAAGGGGGAGCGGCGTGGGGATGTCGGAGATGATTGTGGGATTGGGAGGAGGAGATGATAGGAGAGTGTTGTCAGTTACTTGATAACTTTGTTTTGCAGACTGATGTTGTCGACAGGTGGCTATGGCTACATGATGTCGTGAGGGAGTATACTGTGCGAGGGGCTTATTGTTTGCTGACACGCCAGGAGCATCGTTTAGGCGACGTCAGAGGAGATCACATTTGGCATTCTCATGTTCCTTTGAAGGTGTCCATTTTAGCTTGTAGGTTGTTGCGGGACAGGCTACCTACAAAAAATAATCTTCTCAGGCGCGGTATCATACAACAGACAGACATTCAGTGTGCCATGGGATGCGGTGTTGAAGAGACAGCACCTCATGTGTTCTTTCATTGCAGTTTCTTCGGTACTTTATGGCAGCATATACGACAGTGGCTCGGAGTCTCAGGGGCTGATCCGTATACTACGCAGGACCATTTCAAACAGTTTACTAACGCTATAGGATCGTCGAGGACCCGCACATCATTCATGCAGCTGCTTTGGTTACTAGGAGTTTGGGTTATTTGGAATGAACGCAATCACAGACTATTCAACAACAGACAAAATTCCATGTTAGATTTGGTGGAATAGGTCAAATGTAATTCCTCGTGGTGGCTTAAAGCTAATAATGTTTCTTTTGTTTTAGGTTCTCAAAGGTGGTGGTCGGACCCTCTGTTGTGTCTGGGTATCGATTGACCAATGTTTTTATTTTTTGTATTTTGACAGCTTGTATTTTGTGGCACCCTCTTGAGTACATCTTGTGCTAAAGGGAGATCAGTTGCCGTTGTTTATATAATCCATTTTTTATTCTTCAAAAAAAAAATTACCATTCATTTTTATTCATTTAGGTTTATTATTTTGCTTTTATTTTTTATTCGTTGCATACCTATTTTTATTTTAGTCATTTATTTCGTCACATAGAACTTAGAATGTGTAAATAGGCTTTAATGTAATTTTTATTTTTATTTTGTGCATAGAACTTAGAATGTAAATAGGCTTAATGTAATAGCTTTAGGTGCATGAGTGCGTGTGTGTATGCTTTATTTTTATGCTCTATAGTTTAGGTTAATGGTCTTTGTGGTTATCCAACGTCACCACGAAGTGCCTACATTTTTATTTTCTTGCTCCGATAGTTTAATTTTAGTTCTATTATTATTCAAAAAAACAAAAAAACATGCAAATAATTACAAACCACAAAAAAAAAACTTTTTTACAATAAACCTTGATCCTAAATCAAGTGATCATCTTTTTTATTCTTTCATAAATCAAAATTGCAATCAACTTTAATCACACTTTAAGTCATTTTCTTTTAATATAAAAAACACAAACAAATTTGTTTTGCCATTTGGCTTTTCCTTTTAAAACCTTTTTCAAAACTAATAAAAAAACACGCAACCAATCAAACGTCAATTTCTACCCCAAACTATGAGGTTCTGATCCCTCACGGGTACGTAGGCAAAATACCCAGTCCTTCCGAATCAATAAAAATGTAGATAACTAGGTTTTTCTCTTTTCTTTATTCACCATTCATTCCATTTTTAAAAGCAAGTAATTTATGGCACAAAAATAAAATAAAGTCGAAAGGTTCTCGTAGAGTATTACGAACATAAATGGTGCTAACACCTTCCCTTGGTGTAACCAACCCCCGGACCCCATCAAATTTAAATTTTTTTTAAATCAAAGTCGTGAAATAATTTAATGAGTCAAAAACTAATCAAATAGCCTTGATCTCCGAAAAATAACGCGACATTCAGCTAGAAATTTTATGTGCACAATCTCTCCTTCTTCAATTACTTAAGTGTCAAGTGACATTTCACATTCTTGAAGTCTAGCAGGAAACACTCTTTGCCTTGTAGGTTTTCTAACCTCCCTTTCAATTTATGTATTGTTGTTAAGCTCATAATCTGTAAACAATATAATAACTGAATTTTTTTTTTCTCGAACTTTTGTGCATGTCCCATTTTTTGAACATCATCAAGCATCACATCGCTACTGATCACTATAGTTTTGCTAATAGGATCAGAGTTTATAACATCTAGTTGAACGTTAACCGATGAGAATCTTAGCTAATGACATATCATCAATATTCTTTCTATGTTGGTCATGTATATGTCTTCAGGCAATTATATCAAATACTCTTAGATGCAACACATTTGGTTTGTTACTTGACCATTTTTCTTCCGGTGTGATGCTTTGCAATCTCTTGGTGGGACATCTGCTAAAGATGTATGTAGATGTTGATATTGCTTCAGTCCAAAATTCTTTTGGTAAACAATAAGAAGAAGAAGAGTTGCCACAAATCGAGGCTAAGGGAGAGTTCGTGGGCCCATTCCTAGTCGTCAATGTTCTGTTCCACCCTCAAGTATGCCACACCAAAATCTGAGGTACCGTCCACTTTGATCGTTCAGTGAGCCCTCATGGTTTTGTCCATTATAAAAGGTGCTTCATTGGAATGAGGAGTGCGAGTGTTGTGTATATAAGCTACCATTTACCTCAATTCCCAAGCAATATTAGACTTTAAAATGATGAACCAACTCCTCTCTACGCATTGCATTAACATATTCCGTCACCATTCTTCAAGTCCAAATCAAGTGACATGCTATAGTCCACAAAGCATTCAATTTTAACTTCCTTTTGGTCAGGATCACTTCACTTCAAGTTTAAATATAGGTTTAATTGCAGTTTTAACCCCTTAACTTTTACAAAGTTGTGATTTTGGTCCCTAAGAAAAAAAACTACAAAACGGCCCCCTAAGTTTTGTATCTATAGCAATTTTGGGGCCGTTTTGTAGTTTTTTTTTCTTAAGGGGCCAAAATCGCAACTTTGTGAAAGTTAGGGGGTTAAAACTGCAATTAAACCTTAAATATACACATCGATGCATAATATTCTAGAAGAAAAGTAGCCTGCCTCATCATCTTGGAACCATATAAATCCGAATTACATTAACCAATAGACACACAGTGCCTTAACTCATGAAGAATTGTTTCCTCCTCTAGCACACAACGATGAATCACCCAACTTAAGTTTAGCATTTTCTTTCATGAATGAGTAGCTTACCATGAACTACCAACAAAATAAAGCTTCTAACTCTTTCATGCACCTCTAAACTTCCAAATACATGACTAGATATTATTATTATTATTCCATCGGATTTCTCAAGCCTAAACCTCCTATGCTCGTCGGTTTTGTTACCACATCCCCCAGATTTAGAGAAATTTAAGCGTTCGGTCCAGTAGTTATATTGCTTGAAGGGAAGGCAACATGTCATTAAGTTCAAGCTTAATGCTTTTAGGGTTACTTTAACTTATAGAAAATTACGATTAGTCTCTTTATTTGTTTCCTTAAACGTTAAACCAATTAATTAGTAAAATTTGTATCTATTATATTTTTTGTATCAAATAATTCATCATCATTTAAAAATTCAAAAGATAACATGTGCAACGCAAGGGTTAGCATTTAGTTTTTATTGAATGGGAGGGAAAGGCAATTTTCAATCCCTTATAATAGGGCTTAAGGATGAATGAAAACAATACAGACAAAATTAAGGGACTAATTTGATTTTTTTTAATTTGAGATTAAATTAAGCATGAGTGAAAACAATACAGACTAAGTACAATCTAGAAAACATTGATTAAGTTGCACAATCTTCATTTTTTATAACTCTTATACCAATGCATATACCACTTCTCTCTACCGACAGAAGGTATCTTTTTGGTACTCTACTAAAAATATTATTAGCACTATCAAAGGTTTCATTTTCTTCTTCAGCTCATGTGAAATTCAAAGGATGATAAACAAAAGGCAACAGTAAAAGATCATCTTTTCTTCTCATTGTGACTCCAAATTGCTCAGTCATATCCAATTCTTCACTTTTGATTCCGCCGGGAAGCTTCCAGTCAAAATGATACAACAACATCGCAAGTGCCAGCTCAACATTTCTTAAACCGAACGTGCTCCCAGGGCACATTCTTCTTCCAGCACCAAAAGGAATGTACTCGAAGTTACTCCCTTTGTAGTCAATAGCATTGTCAATGAATCTCTCTGGATAAAACTTCTCTGGTTCAGTCCAGTAGTTTGGATCTCTTGCAATTGCCCAAGCATTGACTACCACTTTAGTCTTAATTGGTATGTGATAACCATTTATCTCACACGCTTTACCACATTCCCTTGGTAGCAAAAGAGGTACTGAAGGATGTAATCTAAGGGTTTCTTTGACAACTGATTTCAAATAATCGAGTTCGTTGATGTAATTTTCATCAACCCTTCCTTTCATTTTGAAAACCTCTCTCACCTCATCTTGTGCTTTCTTCATTATTCTTGGATTCCTTATCATTTCTATCATTGCCCAATCTACGATGGTTGCTGATGTCTCACCTCCAGCACCAAAAATGTCCTGAAAAGTCGCTATCAATAAGGTCAAGCTTTGATGTTTAAAGAGATACTCATGTAGTAGTGAGAGGGAGGAGATAATAGAATGACATATTTTCAGAAATAAAGAAACCTGTATTTTGACCTTTTTCGATATTTCTTAAAATGCTGAATCCATATTTAAAAATTGTTAAAGAAAATGGTGATAAATATTGAATCTTTATTCTATGATGTTTCCGCTTACCAAGATTATGGCCTTGATATTGTCTTTTGATAAGGAGAAATCTTGGTCGCTACGATCCTCGTATTTTAGGAGAACGTCTACCAGATCTTCTGCTACCTCGCCTTGATCAGCTTTGACTTTTGTGTCCTTTGCCCTTTTATGTTCATCAATGATGTTCTCTAATATCTCATCAGTTTGTCGATGAAACTTCTCAAGCTTAGGCCTCAAACCAGTAACATATTGAAGCCATTTAGAAGAAGGAAACAAATCTCCCAAGTCAAAACCTCCTGCGATCTTTACCGATTCTTTTACCACTGATGTAAATTTTTCTTGGTCTGTGCATTTATTGCCAAAGGCAGACCTTGAAACAATTGTGTATATTGAAGAAAGTACAGCTTCAGTGAAATTGATTGGCGATCCATTCTCTGAAGCAATTGACTTGATAAGATTCGAGAAAACCTCTTCTCTTATCGGTTGGTATGAGTTGACCCTTTTCAGGCTTAAAAGCTCCAATGTGCAGATTTTTCTTAACTGTCTCCAATAATTACCATAAGGAGAAAAAGCTATACTTGTGGAATTGTAACTCAATATTTCGATAGCTAGAACTGTAGGCCTTGTTGCAAAGTCAATATCATGGGTTTTCATCACTTCCCTAGCAAACTCAGCTGATGAAATGACAATAGTCGAAACCTCCCCGAGTTGAAGATGCATCAAGGGTCCATATTTTTTGGCCAAGTCACTTAATTTCCTATGTGGTTGAGAGCTTAACAGATTGTGTATATTTCCTATAATAGGTAGTTTTCTAGGCCCTTTTGGGAGGTTAAAAGTTGAGTCTGTTTTTCTGTGCTTCTTTCCTACTTTTTGTACAACAAGGGCTAAGAGGACAAAGGAGAAAAGATATGACAAATAGAGGACTAGTAGAGCCATGGAAAACAGAAGTTGTATTATGAACTATGTGTGCTACCACTTTCTGGTTTATATACATATGATATATGATATACAATCAAGACATTATTGATATAGTTAAAAATATAGAGTTGAATATACTTATAAAAATCCAATGCTTCCTCGTGGTCAATAAAAAATTCTGCTATGTCCTTTTCCATGGAAAGTAAACGAGAGGAACATTTTGGAAAAACATAATACGTGTCAAAAATTACTAAAGAATTTTTTTAGTTAATTAGAACATATACACTAAAGTTATTAATTCAGAATTATGCTAGCAACTAGCACTATTCCTTTAATCTATTTATACTATATACAAAATGGACATAGTTTTGGATTGGTTTTTTCCCTTCTAATTATATCTTTAAGCAAATATGTCTACAATGATGTTAATCTATACTATATATTGAAGGTGAGAAAAACACAAGAAGGGGGTTAAATTGTGTTAACTTTTTCTTCTCCTAAAACTTTGTTCACTGATCAGAAGCTGATAGAGTTCAGGTTCTGATGCAATGTTCAAACTAATATGCAGCGGATACGTAGAGAGAGAGAGAGGAAAGACACAAAGCAATTATACAGGTTCCTTCCACAATTTAGAAGTAGTCTTGTCCCCCTTGCACTTCCAAGGAGAGTTCACTAAAATCAATATCTAATTACAATTGCTCAAGCACACAACAAGAGACTTCAAACTACTCAAGCGCAAAAGCAAGAGGTTTCCTATGTTCAAGCACAAACACAAGAGACTTCCTATGCTCAAGCACAACTGCAAGAGACTCCTAATCAAACAGAATTACAAAGAAAAATGTTTGATGTTGAACACTTGATATACAATCAAGGGTGTTCACAATACAAATCAGATAAGACTCTTAAGACTCTAGAATTAATAAGATATGAAAGTTGTTAAGAAATTCTAAGTGAACTTAGTGAACTTTGAAGTGTAAAGCAATTTCTGCAGAGTTTCAGCACATTTAAATTGTTGTAGAGTCTTGTTGAAACTTCAGGTTTTCACTCCTTTATATAGAGGTGTGAAAGAGACGTTGCAGCTTGCCAGCACATCAAAAGAGTCGTTGTTGAAGCTTGATAATCACCAATGATCTGTTGCTTGATTTGGTTATTGTCCTAGGAGGGAACAATTTCAAATTCATTCCTTGTATAGAGAATTTCCAGCGTAGTCATAGTTGTTGTTTTGTACTATTGCAAACACAAAGAACAGAGTAGTGGAGATATTGGTTGTACAATTGTATTATTGTCCTTTTCTATGTTCTTCAATGGATAAGCATCCAATGCCTTTTAATTCCTCTAAAATAGCCGTTGCTCCAGACTTCTATTCCTTCTGCAATGATGTCCAAGTAAAATGACAACTATTAACTAAATTCAGCTTCAGACTTCAGCTTCTGATGATCTTCAGCTTCTGATGACGTCATCTTCTGATGAGATTGCTTCTGATGAGACTGTTTCTTATGATCTTCATAACCTCTTCTCTTCTGACGCACTTTTCTTCAGATGCTTTCTTGTAACACAAGCTTCCTTTTTGTAGATTTCATTGCTTTCATTTGTTCTTCCAGAACCTATGCTTGACTTAAAGACACTTAAATTTTTGTCTATGGTCCTGCACACTTGAACAAATATTAGCATATTCAATTGGCATTTTTAAAACCTTATTATCATAAAAACTCAAAGTGGTATTGTCAAACACATTTTGTTCCAACAATCTCTCCCTTTTTGATGATGACAAACACATGTATTAAAAAATCAATTGTTGTTAATCTAATTAACAAGTTGACTTTTAGGGTCTTAGATTTGTAAGCTCCCCCTAAGTCTAATAGTTCTTTAAGGGGAGGTTTGTAAGCTCACCCTAAGTTCTATTCAAGTTAATTAAATTCATTTTAAAAAACGTAGTAACACTCAGAATAATCTCACATGAAATGAAAGACTAATAGATGAGAAGCAGGTTCTCCTAATTTAATTTTAATTAAATTAGTGGGCTCAGAGCCTAAATAAATACTATATCTACTCCCCCTTTTGTCATCGACAAAAAGTAAAAATAAAGACAAACAAGAGAAGTATAAAAACATGAGATTAGTTCCAACACATATCAGAGTAAACAAAGCATAGAAATATTGTCAAAAGCAAATAACATAGTATCAGAAGCATAACTTAAAAAGTAGTGTATCAGAAGCTAATCTTAACATATAACAAAATTGATTATTGACGTTGATGCTTAGTTGTGTGTTGGAGGGTGTGGGGAGGTGGCAACATCTTCACACTTATTTTTACACTTATTTTTGGCTCTGTTTGGTATCACATTCTTAGGTGGCTTGGTTTGGCCGCGGTCTTGCCTTGCGATGCCACTAGTCACTTTTATCAGTTTGGTTTTATTGGTGGTGTGGCCAAGACATGGCGTTCCATTTTACAGGTCATTTGGTTTGTAAAAGTGTGGGAAATATGGAAAGAAAGAAATAATCGAATTTTCAACGACAAAATTTGCTCTATTCAGCAGGTGGTGGACAAAATCAAGTCACTAACCTTCACGTGGTTGAAGAGGAAACATGTTAGTCTTCCCCTCAATTACCATGGTTGGTGGCTTAATCCGTTTTCTATCCTCGACATATTGGCTAATTGCTTTTACCTTTTCTTTTGGTTTTTGGTGGTTTGGCGTTAGCCTTGTAAATATTATTCAGACGTACTTAGGTATTTCTTCCTTAGCACACCTTGTGCTAGAAAGACCTTTTTGATGTGGTAATATATTTCATTTTAACCTCTTAAAAAAAAAATATATGTATTTAAAAAATGGTTTAGTTGAACAATTTCATTTATTTTAACTCTTCCCCAAGCATAGCCCACTTATTTCTACCGACAGAAGGTATCTTTTCAGCACTATGCTTGGATCTCTTGGAAGTTCCCAATCAATAAACAGTATTATACAAAAATCGCGATGAACGGTAACTATAAAGTATAAACAATAACACGTAATGAACAGTTGCGCGTGAACGGTTGAGGCCGATGAAAATGAAAAGTAACCTTGAGCAGTACACGAACAATAACCGTGAGTTTACCTTGTGACCAATGCCCTCTGAACAATACTCACCAAAAATTAAACACATAAGCAGAGGTGGGCTGAAAAAATAAATTATCTCATCGAAGACAGTGGGTCCACCGGGTAAGCAAGGTTTAGTGAACAAAGTTTTTAGAAAACAAAATGACCCTACTTGTCAGATCAATTATTTATCTGTTGGGAGTGAATTATTTAGTTTTGAATATTCAGTTGACTCTACATTTTCAGGCACATGCTTCGACAAATTATGTCCCAAGATGCATCATGACTTACAATATTGAAGTAAGTTATAGACTATTTGTGTTACGATTACTAAGGCAAAGGGTGATAAACAGAAGGTAACAATAAAAGATCATCTTTTCTACAAACTGTGATTCCAAATTTCTCAGTCATGTCCAATTCTTCAGTTTTAATTCCATTAGGAAGCTTCCAATCAAAATGATACAACAACGTTGCAAGCCCCAGCTCAACACTTCTCAAACCAAATATGCTCCCTGGACATATTCTACGTCCCGCACCAAAAGGAATATACTCAAAGTTACTCCCTTTATAGTCAATATCGCTATCGATGAATCTCTCCGGATAAAACCTCTCTGGTTCAGTCCAGTAGTTTGGATCTCTTGCAATTGCCCAAGCATTGATTATCACTTTAGTCTTAATCGGAATGTCATAACCTTGTATCTTACATGCTTGAGTACATTCTCTCGGTATTAAAAGTGGTGCCGGAGGGTGTAGCCTCAGGGTTTCTTTGACAATTGATTTCAAATAATTGAGTTCATTGATGTAATTCTCTTCAATCCTTCTTTTCATTTTGAAAACTTCTCTCACCTCAGCTTGTGCTTTCTTCATTATTCTTGGATTCCTTACCATTTCTACCATTGCCCAATCTATTGTATTTGCTGACGTCTCACCTCCAGCACCAAAAATGTCCTGAACAATAAATATATATATATATCAATAAGGTAAAGTAGCCTAGTGGATAAAAATTCACTTCTTACGATGATTAAGTGGGGAATCCAGGTTTCAAACCCGAGACCCTGCATACTGCAATGTCACTAACCTAACATAGGATAGTTCAGATATAAAATAATAAAAATATAATTGAATAAAAGTAATGGGTATTGTTCAACATTTTAAATATTCATTTAATTAATAATTATTATTACCATGATTATGGCCTTGATATTGTCTGTAGTTAAGAAAAATTCCTTGTTGTTGCCATCTTCATATTTTATGAGAACATCTACTAGATCTTCATCTGATTCACCTTGGTCATATTTTCCCTTTGACTTGGCCTCTTTGTGCTCATTGATGATGTTTTCCATTATCTGATCCACCACCCTATGCACCCTTTCAAGCTTAGGCCTTAAACCAGTAAAATAATGCATCCATGTAATGGAAGGAAATAACTCTGCTAAGTCAAAACCTGCTGCAATCTTTAATATCTCTTTTTCTGCTAATATAAATTTTTCTTGGTCTTTGAATTTCTTGCCAAAGGCAGCTTTTGAAACAATAGTGTATATTGAAGAAAGTACAGCTTGAGTGAGGTTGATGGGCGATCCTTCCTTCGAAGCAATCCATTCGACAAGATTGGAGAACTCTTCTTCTCTAATTGGCTGGTAAGAGTTGACGCGTTTTAGGCTCAAAAGCTCCAATGTGCAAATTTTTCTTAATTGTCTCCAATAATTACCATAAGGAGCAGAAACTATACCTGTGGAATTATAAGCAATTAAATTTGAAGATAGGCTTTGCGGCCTGGTTGCAAAGTTAATATCATGAGTTTTCATCACCTCCCTAGCACAGTCTGGTGATGAAATGATAATAAAGGAAATCTCTCCAAGTTGGAGATGCATCAAGGGTCCATATTCTCTTGCCAAATCTCCTAGTTTTTGATGTGGTTGAGAACTTAAGAGATTGTGTAAATTTCCTATAATTGGTAGCTTTCTAGGCCCTTTAGGGAGGTTGAAATTTGAGTCTGTGTTCTTGAGCTTCTTTCCTACTTTTTGTACAACAATGGCTAAAAGGACAAAGAAGAAAAGATATGACAAGTATAGGACTAGTAAAGCCATGGAAAAGAAAGATAGTTGAGCTTCTTTCCAACCACTTTCTGTTTGTAATTTCATCAGGACATTATTGAGCTCAATAAAAAGAAGAAAGTTGTACTATGAGAACGCTTATCTCTTGTAGTTGTACCAAAGTTTGAGTAAAATTGATGCCTTTTCCATAACAAGACAAAAGAAAACAACAATGATATGTTGATTCAAACAAAACAAGAAAAAACAATGATATGTGCACACATTTTTCTCGACAATCATTCAACGTATCTTTTTCTCTCCATCTTACACTTGATGGAATGTCCACCAAACATTTTGCTCAAGAAAATGAGAGGAACATTTTTAAAGGAAAATGTTTTGTGGACATCAAAACATGTAATCAACACCTTTAGGGAGAAATAAATTGAGAAAATGATGTGATGTGAAGATATAGATAAAGAGAAAATGAGGTGTTGAATAAGTGTTGAAAAAATTGAGATGTTCAAATATCATTGTTTTCTATAAACATATAATTTTTTATTTTTAGTCTCTCTAAACAATCTCTTCAAACAATTATTCGCCAATATTTTTCGTCAACAATTTTGATCATATATAGTTGTTAAAGTAACATTGTATATAAAGGAACTAAAAATGAAACATGCTAAAAATATTTTTTTTAAAAGATGATATAAATATGTTGTCCCTATAAATATTTCATCTTTCATTTTTAATCCCTTTATACATCGACACATGTGTAGTTATTAACGACGAGGACTAAATTTGTTGACGAAAAACATTAGCAGGTCAGGCCGGCTCAAAGGGGCTGCTACTAGAGCAAGGACTTTAGGCTCCCAAACTTTTAGGCCTCATATTAGACCCCAAAATCTTTATCGATTTAAATATATTTTCGTAAGTCAAATTCTTCAAATATTTTTGCGCTTAGCAGTTAAATGGAAAGTTGTAGATTTGTAGTTCATGTTGCAAGTTTGATTCTAAAAGTAGCAATTTTATTGGTTACACGTATCTTAATTTTTTTTCCTTTAGATTTCCATGAGTATGATGTTAGTTGTTTGAAATATATTAATAAAAGTTGTTTGCAACATAAATATGCAAAGTAAAAAAATAAAAAGTAATGCATTACTTTGTTATTTCAAGGATTAATAATTGGTAAATAATTTTTACCAAAAAAAAAAATTTAATTTGTAAATAATGTCTATATCAAATATTGTTTACATTATAAATTAAACTAAAATTTTGGTTAAAAAAGTTATTGCACGGGTTAAGTCTAAGAGAAGAGGTAAACTCACAATTTAACAAGTTTGAAGAAATTTTTTAGTACAACGTGAGTGAGGTTGGTGGGTGATCCTTTCTCTAAGCAATCCATTTGACAAGATTGGAGAACGCTTCTCTAATTGGCTGGTATGAGGTGGGATTATATTTGGGTGACATTGACATTGGATGATAGGGTGATATTGTTTCAATATCTCTTATTTAATTATTTTTTCTCATCTAAATGTTTTATTTTAAGCTTAATAGCAACAAGATTTTTTAGGCTCAATATCACCTTGTCAAGATTAGATGAGCTTAAAAAATGGTATTAAGCCTTTATTTTAATCATTTATCCATTTTTCTCTTTCATATAAAATGCACTATTATCACCAATGTCAACAAAAGTAATGTCATTCAAGTAATACCAGTTGAGCTACCAATGTTTTATAACATTGGTCAATTAGGGTGTGCCACGTGGCCAATGTAAGGAAGGGTTAAAGAGAAAAGAGAAAATATATGCATATAAAGAAAAAGGGTGTACCATGTCGCATATCCTAATTGGCCAATATTATATCACGTTGGTAGCTCAATAGTACACAAATGTTATCCCAAAAGTTCCGAGGTGCAAGTTTTTCTTAGCTGTCTCCAATAATTACCATAAGGAGCGTAATAAAAAGAAGAAAGTTGTATTTTTAATTTTTTTGAGAGAAAGAAAGTTGTATTATGAGTCATATCCTACCACTTTCTGCTTATATTTCATCAGGACATTATTGAGCTCAATAAAAAGATGAAAGTTGTGTTATGAGAACACTTCCCTCGTCCTCAATAAGAAATTCCATTATCCCTGTACCACAGCATGAGTGAAAATTGATTCCCTTTTCGATAATAAGACAAAAGAAAACAACACTGAGTGTACGACACATATTTACCACACTCATTCAACATTTTTTTTCTATCTCACTTTTCCTACCACACCTCCAATTGTTCACTCTCTTTCTCTCACGTGTATACACTCAATGGGTTCTCCATCAACACTTTGAAAGAGAAATGAATAGAGAGAATGTTGTGATATAAAGATAAAGATAGAGAGAAAATGAAATGTTGAAAGTGTGTTAAAAAATTAAAAAATTGAAGGGATTGTTGTTTGATGAGTTGTTTTTGGTTACGTTTGATGATTTTTTTTTAAAAAAAACTAGAATTTAAAAAAGTATGTTGATAAAGATTAAAAATTTATTTAACAAATAAAAATATAACGTTTTTTTTTGTGTGTACATTTGCTGACTTTCTAACCACACCGAGGCACTTGATAGTTACAGAATCGTGAGAAACGTTGTCGTCGAACAGGATATGTGGCATGTGGGAGGAGATGTTTCCATTCGGTTTGAATGGGTCTCCTGAGGTGCTGCGAGCGCACCCCCCCAAGGGAAGGGGTGTGTGATGAAAGTAGCTGATCCAAACGCGAGATTGGGTCAGCTTAACTTAGGCCTAGAACTATTGGGCATGTTTATATTTGCTCGGTCCAGAACAGTTAGTGTGAACACAAACTAGGTAAATGAAAGAATGTTCATCAATAACCTAGGATATATTTTCAATAAAAGGAGTGATAATCTGGTTTGAGGTTAGTGAATTTTATTTCAACGAAATGAACTAATTGATTAGGGCTACGACATAATAAAATTGAAATGAACAAAATGTTGAATTGAACTGTATCAATCTCTAATGGGGATTGTTACTATTTTTGTAATCATTGTTTTATTTTCAAATTATTTCTTCATTTATTAGAAGAAAAGGGATCAATAGTGTGTGTATATATTAGGAATTATTTTATTCCATTATGAATTCAATAGATAAAGTTTTGATATGTTTCAAAAAGAATTAAATATGTAGTTCTTCCTTGTGAGTTAAGGAATTTTTGGTTTTCATCCTTGTATCTATTTTTGTTTCAAAATAGCCATTATAAGATCAACTCCGTTTGAGTTTAGTCATTGATGTCAACTTTCGTTACAAAAACGGTGTGACAAAAGCTCGTGTGGTAGTGATGATGTGTATATTTTTTGTCCTTGCGGCAAGCCACTTATTTATTCTCTTTCAGTTCTCCAAATCCATATCCAATCTAATTCAAACCTTGTAGGTAAGATGTAGCCAAGGTACGGTGGTGTGCCAGTCCTCTCTAGGTGTCACCACCTCTCCCACCCTTTTGGGCGCGGTTGGAAGTGAGTACTCGAGCATGCTTGTTGCTTTGCCGTCTCGATTTACTATATTCTCTTCTGGCATAGAGTGTCAAAACGGCATGGTGTTGCATCCATGTCGTCGATTTCGTTTGGGTGTCTCAAAACCGGATCTATTTGAACTTTGTTTCAACAAATTCGACAGTTTCGATTTGGTTTCACAACCGCATTTCCCATCGTGATGGTTGGTTATAAATCGGACAAGTCCAGCACCACCCTTTCACTATGGAAGGTTTACTATGCCCTGCGTTAAGAGAAACCATAATGAGTTCCTCAAGTTACAAATATTCCCTTTATCATTGATAGGAACATCCTTTCATTGGTATTATTCCCTCCCACAAAACTAAATCCAAACATGGGCTGACATTGAGATGTGTTTAAATGACAAGTTCTATTGACATCTATCTTAAGTTACATCAGCCAATTTGTTGAATCTCATACAACTAGTTGATGAATTGGTTGATGACTCCATTAATGTTGGATAATAAACTTGATTTGGTTCATTGGACTAATCAAGTGTTAGGCCCAATTAGCTAATAAGCAGTGTAGGTCATAGAAAGTTCTAGAGTCATGTAGAAATATCATTAAATGTATGTAGTTGAGAGAAGTGTGTTGATCTCTCTCTTGAAGTATGTAGAAACTTATCCTATGATGTGTCTAGAATTCTCCCTTGAAGCCTATAAAAAGGGGAGAGATTGTCATTTGTAAAGCAAGCAAACGAGAATCAAAGCATCCTCTCTAAGCAATAAAAATAGTTCTTCTCTCAAATCTCCCAAGCTAAAACCTCCTGCAATCTATACTGTTTGTTTTACCGCTGATATAAATTTTTCTTGGTCTCTACATTTATTACCAAAGGTGGCCCTTGAAACAATTGTGTATATTGAAGAAATTACAGCTTCAGTGAGGTTGAAAGGTGATCCATTCTGCGAAGCAATCGTTTGGACAAGATTGGAGAACACCTCTTCTCTTATTGATTGGTACGAGTTGACCCGTTTTAGGCTTAAAAGCTCCAATGTGCAGATTTTTCGTAACTGTCTCCAATAATTACCATACAGAGCAAAAGCTATATTCGTAGAGTTGTAAGACATTATTTCCGTAGCTAGGATTTGAGGCCTTGTTGCAAAGTTAATATCATGGGTTTTCATAACCTCCCTAGCAAACTCGGCGAATGAAATGACAATAGTAGAAACCTCTCCATGTTGAAGATGCATCAAGGGTCCATATTCTTTGGCCAAGTCTCCTAATTTCTTATGTGGTTCAGAGCTTAACAGATTGTGTATATTTCCTATAATAGGTAACTTTCTAGGCCCAGGTGGTATGTTATAAGTTGAGTAACTTTTCTTTTTTCGTATCTTTTGCACTATAAGGGTTAAGAGAACAAAGGAGAAAAGATATTGCAAGTACAGGACTAGATTTTTTAGATATTGCATGGAAAAGAAACATAGAATGAACCATATCCTGCTAGCTATAGTGTGTATATATATGCACAACATACACATTTTTGAGCACTCTCTATGACCAGAGTGTCCTTGTACATTTTTTGTTTGTTTGATAAGATTAACTTCCATGTGCTTTTGTTCAAAAAAAAACTTCCATGTGCTTTCTTATCTAAATTAGTTGTATAAATTCTATTTAAAGGTTGAACCTGACTTATTAGTACAGATGTAAAGGTTCCTCTGTGTTCAAAGGAATCATAAAATTGTCTCAATAAAAGAGTTTTTAAAAGGCTATTTTTTTGTTGTCTTCCTTACTTTCTACAATAATATTATCCTTACCATACAGCCAGACAAAGAAACAAATGCATGCCATATTGCCATGTACATAGTATACTTTTGCACTCTCTTAGTCCCTAATTATTTGATGTTTTAGTAATATTTGTTTATACCTAAATTTAAGATCCTTTGCAAAGGTTTAGATACATCATTTTAATACTACGATAGTATTACTATTTATTTCTCTTGGAATATAAAAAGTCTTGAATGCACCTATAGAGGCAATTATGGAGTATAATATTTTTTTTAAAAAACAGTTGTGTTGCTATCACCTATCACTCAAGGCTCAAGCATTTTTAAACACTTGAACATAGAGGATAATATTTTTTTTATTAGGAACTTATAACTTAATTAAATCACATGATTAAGAACTTCCTCTTGTGTGTCTGATATAAAAAACGACGGCTTAATTACTCTTTTGGTCTCTTAACTTATTTTTTGATTTCATTTTGGTCCCTTAACTATTAAAAGTTTCGTTTTGATCCCTTAACTTACTTTTTGGTTTCGTTTTGGTCCCTTAACTATTAAAAGTTTCGTTTTGATCCCTTAACTTATTTTTTGGTTTCATTTTGGTCCCTTAACTTACTTTTTGGTTTCGTTTTGGTCCCTTAACTCTAATACATTCATTCTAATATAAAGGACCAAAGTGGTTGACTGAGGAAGAGTTAAGGGACCAAAACGAAACCAAAAAGTAAGTTAAGGGACCAAAACGAAACTTTTAATAGTTAAGGGACCAAAACGAAACCAAAAAATAAGTTAAGGGACCAAAAGAGTAATTAAACCAAAAACGACTTCCTCCTGTAATAGAAAATTAAAAGACTAAAAAGACAAATCTCAACTTGCTTAAAATATTATTAAAGACAAAAATGAAGTAACATGAACGTGAGAGTCCACCGAAGGTTCAGATCTAGTTTGGAGAGACTATTGTGGTGGTTGTTTGTAACGTACCACAAGTTTACAGTGTTTGGAGCAAGCAGGTCTGTCAGCGATTATGGTTATCATACGTAAGATTAGAATTATTTTGATACGCAATAAAACTTCATCAAATGGCGCTATTGTCGGATACTATTGTCCAATAGTTGAACATGGAGTTCCTCCATTCTTTGCTGCTGCTTCGTACCTATTGGAAAGGTATTAAATATGGGACCGTTAACCGCAAAAAGGGCCGCGACAAAAAGATATACGGGTCATGCTACCGGCTTGGTGAAGAAATTCATGCTACTAACCCTGTTGAACGGATGCAATAGACTTCATTCGTGCTACCAGCTTGTTCAAGAAATTCATCGATTCTGCGATGATTCAGCAGACATTCTTTGGTCAATATTTACAAGGAAGTCAATCAATTGGTCGATCTGCTTGCTAAGCATAGTTTATCCATGAATATTTCATTTCAAACTTTTTAGTTAACTCCGGATTTTATCTGGATAGTGTGATGGCTGGTTTCCTGTTTTTTCCTCATCCATTTAAGATGGCTGGCTGGCTGGTAGATAATTAACTTATTAAGCTAAACTAAGTGATTACAGATCCAAAATATTTCCACTATCTGCAAATAGAACAACATAATATTACATGCGTGTAAACATGAATGAAAACTATACAAACTATATACAATCTAGAAAACATGGTCAAGTTCCACAATCTTCATTTATTTTAACCCTTATAGCCAAACATAACTCACTTATTTAACTCTTATAGCCAAACATAGCCCACTTATTTCTACCAACGGAAGGTATCTTTTCGGTACTCTGCTAAAAATATTACACGTAAACTGCCAAAGGTTTAATTTTCTTCTTACGAAGTTCATATGACTTGTAAAGGATGATAAACAGAAGAAAACAATAAAAGATCATCCTTTCTTCTCATTGTGGCTCCAAATTCGTCAGTCATGTCCAATTCTTCACTTTTGATTCCACTTGGAAGCTTCCAGTCAAAATGGTACAGCAACATCGCAAGAGCCATCTCAATATTTCTCAAACCAAATGTGCTCCCTGGGCATATTCTTCTTCCGGCACCAAAAGGAATGTACTCAAAATTACTCCCTTTATAGTCAATGGCACTGTCAATGAATCTCTCTGGATAAAATTTCTCCGGTTCAGTCCAATACTTTGGATCTCTTGCAATTGCCCACGCATTGATTGTTACCTTACTCTTCATAGGTATGTGATAACCATTTATTTCACATGCTTGAACACATTCTCTTGGTAGCAAAAGAGGTGTTGGAGGGTGTAACCTCAGGGTTTCTTTGACGATTGATTTCAAATAATGGAGCTCGCTGATGCAATTTTCGTCAACCCTTCCTTTAATTTTGAAAACCTCTCTCACCTCATCTTGTGCTTTCTTCATAATTCTTGGATTCCTTATCATTTCTGCCATTGCCCAATCTATTGTGCTTGATGATGTCTCACCTCCAGCACCAAAGATGTCCTGAGAAGTAGCTATCAATAAGTTCAAGCAAATCCAATAATATTTAAAGCGATATATAAAAAGACAACGTGTAGATAGCATCCAATGCTACAGATCAGTGATATAAGATGTGAGCAGGTTTTAAATATTCATCGAAATTTTACTATCGTAAACAAGTTTTTCTTCTTCGAAGTATTTGTTAGAGGTTAATTCGCTTACCATGATTATTGCCTTGATATTGTTTTTTGTTAAGGAAAAGTCTTGGTTTCTACCATCCTCGTAATTTAAGAGAACTTCTACCAGATCTTCTTCCACTTTACCTTGATCATCTTTGGCTTTTTTGTACTTTTCCTCTTTATGCTCATTGATGATGTTTTCTAATATCTGATCAGTTTGTCGATGAATCCTCTCAAGCTTAGGCCTCAAACCAGTAATATGCTGTAGCCATTTAGCCGAGGGAAACAAATCTCCCAAATTAAAACCCCCGGCAACTTTTATTGTTTGTCTTACCAATGATATATATTTTTCTTGGTCTCTGCATTCGTTGCCGAAGGCAGATCTCGAAACAATTGTGTACATTGTAGAAAGTACAGCTTCAGAGATATTGATTGGCGATCCGCTCTGTGAAGCAATCCATTTGACAAGATTGGAAAGCACTTCTTCTCTAATCGGTTGGTATGAGTTAACCCTTTTCAGGCTTAAAAGCTCCAACGTGCAGATTTTTCGTATCTGTCTCCAATAATTACCATAAGGAGCAAAAGCTATACTTGTGGAATTGTAAGAGATTATTTCTGTAACTAGTATTTGAGGCCTTGATGAAAAGTGAATATCATGGGTTTTCATCACCTCGCTAGCACACTCGGGTGACGAAATGACCATATTAGAAACCTCTCCAAGTTGAAGATGCATCACTGGTCCATATTTTTTGGCCAAGTCTCTTAGTTTCCTATGGGGTTGAGAGCATAACAGATTGTGAATATTTCCTATAATAGGTAACTTTCTAGGCCCTGGAGGCATGTTATAAATCGAGTAACTTTTCTTCTTTCTTATCTTTTGTACTATTAGGGTTAAGAGGATAAAGGAGAAAAGATATGGCAAGTAGAGAACTAGTAGAGCCATGGATAGGATAGTATGAAGCATATCCTACTAGTTAGTGTCTATAGATATATATATACACACACAGAGTATATACTTTGTTGAGCACTCTCCATTACCATAATGTCCTTATACATTTTCTGTTTGTTTTATGCTATGTCATCATCTTTGGTTGTCCAATATTCTATTTAAAGGTTCAAAATAACTTATTAGTACGATGTAAAGGTTCTGTTGTGTTCAATGGAATCATTAAATTTTCTCAAACTAACTTATTAGTACGATGTACATGTGCACAATAAGACTGGCGTAATTGAAAGGAACAAGATAGTTTTTGGAAGACTGTTTTTTTTTTGTCTTCATTACTGTCCATTAGCATAGGCAGTAGTTGAACCTTGTTATCCTTAACATACAGCCTGGAAAGAAACAAGGAAATTGCTCTTTGTGTCCCTTTAATATCTCACATGCCTCCTAAAATGCTCGTGTTTCAAACGATCAGAATTTACGAAATTAAACGATCACATGAGAAGATAACTTCCGATGCTTGCTCAGGGTCAGAAGGAAAGGTAGAGAAAATAGAGAAACTCTCTAATAATCTCAAAGATATTATTATTTGAATTCTTCAATGCTTGAGTATCGAATATGCTAAAACACATGGTGATGAGCCTTATTTATACTACTCTAGGAAGGCTCTCCATTACAAACTAGAAATATCTAAAAACATTTAATGCTACTACTTAATTACAAAAACTATCTAGAGATGCTAATATCTAGTTCATGTGCCTAGAAAGTTCTAGAGATGCTAAGATGATCATAATCAAAATGACTTTATTTTGTAATATTCTTGAAAGTTCTTCGACATCTTGAAAATCCCATAATGTTCTATATTATTCTCCATAATTCTCTGTCATTCTCCCCGAGTTGGATAAGACTCATCCTCGAGTCAAGAATTTCTTCTTCGTTCCATCAAAAAAACACCATTAATCTTCTGATATGAATCGTTTACAGAATCCTTATGTTGCTGAGTTCAAAGTAATCCAAGGACAAAATTAGTACCAACATTTTCCCAAGGTGGCTTAGGAACTGAACGAAGCAGACATAACTTTGTTTTATCCTTGAATGGTCCCTTAGCGAGTGAAAGTCCAAATAGCTTGAATTCCTCTTTTTCATCATTGAATTCATTGAGTGGTAGAGTTGCCAATTTGATTTCAATCACATCTTTCACGAAAGTGCATGTGTTGGCATAACCATTGTATAATGCAAGACGATCATATTGACAAAGCCTCCAAGTATCCATAGAAATAACATCACACCATAAATTTTTTTTATAATTATTGCTAATGGAAAATGAGATAATTGAGTGTTGAAATACTTTTACCTCAATATCCTTGTTGAGCCGTTGCAGCTTGTATGGACCTTGGTGATTAATCGGTTGGGACTTTAACTTTGCTGCTATGTAGTTTGATGGAACGTTTTCACATCTTCTGATATTGATGATGTCATTACAAGCTATGTCTTGCGAGGTGCAATGTCCTAGCCATGGTTCTTCTTTGGCTACTGTTGTTCGCAAGCTTTTTTTAATCTCCAAAGATTCACCATATTCAGCAAGAATATATTCTTCGTCATATATTGGTCCGTCCTTATCCTCCTTTTCAAAAACTTCATGGATGTCATTGGGAACATATTGATCATCATATATTTGTTCTCCTTTTCCCTCTTCTTCAAACACTACTTCACAAAAGTCAGCACCAACATATTCTTCGTCGTAAATTGGTTCTCCTATCGTATCTTCTTCAAACAATTTGTGGATGTCTTCCTTTTCTTCTTCAAGAATATTGTTTCTCTCTCCATTAAGGATGGTGACTACTTTACGATTCACACAATCTAAGGCTATGTGTCCATAACCTTGACACATGAAACATTAGGTATATTGGTATTTCTCCCTATGATTGTGTTATGTTGGGGTTTAAATGTGAAAATAGGTTGATGGTTTAGTGATTTATGAGAATCGATTTTATTTTTGGTGGGGGAAAAAGGTTGGTGTGAAATATTTTTGGATAATTGTAGTTGAGTAAAATTGTCTTGATAATAATGAGGATGTAAATACTTACGGGTCAGTTTCTAACACATTTTGCCCCAAGTCTTGATCTTGCTTTTCCCTTCACACTTACGTTTCCATTTAAGATTTTCCCACCAAATTGAAGTATGTTTCTTCAGCTTTGTAGCAACGAACTTTACTTTTTGCTTCTCCGGTATCTCATTGTACTAAAATATACGTTCAACAGTTTATAGTCAATCCACAAACTCATTCGGTTATAGCTTTCCATCAAAATCAGGAATGTCTACTTTGATGTCATTCATCCGAAGTTGACGTCGGTGTAAGCGACTGCTTCTGGATGTTGAAGAGTCACTACTTGAGCCATCATCTTTGAATCTCCTTTGTTGTGCTTCCAAAAATGTTTGTTGGACGTTGACAGTTTCCTGGAGTAGTTGAATCTGTCGCCTCATTTCTTCCATCTCAATTTCATGCAAAGGTACTTGGTTTTGTTTTTTTGGTGGCATTTTGACGATGGTGGTTTAACAAACTGTTTGGTGAAGATTGTGGTGGTGAGTGGTGGTTTTGTTGGTGGTGAAGACTTGATAACCAAGGGTTTTCTTCACTTCCCAAACAAAATGACGGTGTTAGTTTCGCGAACAAAATGGCCGCAAAGTGAAGTTTTACAAAGGCAACTCCTTGCTCACTTGAAAACTCACTTTCCGTTGATTTTTCACTAAAACTCAACTCCGAGGTAATTTCGCGAACAAATGGCCGCAAACTGAAGTTTTAAGAAAGCAACTCCTTTGCTCACTTGGAAACTCACTTTCCGTTGATTTCTTCGCTCAAACTCAACTCCGAGGTATCGTAACCAGCTCTGATGCCAAATCTGGCTCAGGGACCAAACGGAAGGTAGAGAAAATAGAGAAACTCTCTAATAATCTCAAAGAAAGATATTGTTATTTGAATTCTTCAATGCTTGAGTATCGAATATGCCAAAACACATGGTGATGAGCCTTATTTATACTACTCTAGGAAGGCTCTCCATTACAAACTAGAAATATCTAGAAACATTTAATGCTACTACTTAATTACAAAAACTATCTAGAGATGCTAATATCTAGTTCATGTGCCTAGAAAGTTCTAGAGATGCTAAGATGATCCTAATCACTATGACTTTATTTTGTAATATTCTTAAAAGTTCTTCGACATCTTAAAAGTTCCATAATATTCTATATTATTCTCCATAATTCTCTATCAGATGCTCTCGGAAGTTAAATTCCAATGCTCTCAGAAGATAACTTCGGGATGCACTACTTTCTGCATTTATCAACTGTGACTATTACTGCTACATTTGTTGTTTTCTTTGTCTATGAGAATAGTAACTGTACCAACTAGTTTTACTACTACTGCTACAAATCAGCATGTATATATGCTTTTGAACTATGGCTTTTTAAAATTGGTTTTGCAAATAATTAGGTTTTCTACTAAATTGGACTTCAAATTGTTTTGCAAACTGGGTGAATATTTTTTTTCTATTCTACTAAAAGGGACTTAAAATGGACTTCCGATCATGGAGTATGAACTTTGCTCGTAATTAAAGCTCAATCCACACTTTATTATTCATTTGTTTACAAATACTCCATAACACACAACAAAGCAAAGCCGCATCCTCTAATGGTAACACTTTAAAAATATTCTTATAAATACTATGATGGTATTGCTATTTATTTCTCTTGAAATATAGAAAAATTAAGTTAACACCAAATGCACCTATACACAAAGATAGTAATTTCACATATTTTAATTATATTTTGGCTTGTTTCATATTTTATATTAGGGTTTAAAAATATATGTTAATGAAATTATGAATAAAAAATAACGAAAAATATGTATTTAAATTTTGATTATATTAAAATAGACCCGCATACTATTTTTTTCGAAGTGTCTTAGATTATTATTATTTTTTGCTAGATCATAACAAATAAAAAAATTATTGAGGGATTAAGGTGTAGATTTTAATATAAGAGGGAAGAGAAATATAATTCAAGCTTCTCTTAAGAGAGGGGAGTGAAATATTTTCTAAAATATTTTGAATAAAAAAGGAAAAGAGTGTATATTTTAACATAAAAGAGATGAGAGTGTAATTCAAACATCTTTTAAAAAAGAAAAGTATATTTTACTCTTATATGCTAATTAATTACACTACGTGTTTCTAACATGCATGAATGGTGATAGATGGTATTATAAACAGAAACGAGTGGATAATAATAATATAGTATCTGATCAATCTGCCGTCGATGCACCTTCACAAGCTTAGGCCTTAAAATTATTCCGGATATTTGATCTCAGAAGGGTTTTATTTAAAAATAAAACAAATAAAAAAACAAAAAAAGTTGCATTTGCTATCAATTATCAATCAAGCATTATTAAATACTTTTTTCAGGCATTTATAAATACTTGAACATAGATTCCTTTAAAAAGAAAAATACTTGAACATAGATGTTAATAATTTTTTAGCAGGAACATGACAAACCTCAACTTGCTCAAAAAACTACCTGCCAAAATTTTAAATCGCATCTTGGCTTGAATATCAAAACCGAGAGAATCGCATCTTGGGTTTTCTTGTGTTATATAAGGAGTTTTTTTTTTTTTTTGGTTGGGGTTAACCTCAGACCTTGTATATATTATACATTGTTTCTATCAACTGAGTTAAACTCACGCTGATAAAGTAGAGATCTAATTACACTAATTTAATGTTACATTAATATTACACCGTTAAATAACATTTTACTCTTTAAATATTTTTAAAATTTGACCGTTCGATCGCAAATATATAATGTAGAGATCAACCATGTAAAATTTTACACAAATCTAAAATAATTTGATATGTTATATTGTGGCACATCAAGACAAACGACGTTCAATAAAAATACATAAATTATCATCCGCAAACAGATGGTCAGTCGGAGAGGACGATTCAGTCGTTGGAGGACTTGTTGAGGGTTTGTGTACTTGAGCAGGGAGGGACTTGGGATAGTCATCTTCCGTTGATAGAATTCACGTACAACAACAGTTACCATTCAAGTATTGGAATGGCACCGTTTGAGGCTTTGTATGGTCGGAGATGCAGGACTCCGTTGTGCTGGTTTGAGTCGGGTGAAAGAGTGGTCTTAGGACCAGAGATCGTTCAACAGACTACTGAGAAGGTGAGAATGATCCAAGAAAAGATGAAAGCGTCGCAGAGTCGACAAAAGAGTTATCATGATAAGCGTAGAAAGGACCTTGAGTTCCAAGAGGGGGATCATGTGTTCCTGAGAGTGACTCCTATGACGGGTGTTGGACGTGCTTTGAAGTCGAAGAAGTTGACTCCGAGGTTTATTGGTCCTTATCAGATTTCAGAGAGGATTGGGCTGGTGGCGTATCGTGTTGGATTACCACCGCACTTATCGAATTTGAATGATGTTTTTCATGTATCTCAGCTGAGGAAGTATGTTCCGGATCCGTCTCATGTGATCCAAAGTGACGATGTGCAAGTTAGGGACAACCTTACGGTTGAGACCTTACCCGTGAGGATTGATGATCGAAAGACGAAGACGCTGAGGGGCAAAGAGATACCTCTCGTTAGAGTTGTTTGGGACGGAGCGACGGGTGAAAGCTTGACTTGGGAGCTAGAAAGTAAGATGCTGGAATCCTATCCAGAGTTGTTTGAACGAGGTAAATTTTCGAGGACGAAAATCCTTTAAGAGGGGGAGAGTTGTAACGCCCTCTCTAGTTATTTAATTATTTTATTAGATGATATGGTATATGTTTATATATTATATGATTTTGATGATTATGTGACGTATTTGTGACGTATTTGTGACGTGTTATTATTTTATTGTTTAATAAAATAATATAAGTGATGTTTATATGAATAGTTATTTGGTAAATAAATAGATTTGTTGGAAAAATATATAATTTTAAGAGATGGGGTTATATTTATAAATAAGAAGAGTTGTGAGGGTTAAGAGAGAATTAATTAAGTTGTGAGGGAGTATATAAGAGAAGTAGGTTAAGAGGAAACACTTTTTAGAAACGCGTACTGTAACGCCCTCTTTAATTATTTAATTATTTTATTAGAGAATATAGTATATTATTATATATTATATGATTTTTGATGAGTTTGTGATGTGGTATTGATGTGTGACGTGATGATTATTTTATTGTTTAATAAAATAATATATGTGGTGTTTATATGAATATTTATATGAAAAATATAGAGATTTGTTATGAAATATATTATTTTGAGAAGTGGGGCTAATTTAATAAATAGGAAGAGTTGTGAGGGTTGAATTAGAATTAGAAAGATTGAGAGGGAGTATTTAAGAGAAGTAGGTTAAGAGAAAACACTTTTTAGAGAACACGTACAGACAATTGGGAAAAGAGAGAAAACGGTTCAAGAGGAAGAGGAAGAGCTAGGCTGCAAATTCTGCAATTTTTCCAGGTAAGGGTGAGCCTAACTCCAGTAATATTAATAGTATTTCATCTGTTTATGATTAGCTTAAGAATTGGGAAGAATTGGGATGAGTTTCATAAGTTAGGGTTTGATGAATTTAATGAATTGGATGTGAGATTGTGTTGCATTGGTATAGAAACGTGTTACAGAACCTAGATTAATCCCTATAACAACATTGCTGATGAATTAGAAGCCTAACTTGAGAGATTTGAGATGTTTTGGTGAGAATTGGAGTGAACCCGTAGTGGTTCAGAGATCGCTCGCCTGTGGCGAGTGACTACTCGCCGTGGCGAGTACAGCCTTATCGCTCGCGAGGCGAGCAGTATAACTCGCCGTGGCGAGCTTGACCCATAAACTTAGGATTTTTGCCAAACTTTATATGGTTTTGAGTGCCCTTATATTTATAGAGATGACCTGTGAAGTTGGTTTGGTCAAATTGGATTTAGAGAGCTTAAAAATGAGGATTTTTGGTGAAAATGTCAAAAAGGCCGAAGCACCCAGGATTTCTCGCCTCCAGTTCGCTCCCAACTCGCCTTTGGCGAGCAACCCTTTGTGAGCACTCGCCTGTGGCGAGCAGATCACTCGCCGTGGCGAGTTAGTGTGGTTCTGGGCTGATGTTCCGTTTTGCGATCTGTTTCGCATAAGACCTTGAGAGAATACTTTTGGGTAGTGTTAGAGATGTTCCATAGCCTGAGATGAAGTATGTAAGAATGATTAAAGATGCACCCTTGTGTTGATGCTAAGCGTTGAATTATTATATTTTAAATGACTTGTAACATGATGTTATGTGACTATGACCATGTTTATGTGTTGTGATATGTATGATCAATGAGATGAGCTCCTGCCATGTATTACTCATAGCTGCATGTGTCAGTGTGATTTAATTAATGATGTCTGAGACGTGTGATAACTTGATTAAGTCATTAAGAGTCGAGTCCATGCATTTGCATAACTATGAGACGTTGGAGCTTTATGCTCAAAGCGACGGTGGAGCATTTGCTCAAAGCGACGGTGAAGCATATTAATGCTTATATATATGGTACCACATGCATGATGTCAAGATGTTAAGAGTTGCATTAGTTGAGTCAATTTGTTGACACTTTATGAGACGATTGTTTTGAGACGTTGATGTGTTTGTTTAAGATGTTGATTATGATGTTAACCTTGTATGTTAATATATGAAGCATGTGATAAGTTATGATGTTACTCATAAATATTTGATTTATGTATTAATATTTCTGTTGTGAATCTCACCCCTTCTGCTGGAATTGCCGCCTTGTGGGCAAGTGCAGGTACCCAGTCTTAGATGCGCAGATGTGAGGAGTCTTGTGCGACGTAGGATTGCTCTGATACGTAACGGGATGGGGTCTTAATTAGAGTCTATTCCTTTATGTATCATGCTTGGACTATTTAATGATTTTTTAGTATTTTGATGAATTTATGAGACGTTTATGAGACCATTTTGAAGGATATTTTATTATGATTCCGCTGCTATACATTTAATTATTTATGCGAAGGACAAACTAATATTTATTTGTTTTAGAGATTTTGTTGTAAAGAAATGTGACACTCCTTTGTGATGTTACTCTGATATATGTTTTATTTTAATGAAATTTTTAAGTCGGGAAATTGAGGTGTTACACGTACAGACTTTGGAAAAGAGAAGAAGAACGGTTCAAGAGAGAAGAGAAGCTAGGTTCCATTTCTGCACAATTTTCCAGGTAAGGGTGAGCCTAACTTCAATATTCTTAATTGTAAATCATCTGTTCTTGATTGGCATAGAGTTTGGTGAGAATTAAGATGAATTTGAGAATTAGGGATAAGGTGAATTTGTGATGAATTGATGAGGGTTTGATGTTGTAAGGCTGTAGAACTTGTTACAGAACCTAGATTATCCCCTAGGATGACATTGCAGATGATTTAGGGGTTTGATTTGAGAGAATTGGCACGTTTTGGTGAATCTAGGTCTGAACCCGTGTGGGTTCTGAGATAGCTCACCTGAGGCGAGTGATCACTCGCCGTGGCGAGTAACCCTTGGTTGCTCGCGAGGCGAGCAGTATAGCTCGCCGTGGCGAGCTTGTCCCTTAAATTTTAGGACTTTGGCCCAAGTGATGATGGTTTTGAGTGCCCTTATATTTATAGAGATGACCTGTGAAGTTGGTTTGGTCAAATTGGATTTAGAGAGCTTAAAAATGAGGATTTTTGGTGAAAAATGTCAAAAAGGCCGAGAGCACCCAGGATTGCTCGCCTCCAGCTCGCCCCCAACTCGCCTTTGGCGAGTGAGCTGATGCGAGTACTCGCCTGTGGCGAGCAGATCTACTCGTCGTGGCGAGTTAGTTGACCTTTGTCATGTTTTGTTGTTTTGCAAGCTGTTTCGCATAGGACGTTTAGAGGAACCCTTTGGGTAGAGTTAGTGCTGTTTTATACCCTTAGATGAGTTATGTAAAGATGAATGTTGATGGTTCTATTAGGCCAATGATAAATGATGTGTTGTTGAATATAAGTGATGTATGAGTATGATGCTATTTGAATAAGATGATGCTATGTGTTGCAATGTGTATGTATAATGAGTTGATGTTCTGCCATGTATTATTATAACTGCATGTGTCGGTCTATAATTTGTAAATGACGTTTGAGACGGTGTATTAAGTTGTTAAGTGACGAGTCCATGCATTTGCATACTATGAGACGGTTGAGCTTTATGCTCAAAGCGACGGTGGAGCATTTGCTCAAAGCGACGGTGAAGCATATTAATGCTATAATCATATGGTACCACATGCATGATGTTGAGACGTTAGGTGTTGCATATAGTCGAGTCAATTATGACATATATGAGATGATGCTTGAGATGTTGATGTATGTTTGTGATGCTGCTTATGATGATGTTTATACCGATGTTATGATGTGATAAAATGTATACGTTTATGAGTTGGATGTATGACTGTTAATCTTGACATTTGATTTATATATTAATATTATTGTTGTGAATCTCACCCCTTCTACTAGAATTGCCGCCTTGTGGGCAAGTGCAGGTACCCAGTCTTAGATGCGATGATGCGAGGAGTCTGTGTGATGTAGGGTTGCTCTGATACGTAACGGGATGGGGTCTTTTGCATAGAGTCTATTCCTTATGTATCATGTTTTCAATAAATGTTAACTTTAAGACTTAGTGATGTTGAAACCATTAATATTGGAGACGTTTTTGTTGGCTTTTAAGCCTAGACTATTTATGAGATGAGACTTTTGAATTCCGCTGCTTAATTGGATATTTTTGTAATTGATAAATTATTATCTAAGTTGTTTTTAAAGAAGAAATGTGACACTCCTTTGAGAAGTACTCTGATTTATGTGATTTAATTAATGAAATTTTTAAGACGGGAAATTTGGGGTGTTACAATTGGTATCAGAGCAGGTCGGTCCGTCTGGCCAAGTAGAGAGTCGAGTGACGTTGTCTTAGAGTTAGAATAGTATTGTCGTATTATTCTGACTTATGTTTGTTTCCAGAGAACTAAGATGGCTGGTAGAAACGATGCTGCTCTTGCTGCTGCTTTGGAAGCAATGGCTAATGCTGTGGGTAATCAGAACAATGCTAGTGGAAACGACGGGACTAGGATGTTGGAGACCTTTCTGAGGAATCACCCGCCTACCTTCAAGGGGCGCTATGATCCAGATGGGGCTCAAACATGGCTCAAGGAAGTAGAGAGGATCTTCAGAGTCATGCAGTGTGATGATGTGCAGAAGGTGCGTTTTGGCACGCACATGCTCGCGGAGGAGGCTGATGATTGGTGGGTTAGTCTCCTACCCATTTTGGAGCAAGATGGAGCTGTGGTGACGTGGGCTGTTTTCACGAGGGAGTTCCTTAACAGATACTTCCCAGAAGATGTTCGTGGGAAGAAAGAGATAGAATTTCTGGAGCTTAAGCAAGGAAACATGTCGGTGACTGAATACGCGGCAAAGTTTGTGGAGCTAGCGAAGTTTTACCCGCATTATACTCCTGAGACGGCTGAATTTTCGAAGTGCATAAAGTTCGAGAATGGCTTGCGTGCTGACATCAAGCGAGCCATTGGTTATCAGAAGATCCGCAACTTTTCTGAGTTAGTAAGTAGCTGCAGAATTTATGAAGAGGATACCAAGGCTCACTACAAGGTAGTGAATGAGAGGAAAGCTAAGGGCCAGCAGAGTCGCCCTAAACCTTATGATGCCCCTAGAGATAAAGGGAAGCAAAGAGTGAATGATGAGAGGAGGCCCCAGAAGAAGACTGCTCCTGCTGAGATTACTTGTTACACTTGTGGCGAGAAAGGCCATAAGAGCAATGCATGTACTGTTGATGTGAAGAGGTGCTACCGTTGTGGTCAAAAAGGGCATATCACTAATGACTGCAAATTTGATGATGTTGTGTGTTTCAACTGCAATGAGCAAGGACACATTGGTTCGCAGTGTAAGCAACCCAAGAAGACTAAGACTGCTGGGAGAGTGTTCACATTGAATGGCACTCAGACTGAGAATGATGATCGTTTGATCAAAGGTACTTGCTATATTAATAATACTCCTTTAGTTGCTATTATTGATACTGGTGCTACGCACAGTTTTGTTGCTTTAGATTGTGTTTCTGCTTTGGGCCTTGATGTTTCTGATATGAATGGAGAGATGGTTGTCGAGACTCCAGCTAAGGGTTCGGTGACTACTTCTCTCGTGTGTGTAAATTGTCCTTTATCTATGTTTGGCCGTGACTTTGTGATGGATTTAGTTTGCCTACGTTTAAGTGGTATGGATGTGATTCTGGGTATGAATTGGCTAGAGTACAACCGTGTTCTTATCAACTGTTTTAGAAAGACGGTGCATTTTTCTTCTGCCGAAGAAGAGTGGGGCGCAGAGTTCCTATCCACTAAGCAACTGAAGCAACTAGAACGTGATGGGATGCTGATGTTTTCGTTGATGGCTTCGTTATCTTTAGAGAATCAAGCGGTAATTGATAAACTGCAAGTGGTTTGTGATTTTCCTGAAGTTTTCCCAGATGAAATTCCTGATGTGCCTCCGGAGAGAGAAGTTGAGTTCTCTATTGACCTTGTTCCTGGAACGAAGCCGATGTCGATGGCACCTTATCGTATGTCTGCTTCTGAGTTAGCAGAGTTGAAGAAACAGTTGGAAGACTTGCTTGAGAAGAAGTTTGTGAGACCTAGTGTTTCACCATGGGGAGCCCCAGTGTTACTAGTGAAGAAGAAAGACGGCAGTATGAGACTGTGTATTGATTACAGACAGCTGAACAAGGTGACGATCAAGAATAGGTATCCACTTCCGAGAATTGACGATCTGATGGACCAATTAGTGGGTGCACGTGTTTTCAGCAAGATAGATTTGAGGTCAGGTTACCACCAGATCAAAGTAAAAGACGAAGATATGCAGAAGACGGCTTTCAGGACCCGTTATGGTCACTACGAGTACAAGGTTATGCCTTTTGGAGTTACCAATGCACCTGGAGTGTTTATGGAGTATATGAATCGCATCTTCCATGCATTTTTGGATCGGTTCGTAGTAGTGTTTATTGATGATATACTGGTTTACTCCAAGACTGAAGAGGAGCATGTTGAACATTTGAAGACTGTGTTGCAGGTGCTGAGAGAAAAGAAATTGTATGCTAAGTTATCTAAGTGCGAATTCTGGCTAAAGGAAGTGAGTTTTCTTGGCCATGTCATTTCTGGTGATGGTATCGCGGTTGACCCGTCGAAAGTTGAAGTGGTATCGCAATGGGAGACTCTTAAGTCGGTTACGGAAATTAGAAGCTTTTTGGGACTAGCTGGTTACTATAGAAGGTTTATAGAAGGATTCTCTAAGTTAGCTCTTCCGTTAACGCAGTTGACGTGTAAGGGTAAGACTTTTGTATGGGATGTGCATTGTGAGAATAGTTTTAATGAGCTGAAGAAGCGTCTGACAACGGCTCCAGTGCTGGTTTTACCGAAGCCTGATGAACCTTTTGTGGTATATTGTGATGCGTCCAAGCTAGGTTTAGGTGGTGTTCTTATGCAAGATGGTAAGGTAGTAGCTTATGCTTCCAGACAGTTGAGAATTCACGAGAAGAATTATCCGACGCATGACTTAGAGTTGGCAGCTGTGGTCTTTGTATTGAAAATATGGAGACACTACCTGTATGGTTCAAGGTTTGAAGTATTCAGTGATCATAAGAGTTTGAAATATTTATTTGATCAGAAGGAGTTGAATATGAGGCAGAGAAGGTGGCTTGAGTTACTTAAAGATTATGATTTTGGTCTGAATTACCATCCTGGTAAAGCAAATGTAGTGGCAGATGCCCTGAGTAGGAAAACTGTGCATATGTCCGCATTGATGGTGAAAGAATTGGAGTTGTTGGAACAGTTTAGAGACTTGAGCTTGGTGTGTGAAAGAACACCTCAGAGCATAAAACTGGAAATGTTGAGAATCGATAATGATTTCCTGAAGCATATCAGTCGGAGAGGACGATTCAGTCGTTGGAGGACTTGTTGAGGGTTTGTGTACTTGAGCAGGGAGGGACTTGGGATAGTCATCTTCCGTTGATAGAGTTCACGTACAACAACAGTTACCATTCAAGTATTGGAATGGCACCGTTTGAGGCTTTGTATGGTCGGAGATGCAGGACTCCGTTGTGCTGGTTTGAGTCGGGTGAAAGAGTGGTCTTAGGACCAGAGATCGTTCAACAGACTACTGAGAAGGTGAGAATGATCCAAGAAAAGATGAAAGCGTCGCAGAGTCGACAAAAGAGTTATCATGATAAGCGTAGAAAGGACCTTGAGTTCCAAGAGGGGGATCATGTGTTCCTGAGAGTGACTCCTATGACGGGTGTTGGACGTGCTTTGAAGTCGAAGAAGTTGACTCCGAGGTTTATTGGTCCTTATCAGATTTCAGAGAGGATTGGGCTGGTGGCGTATCGTGTTGGATTACCACCGCACTTATCGAATTTGAATGATGTTTTTCATGTATCTCAGCTGAGGAAGTATGTTCCGGATCCGTCTCATGTGATCCAAAGTGACGATGTGCAAGTTAGGGACAACCTTACGGTTGAGACCTTACCCGTGAGGATTGATGATCGAAAGACGAAGACGCTGAGGGGCAAAGAGATACCTCTCGTTAGAGTTGTTTGGGACGGAGCGACGGGTGAAAGCTTGACTTGGGAGCTAGAAAGTAAGATGCTGGAATCCTATCCAGAGTTGTTTGAACGAGGTAAATTTTCGAGGACGAAAATCCTTTAAGAGGGGGAGAGTTGTAACGCCCTCTCTAGTTATTTAATTATTTTATTAGATGATATGGTATATGTTTATATATTATATGATTTTGATGATTATGTGACGTATTTGTGACGTATTTGTGACGTGTTATTATTTTATTGTTTAATAAAATAATATAAGTGATGTTTATATGAATAGTTATTTGGTAAATAAATAGATTTGTTGGAAAAATATATAATTTTAAGAGATGGGGTTATATTTATAAATAAGAAGAGTTGTGAGGGTTAAGAGAGAATTAATTAAGTTGTGAGGGAGTATATAAGAGAAGTAGGTTAAGAGGAAACACTTTTTAGAAACGCGTACTGTAACGCCCTCTTTAATTATTTAATTATTTTATTAGAGAATATAGTATATTATTATATATTATATGATTTTTGATGAGTTTGTGATGTGGTATTGATGTGTGACGTGATGATTATTTTATTGTTTAATAAAATAATATATGTGGTGTTTATATGAATATTTATATGAAAAATATAGAGATTTGTTATGAAATATATTATTTTGAGAAGTGGGGCTAATTTAATAAATAGGAAGAGTTGTGAGGGTTGAATTAGAATTAGAAAGATTGAGAGGGAGTATTTAAGAGAAGTAGGTTAAGAGAAAACACTTTTTAGAGAACACGTACAGACAATTGGGAAAAGAGAGAAAACGGTTCAAGAGGAAGAGGAAGAGCTAGGCTGCAAATTCTGCAATTTTTCCAGGTAAGGGTGAGCCTAACTCCAGTAATATTAATAGTATTTCATCTGTTTATGATTAGCTTAAGAATTGGGAAGAATTGGGATGAGTTTCATAAGTTAGGGTTTGATGAATTTAATGAATTGGATGTGAGATTGTGTTGCATTGGTATAGAAACGTGTTACAGAACCTAGATTAATCCCTATAACAACATTGCTGATGAATTAGAAGCCTAACTTGAGAGATTTGAGATGTTTTGGTGAGAATTGGAGTGAACCCGTAGTGGTTCAGAGATCGCTCGCCTGTGGCGAGTGACTACTCGCCGTGGCGAGTACAGCCTTATCGCTCGCGAGGCGAGCAGTATAACTCGCCGTGGCGAGCTTGACCCATAAACTTAGGATTTTTGCCAAACTTTATATGGTTTTGAGTGCCCTTATATTTATAGAGATGACCTGTGAAGTTGGTTTGGTCAAATTGGATTTAGAGAGCTTAAAAATGAGGATTTTTGGTGAAAATGTCAAAAAGGCCGAAGCACCCAGGATTTCTCGCCTCCAGTTCGCTCCCAACTCGCCTTTGGCGAGCAACCCTTTGTGAGCACTCGCCTGTGGCGAGCAGATCACTCGCCGTGGCGAGTTAGTGTGGTTCTGGGCTGATGTTCCGTTTTGCGATCTGTTTCGCATAAGACCTTGAGAGAATACTTTTGGGTAGTGTTAGAGATGTTCCATAGCCTGAGATGAAGTCTGTAAGAATGATTAAAGATGCACCCTTGTGTTGATGCTAAGCGTTGAATTATTATATTTTAAATGACTTGTAACATGATGTTATGTGACTATGACCATGTTTATGTGTTGTGATATGTATGATCAATGAGATGAGCTCCTGCCATGTATTACTCATAGCTGCATGTGTCAGTGTGATTTAATTAATGATGTCTGAGACGTGTGATAACTTGATTAAGTCATTAAGAGTCGAGTCCATGCATTTGCATAACTATGAGACGTTGGAGCTTTATGCTCAAAGCGACGGTGGAGCATTTGCTCAAAGCGACGGTGAAGCATATTAATGCTTATATATATGGTACCACATGCATGATGTCAAGATGTTAAGAGTTGCATTAGTTGAGTCAATTTGTTGACACTTTATGAGACGATTGTTTTGAGACGTTGATGTGTTTGTTTAAGATGTTGATTATGATGTTAACCTTGTATGTTAATATATGAAGCATGTGATAAGTTATGATGTTACTCATAAATATTTGATTTATGTATTAATATTTCTGTTGTGAATCTCACCCCTTCTGCTGGAATTGCCGCCTTGTGGGCAAGTGCAGGTACCCAGTCTTAGATGCGCAGATGTGAGGAGTCTTGTGCGACGTAGGATTGCTCTGATACGTAACGGGATGGGGTCTTAATTAGAGTCTATTCCTTTATGTATCATGCTTGGACTATTTAATGATTTTTTAGTATTTTGATGAATTTATGAGACGTTTATGAGACCATTTTGAAGGATATTTTATTATGATTCCGCTGCTATACATTTAATTATTTATGCGAAGGACAAACTAATATTTATTTGTTTTAGAGATTTTGTTGTAAAGAAATGTGACACTCCTTTGTGATGTTACTCTGATATATGTTTTATTTTAATGAAATTTTTAAGTCGGGAAATTGAGGTGTTACACGTACAGACTTTGGAAAAGAGAAGAAGAACGGTTCAAGAGAGAAGAGAAGCTAGGTTCCATTTCTGCACAATTTTCCAGGTAAGGGTGAGCCTAACTTCAATATTCTTAATTGTAAATCATCTGTTCTTGATTGGCATAGAGTTTGGTGAGAATTAAGATGAATTTGAGAATTAGGGATAAGGTGAATTTGTGATGAATTGATGAGGGTTTGATGTTGTAAGGCTGTAGAACTTGTTACAGAACCTAGATTATCCCCTAGGATGACATTGCAGATGATTTAGGGGTTTGATTTGAGAGAATTGGCACGTTTTGGTGAATCTAGGTCTGAACCCGTGTGGGTTCTGAGATCGCTCGCCTGAGGCGAGTGATCACTCGCCGTGGCGAGTAACCCTTGGTTGCTCGCGAGGCGAGCAGTATAGCTCGCCGTGGCGAGCTTGTCCCTTAAATTTTAGGACTTTGGCCCAAGTGATGATGGTTTTGAGTGCCCTTATATTTATAGAGATGACCTGTGAAGTTGGTTTGGTCAAATTGGATTTAGAGAGCTTAAAAATGAGGATTTTTGGTGAAAAATGTCAAAAAGGCCGAGAGCACCCAGGATTGCTCGCCTCCAGCTCGCCCCCAACTCGCCTTTGGCGAGTGAGCTGATGCGAGTACTCGCCTGTGGCGAGCAGATCTACTCGTCGTGGCGAGTTAGTTGACCTTTGTCATGTTTTGTTGTTTTGCAAGCTGTTTCGCATAGGACGTTTAGAGGAACCCTTTGGGTAGAGTTAGTGCTGTTTTATACCCTTAGATGAGTTATGTAAAGATGAATGTTGATGGTTCTATTAGGCCAATGATAAATGATGTGTTGTTGAATATAAGTGATGTATGAGTATGATGCTATTTGAATAAGATGATGCTATGTGTTGCAATGTGTATGTATAATGAGTTGATGTTCTGCCATGTATTATTATAACTGCATGTGTCGGTCTATAATTTGTAAATGACGTTTGAGACGGTGTATTAAGTTGTTAAGTGACGAGTCCATGCATTTGCATACTATGAGACGGTTGAGCTTTATGCTCAAAGCGACGGTGGAGCATTTGCTCAAAGCGACGGTGAAGCATATTAATGCTATAATCATATGGTACCACATGCATGATGTTGAGACGTTAGGTGTTGCATATAGTCGAGTCAATTATGACATATATGAGATGATGCTTGAGATGTTGATGTATGTTTGTGATGCTGCTTATGATGATGTTTATACCGATGTTATGATGTGATAAAATGTATACGTTTATGAGTTGGATGTATGACTGTTAATCTTGACATTTGATTTATATATTAATATTATTGTTGTGAATCTCACCCCTTCTGCTAGAATTGCCGCCTTGTGGGCAAGTGCAGGTACCCAGTCTTAGATGCGATGATGCGAGGAGTCTGTGTGATGTAGGGTTGCTCTGATACGTAACGGGATGGGGTCTTTTGCATAGAGTCTATTCCTTATGTATCATGTTTTCAATAAATGTTAACTTTAAGACTTAGTGATGTTGAAACCATTAATATTGGAGACGTTTTTGTTGGCTTTTAAGCCTAGACTATTTATGAGATGAGACTTTTGAATTCCGCTGCTTAATTGGATATTTTTGTAATTGATAAATTATTATCTAAGTTGTTTTTAAAGAAGAAATGTGACACTCCTTTGAGAAGTACTCTGATTTATGTGATTTAATTAATGAAATTTTTAAGACGGGAAATTTGGGGTGTTACAATTGGTATCAGAGCAGGTCGGTCCGTCTGGCCAAGTAGAGAGTCGAGTGACGTTGTCTTAGAGTTAGAATAGTATTGTCGTATTATTCTGACTTATGTTTGTTTCCAGAGAACTAAGATGGCTGGTAGAAACGATGCTGCTCTTGCTGCTGCTTTGGAAGCAATGGCTAATGCTGTGGGTAATCAGAACAATGCTAGTGGAAACGACGGGACTAGGATGTTGGAGACCTTTCTGAGGAATCACCCGCCTACCTTCAAGGGGCGCTATGATCCAGATGGGGCTCAAACATGGCTCAAGGAAGTAGAGAGGATCTTCAGAGTCATGCAGTGTGATGATGTGCAGAAGGTGCGTTTTGGCACGCACATGCTCGCGGAGGAGGCTGATGATTGGTGGGTTAGTCTCCTACCCATTTTGGAGCAAGATGGAGCTGTGGTGACGTGGGCTGTTTTCACGAGGGAGTTCCTTAACAGATACTTCCCAGAAGATGTTCGTGGGAAGAAAGAGATAGAATTTCTGGAGCTTAAGCAAGGAAACATGTCGGTGACTGAATACGCGGCAAAGTTTGTGGAGCTAGCGAAGTTTTACCCGCATTATACTCCTGAGACGGCTGAATTTTCGAAGTGCATAAAGTTCGAGAATGGCTTGCGTGCTGACATCAAGCGAGCCATTGGTTATCAGAAGATCCGCAACTTTTCTGAGTTAGTAAGTAGCTGCAGAATTTATGAAGAGGATACCAAGGCTCACTACAAGGTAGTGAATGAGAGGAAAGCTAAGGGCCAGCAGAGTCGCCCTAAACCTTATGATGCCCCTAGAGATAAAGGGAAGCAAAGAGTGAATGATGAGAGGAGGCCCCAGAAGAAGACTGCTCCTGCTGAGATTACTTGTTACACTTGTGGCGAGAAAGGCCATAAGAGCAATGCATGTACTGTTGATGTGAAGAGGTGCTACCGTTGTGGTCAAAAAGGGCATATCACTAATGACTGCAAATTTGATGATGTTGTGTGTTTCAACTGCAATGAGCAAGGACACATTGGTTCGCAGTGTAAGCAACCCAAGAAGACTAAGACTGCTGGGAGAGTGTTCGCATTGAATGGCACTCAGACTGAGAATGATGATCGTTTGATCAAAGGTACTTGCTATATTAATAATACTCCTTTAGTTGCTATTATTGATACTGGTGCTACGCACAGTTTTGTTGCTTTAGATTGTGTTTCTGCTTTGGGCCTTGATGTTTCTGATATGAATGGAGAGATGGTTGTCGAGACTCCAGCTAAGGGTTCGGTGACTACTTCTCTCGTGTGTGTAAATTGTCCTTTATCTATGTTTGGCCGTGACTTTGTGATGGATTTAGTTTGCCTACGTTTAAGTGGTATGGATGTGATTCTGGGTATGAATTGGCTAGAGTACAACCGTGTTCTTATCAACTGTTTTAGAAAGACGGTGCATTTTTCTTCTGCCGAAGAAGAGTGGGGCGCAGAGTTCCTATCCACTAAGCAACTGAAGCAACTAGAACGTGATGGGATGCTGATGTTTTCGTTGATGGCTTCGTTATCTTTAGAGAATCAAGCGGTAATTGATAAACTGCAAGTGGTTTGTGATTTTCCTGAAGTTTTCCCAGATGAAATTCCTGATGTGCCTCCGGAGAGAGAAGTTGAGTTCTCTATTGACCTTGTTCCTGGAACGAAGCCGATGTCGATGGCACCTTATCGTATGTCTGCTTCTGAGTTAGCAGAGTTGAAGAAACAGTTGGAAGACTTGCTTGAGAAGAAGTTTGTGAGACCTAGTGTTTCACCATGGGGAGCCCCAGTGTTACTAGTGAAGAAGAAAGACGGCAGTATGAGACTGTGTATTGATTACAGACAGCTGAACAAGGTGACGATCAAGAATAGGTATCCACTTCCGAGAATTGACGATCTGATGGACCAATTAGTGGGTGCACGTGTTTTCAGCAAGATAGATTTGAGGTCAGGTTACCACCAGATCAAAGTAAAAGACGAAGATATGCAGAAGACGGCTTTCAGGACCCGTTATGGTCACTACGAGTACAAGGTTATGCCTTTTGGAGTTACCAATGCACCTGGAGTGTTTATGGAGTATATGAATCGCATCTTCCATGCATTTTTGGATCGGTTCGTAGTAGTGTTTATTGATGATATACTGGTTTACTCCAAGACTGAAGAGGAGCATGTTGAACATTTGAAGACTGTGTTGCAGGTGCTGAGAGAAAAGAAATTGTATGCTAAGTTATCTAAGTGCGAATTCTGGCTAAAGGAAGTGAGTTTTCTTGGCCATGTCATTTCTGGTGATGGTATCGCGGTTGACCCGTCGAAAGTTGAAGTGGTATCGCAATGGGAGACTCTTAAGTCGGTTACGGAAATTAGAAGCTTTTTGGGACTAGCTGGTTACTATAGAAGGTTTATAGAAGGATTCTCTAAGTTAGCTCTTCCGTTAACGCAGTTGACGTGTAAGGGTAAGACTTTTGTATGGGATGTGCATTGTGAGAATAGTTTTAATGAGCTGAAGAAGCGTCTGACAACGGCTCCAGTGCTGGTTTTACCGAAGCCTGATGAACCTTTTGTGGTATATTGTGATGCGTCCAAGCTAGGTTTAGGTGGTGTTCTTATGCAAGATGGTAAGGTAGTAGCTTATGCTTCCAGACAGTTGAGAATTCACGAGAAGAATTATCCGACGCATGACTTAGAGTTGGCAGCTGTGGTCTTTGTATTGAAAATATGGAGACACTACCTGTATGGTTCAAGGTTTGAAGTATTCAGTGATCATAAGAGTTTGAAATATTTATTTGATCAGAAGGAGTTGAATATGAGGCAGAGAAGGTGGCTTGAGTTACTTAAAGATTATGATTTTGGTCTGAATTACCATCCTGGTAAAGCAAATGTAGTGGCAGATGCCCTGAGTAGGAAAACTGTGCATATGTCCGCATTGATGGTGAAAGAATTGGAGTTGTTGGAACAGTTTAGAGACTTGAGCTTGGTGTGTGAAAGAACACCTCAGAGCATAAAACTGGAAATGTTGAGAATCGATAATGATTTCCTGAAGCATATCAGTCGGAGAGGACGATTCAGTCGTTGGAGGACTTGTTGAGGGTTTGTGTACTTGAGCAGGGAGGGACTTGGGATAGTCATCTTCCGTTGATAGAGTTCACGTACAACAACAGTTACCATTCAAGTATTGGAATGGCACCGTTTGAGGCTTTGTATGGTCGGAGATGCAGGACTCCGTTGTGCTGGTTTGAGTCGGGTGAAAGAGTGGTCTTAGGACCAGAGATCGTTCAACAGACTACTGAGAAGGTGAGAATGATCCAAGAAAAGATGAAAGCGTCGCAGAGTCGACAAAAGAGTTATCATGATAAGCGTAGAAAGGACCTTGAGTTCCAAGAGGGGGATCATGTGTTCCTGAGAGTGACTCCTATGACGGGTGTTGGACGTGCTTTGAAGTCGAAGAAGTTGACTCCGAGGTTTATTGGTCCTTATCAGATTTCAGAGAGGATTGGGCCGGTGGCGTATCGTGTTGGATTACCACCGCACTTATCGAATTTGCATGATGTTTTTCATGTATCTCAGCTGAGGAAGTATGTTCCGGATCCGTCTCATGTGATCCAAAGTGACGATGTGCAAGTTAGGGACAACCTTACGGTTGAGACCTTACCCGTGAGGATTGATGATCGAAAGACGAAGACGCTGAGGGGCAAAGAGATACCTCTCGTTAGAGTTGTTTGGGACGGAGCGACGGGTGAAAGCTTGACTTGGGAGCTAGAAAGTAAGATGCTGGAATCCTATCCAGAGTTGTTTGAATGAGGTAAATTTTCGAGGACGAAAATCCTTTAAGAGGGGGAGAGTTGTAACGCCCTCTCTAGTTATTTAATTATTTTATTAGATGATATGGTATATGTTTATATATTATATGATTTTGATGATTATGTGACGTATTTGTGACGTGTGACGTGTTATTATTTTATTGTTTAATAAAATAATATAAGTGATGTTTATATGAATAGTTATTTGGTAAATAAATAGATTTGTTGGAAAAATATATAATTTTAAGAGATGGGGTTATATTTATAAATAAGAAGAGTTGTGAGGGTTAAGAGAGAATTAATTAAGTTGTGAGGGAGTATATAAGAGAAGTAGGTTAAGAGGAAACACTTTTTAGAAACGCGTACAGACTTTGGAAAAGAGAAGAAGAACGGTTCAAGAGAGAAGAGAAGCTAGGTTCCATTTCTGCACAATTTTCCAGGTAAGGGTGAGCCTAACTTCAATAATCTTAATTGTAAATCATCTGTTCTTGATTGGCATAGAGTTTGGTGAGAATTAACATGAATTTGAGAATTAGGGATAAGGTGAATTTGTGATGAATTGATGAGGGTTTGATGTTGTAAGGCTGTAGAACTTGTTACAGAACCTAGATTATCCCCTAGGATGACATTGCAGATGATTTAGGGGTTTGATTTGAGAGAATTGGCACGTTTTGGTGAATCTAGGTCTGAACCCGTGTGGGTTCTGAGATCGCTCGCCTGAGGCGAGTGATCACTCGCCGTGGCGAGTAACCCTTGGTTGCTCGCGAGGCGAGCAGTATAGCTCGCCGTGGCGAGCTTGTCCCTTAAATTTTAGGACTTTGGCCCAAGTGATGATGGTTTTGAGTGCCCTTATATTTATAGAGATGACCTGTGAAGTTGATTTGGTCAAATTGGATTTAGAGAGCTTAAAAATGAGGATTTTTGGTGAAAAATGTCAAAAAGGCCGAGAGCACCCAGGATTGCTCGCCTCCAGCTCGCCCCCAACTCGCCTTTGGCGAGTGAGCTGATGCGAGTACTCGCCTGTGGCGAGCAGATCTACTCGCCGTGGCGAGTTAGTTGACCTTTGTCATGTTTTGTTGTTTTGCAAGCTGTTTCGCATAGGACGTTTAGAGGAACCCTTTGGGTAGAGTTAGTGCTGTTTTATACCCTTAGATGAGTTATGTAAAGATGAATGTTGATGGTTCTATTAGGCCAATGATAAATGATGTGTTGTTGAATATAAGTGATGTATGAGTATGATGCTATTTGAATAAGATGATGCTATGTGTTGCAATGTGTATGTATAATGAGTTGATGTTCTGCCATGTATTATTATAACTGCATGTGTCGGTCTATAATTTGTAAATGACGTTTGAGACGGTGTATTAAGTTGTTAAGTGACGAGTCCATGCATTTGCATACTATGAGACGGTGGAGCTTTATGCTCAAAGCGACGGTGGAGCATTTGCTCAAAGCAACGGTGAAGCATATTAATGCTATAATCATATGGTACCACATGCATGATGTTGAGACGTTAGGTGTTGCATATAGTCGAGTCAATTATGACATATATGAGATGATGCTTGAGATGTTGATGTATGTTTGTGATGCTGCTTATGATGATGTTTATACCGATGTTATGATGTGATAAAATGTATACGTTTATGAGTTGGATGTATGACTGTTAATCTTGACATTTGATTTATATATTAATATTATTGTTGTGAATCTCACCCCTTCTGCTGGAATTGCCGCCTTGTGGGCAAGTGCAGGTACCCAGTCTTAGATGCGATGATGCGAGGAGTCTGTGTGATGTAGGGTTGCTTTGATACGTAACGGGATGGGGTCTTTTGCATAGAGTCTATTCCTTATGTATCATGTTTTCAATAAATGTTAACTTTAAGACTTAGTGATGTTGAAACCATTAATATTGGAGACGTTTTTGTTTGCTTTTAAGCCAAGACTATTTATGAGATGAGACTTTTGAATTCCGCTGCTTAATTGGATATTTTTGTAATTGATAAATTATTATCTAAGTTGTTTTTAAAGAAGAAATGTGACACTCCTTTGAGAAGTACTCTGATTTATGTGATTTAATTAATGAAATTTTTAAGACGGGAAATTTGGGTGTTACATTGAAGGGTTGGCATTAGGGTCGAATGTTTGCTAGGATTATACAATAAGAACAAGGATAAGGATATATCTGAAGAGTTTTACTCTTAAATATATTAATTATTAGTCAGTTGCTAAAGATATGCATTTGTAAACTTTAAGTAACAAAATTACCCTTAACACTAGATTATTCTTATTTCAAAACCATATATTGTTCAACACTGTTGTTGCAAGCTGCCTGCAGTCACTGCAGTCATATGATAACAACCGTTAGATTCATCCAAAGATTAAAAAAAAAGCCACACCTCCCTTTCTTAAGCTGAACAGCAGCTACAACACATTCGCTCTTCTGAATTGGGATTCCAATTCCGTGACATTAAGGCGGGCTATGTCATGTGACATAACCAATAAGAACGTGCCACGCGGCATCTTATCTATATTATATAAATTTGAGGGTTTTTCTCAAAGCTTTATAAGGAAATGTTTTTGTCAACCTATTTATGTGACATGTGGCACTCTCAACAAACCTAACATTTTCATGACATGTGGCACCATAAAATAAACCAAACATTCTCATGCACTTGGCATTTAATGTTATTAATTTTATTTTTATTTATGTTTCATAAAATTATTTTAATTTGATGTGTTTCTATTCATGGAATACAAAATGTATAATATATTTGAACTATTATTTTAATTGAACTTTTTCTTTTTACAAACACTTACACACAAGAATCTATTTATATCTAAGTTAATTTGTGTTTGAAATTTAAAGTAACAAAACCAAATAATACACTTCGATATATTTAGTATTTTCGTTCTTAAAAAAATAGTATATGTTGTATTTTTGTTAAGAAAAAAAAAGGATTTTATATGTTGTAATATTGCTACAAAAATGGATCAAGCAAAAATGTCACACTGCCTCTAACTTAGCATAGGAGATTTCCTAAAAAAAAAAAATAGAATAGAAGACTTTTTTATGATACACATTTAATGGTTATTAAAATAATTTATGGACATTAAAATTGACTCATGGCTAAATAATTTTGTAACTGAATTACCCTATATGACAGTTGTTTTTTCATAATGTTAAAAAAATAATGGTTATTATACCAAATTACGGTATGAAACAAGTCTATAAATTAGACATATGGGTTGATATATTTCACATCACAGTTCACAACTCTTATCCCTTCTTTTTTTTTTTTCTCTTTCTATGTCACTCTTTTTGTTTTTCTATTTGTTTATTTTTTTATTCTTTGTTCGTCATTTTTTTTCTTACTTTGATATCAATGCTCCAAGATTTATATTTCCTATATGTTGTGATTTTAATGAATCAAATGTTCACACAAAGATTGTTTAGTTTTTTTTAATTCTTTTCTCTTCATATTTTTTTCATTGATGTCAATGTTCCAAGAGTAATATTTCTTTCATGCTGCGATTTTGATGAATCAAACGTTCACATAAAAAAATAGTTTCTTCGTCTCTCCTATAAAAAAATTCTTCATCTCTCCTTTAATTTTTTTTCCCATGACTTATTTTATTATTCGTTATGCTTTTTATGACATTGTTTATGCTTTTTTGTTTTCTTTATTATTCTGTTTAAATTTATGGATGGTTCATAAATGATTACTATAGTTTTTTCTTTTTTTTACTTTTGTGGTTCATATGCATACAGGTGAATCAAATCAATAAATCACAAACAAGCACAAAAAATAAGAATATGGAGATATTATTTTATAGATGAAATCGATTATATGACAGTTGAGTTCAAGACAATATATTCTCCACACAAGGGCATAGAGGAAAAAAAATAGATGACATTATGACAAACTTTGAGATTCCAAAAAAATTAGTTGTTTTTAGAAAAGAATCTAGATAAATTTTCTACTATGATGAGTCACTCTTTTATGTCTCTTATACAAAGAAAGATTGTATAATTTTTTGTTATGATTTGTATGTAATCGGACTGAAAAAATGGAACAAAAGAGTATTATATTGATAAAAAAAATTAATAAATTAATTATCATTTTAATGTTTTTTACTACAATTAGTTCATAATGGAGTTTATCATTTTCTCCATTTTTTAAGGTCAGTTTAGTCGAAATCAAAAATAAACATCATGCACACACACTATCAAATGGCAACAACCAAGTTTCAATTCCAAACCAGCAATCTCATGTCCTCTTTTCTTCGGTAAATTGTATATTTGTTTATTGCTTACAAATTTTAGTATTTGTTATGGTTTTATTTGAATAATTTCTTTAAAAATTGATTTTTTTATTATGTGGTTGACAAAGAAAGCTATGACCAGTTGTTTACTGGACGGTAATCAATAGCAATAATTTTTGTTGTTGTTGAGGGAAGTAATAATCTTGATTGACATATTTAATTTATTCATCACAACACCATATATGTTGTAATGTAAATGGTAATTAATAAAAAAAACATTAACTCAGTAATATAGTTACAGCTCATTTAATCATTTTTCACAAAAGAGTAGAGAGAAAACTCTTTTTTTTAGAAAAATTTAAGAATGTCATGAAATAAACCTTTGACCAAATAATGAAGGAGTTTATATTTTTATGTTTATAAATCATGAAAATTATAGACATTATTATTTTTTAATTAAGACAAATATCAGTAAGTATCAACAATATTTTGAATGTAATTAATTTGGTACAAACTTTCTAAATAAGTGATCACATTGTAATATTTGAAATAAACATTGTAATATTTTGAATGAAATTAATTTGGTACAAACTTTCTAAATCAACGCTGATAGTCCCTATTGAGATTAATGGGGCACCATCTCTTACGATGGAAAAGGATAGTCTTAGGGCAGACCTGGTACGTGCTGCAAAGTTGATAATTTAGGACGAGGCTCCAATGATGCACCGATGGTGTTTTGAGGCAGTTGACCGATCAATGCGTGATATCATGTCCAAGACCGATCCCCTAAACGAGTTTAGACCTTTTGGTGGAATGACAGTAGTTTTAGGTGGTGATTTCAAGTAGATATTTCCTGTTGTCCGAAAAGAATCGAGGCAGGATATTGTTGATGCATCAATCAATTCATCAAAGATATGAGCTTAATTATTGTAATGTGTTGAGGCTTACTGTTAATATGAGATTCGGTGCATCTTCGGTACCTGCAGAGCAGGAAGAAATTGCTAATTTTGGCAAGTGGATACTCTCAATTGGAGACGGTAACGACGCTTCGGATGAGAATGGTTAAATGAAGGTAGAAATTCCTGAACATTTGCTCATATCAGACACAACAAATCTGTTGATGTCGCTTATAGACTTTGTGTATCCTGATTTGAATGATAACCTTGGTGACCCGTTATTTTTCCAGGAAAGGGAATAATCGCACCAACGCTTGATTCAGTTGAGCATGTTAACGAATATATGATGTCACTGATTCCATGTGAAGAGAAAAAGTATTTAAGCTCTGATTTTGTTTGTCGATCGGACGAAAATTCTGATATCCAGAGCGAGTGGTTGACAACGGAATTTCTTAATGGTATTAAAAGCTTTGGAATTCCAAATCACCGGTTGAAACTAAGGGTAAGATTTCAAGTTATGCTGATGAGAAATATCGACCAGGCCAATGGACTGTGTAATGGTATGAGGCTGAAAGTTACACATCTAGGGAAGATCACGATAGCTACTACCGTAATTACAGGAAAAGGGAAGGTACAAGGGTATTCATTCCCAGAATGAATCTTATTCTGAGTGATCCAAGACTACCCTTCAAATTCAGATGCAGGCAATTTCCATTCTAACTTTGTTTTACAATGACCACAAATAAAAGTCAGGGTCAATATTTATCTCGAGTGGGAGTTTATCTTCCTAAGCCTGTGTTCACACATGGACAGTTCTATGTCGCTGTCTCTCGAGTTACTTCTAGAAAAGGTTTGAAGCTTCTCATCTTGGATGAAGATAATAATGTTTGCAAGGAGACCGTAAATGTTGTGTATCGTGAAGTTTTTCAAAAAGTATGATCATTGGTTATGTTTTAGAATTGTTGTTGCTATAATTTAGAAAAACTAAAGTTGTGTATTGTTTGGAAGTCGTTCTTTTTTTAAAATTTCTTTGTTAGGCGTACTGGTCATTACAGGACATGCAATTTCTATATAAGCAGATCATCTTGCCATTGACTTTTAATTGATGCACTTTTCATGTATAACAATATGCGAAACTTTTTTTTTTTTACATCGTTGTCACCCTAAAATACAATATTTACATTAAACCATTAGTTTTGTTAAAAAATAAAAACAAATAACAATTGGCTTTTCTGTAGCCCAAATTATATTTATACACACCCGTAAAAAATTTAACGTTTGCATTTACATACTAGGTGTATACATCTGACACTGACTATTATATAAAAAAATATAAATTTTTTAGTTTTTATGATTAATAACATACATTATGCCAACAAATAATAAGGTACAATACATCGATGTATTTTTGCAAAAATATTTCATATGCTAAGTTTAACAATGAGTACATCATATACTACAAATAATTAATATAAGTATAACTCCAAATACTTTAATCGTTATGTGCAATGTTTAGATATTTTAAAATATATACAAAATTAAGATGATATTTTGTTCATGTCAAATTTAAATTATAACCACACTTATAACTTTAAGATAACATAATATAAAATCTATACATTTGATTAAAAAAAAAAATTTATTTCCCGTGCCAACACGGGTCACTAAACTAGTTTTTTAAAAAACAAAAAAAAAAAAAAGCATATGAAATAGAGAGAGAACGTAACATAGAGAGAGAACCGCCGTCCACCACCATAAGCTTCCACCCTCAGATGTAACGCCGCTCACAAGCACCTTGCTGTCATATTTACCTCCGAACAAGAGCCTCAAGCTGTCTTCTCCTCCGTCAAGGCTTTTTCTCCGGCCACCGTCGCAGAGGAAGTTGGTGCGGAAGGAAAAGAGTGTTGCTCAACGGCGACACCGATGTAGACACTGTTAGTTACAAAGAAGCGTTGCGGCGACGAAGATGCGGCGGCGAGAGGAGAAGGAAGAAAATGTCGAGGAAGCTGATGATGATGGCGGTGGTGTGGACGTGAAATCAGAGTTGTTTATTCCACATGAGAAGGATTAAAGGGGCTGTTAAGTAAGCGGAGGGCTTGTAATGGATGAGAATGGAAGCTGATGATGATGGCGGACGTGTGGTTATTCTGTTATCTCTCTATTTCACAGGCTTTTCTTTGTTTTGTTTTTTTTAAAATAAGATGCCACGTGGCACGTTCTTATTGGCTATGTCACATGACATAGCCCGTCTTAATGTCACGGAAGTGGAATCCTCTGAATTGATGGCAAGAACTAACAAGGAATTAAACTACAACAAAATTAGGGATTGAAATTATTAAAAAAAAAAAAGGGTAAATTACACTGACCTCTCCTAAACTTCTCTAGTTTCTTACTTAGCACTAACCTCCCTTGGTGTTAAACGCCGTTTAACTTCTGTCAAATTATATTAAGGAAAAAAAAACCAAAAAAACTCATGTTAACGTTGTCTTTTCATCTCATCCAAGCCCAAAATTTTCATTCCTCCATGGAAACAACACAGAAGACATGAAGCTCTTGTCTGTCTCTTTGGTTCTTGTCCATTAGATAGATTCCATTCACGTACATCATGCTTTTGTGGATATCTATTGTCCTGTTCGTTTTGCTGGTAATCCAGGAACAAAAAAAGAGCAATTTTCATGGTACAATTTATTTGAATATTAAGTTTCGTCCCAAACCCATTTGCCTTTGGAATAATCACAAGCTTCAATTGATTGAAATTTTTGTGAATTGTTGGGAGGAATATGTGACAAGAAATCAAAGCCAAAGAAATCTTTTGATGAAAGGTTACAAAAAATGACTGATAGAACGGAGAAGAAAAGCTTAGAACTTTTTGCAGATATTCTATGGTTTAGTAGATGAAGATTATCATAACTAGAAATAGAAAAGTAGTGGCTTTGCTTTTAACAAATAATTAACGGTGTTAAGTTATAAAGGGAGATATCCATCTAATTATGAGACTTCGGGGGAGGTTAATGTTTATTATAAAACTAGAGGAGGTGTTCGTGTCATTTAACGAAACCTCAAGGGAGATCAGTATAATTTATCAAAAAAAAAATGGAACTACGGCTAAATTAGGGTTGAGATTAAACGATTGGAGAAATAGAAACTTCTTCAAAGATACAAAAAAATCCAATTGAAAAAATAATAGCGCTGATTCCGTAAGTTTATAGTCTAATTTGATTTATATGTGAAATCCATTCAAGCTTATTTAAGTTAAATGTTGCAGCTGCTACTTCCTTTAGAAAAGAGAATGTGTTGTAGTTGTTGTTCAGATTAAGAAAGGGAGGTGTGGCTTTCTTTTAATCTTTGGATTAATCTAACGGTTGTTATCATGTGACTGCTCCCAGCTTGCAACAACAGTGAATCCAAATCCGTTCAACAGTGCATAGTAGATTCATCTTCTACACCACTTGGAGAAAATATGGCTCACCATTCCACTGCAAGCACGTGAAAAAAAAGAGTTAGACCAAATCTACCCAAATAAACAAAATATTGATCACTTTAAATTACTTTTAAATAAATGAAAACTAATTTCTAAATAGTAATTAAAAATAGAAAGCTCTCTAAAAGAGACGTTACCAGATCCAACAATATTTTGAAAAGTATCAGTTGACTTCACAAAACTTTTAAAGTAAAGTTTAAGGGTTTTAACTTCATTTTTCTAAAGAATATATTGATGAGATTCTTTTGTTAATGCATTCATATATGGAAAAAATAGTGGATGTCAGAGGTGATGGTAATTATGAATTTTGAGTTGTAGTTGAGCATCTTGATCATGTTGAAGATAATTATGGTTTAATTCATCTTGCATTTCATAGAGTGAAATATTCATAAAGTGATTATATGTCATTCTTTGGGTCTCATGCACGTTTTAAATATATTCGAGATGGTCTGTACTTTTCAAAGTCGAAGAGTGGAATTGACCCGAAAAAGATATGGTCGATGTTTCTAGATATGCATCACATTATTGCAACTTGCTATAATAAAGTTGTAGTTGAGTTGTTAAAGCATCAAAACAAAGTTTCTAAATCCTTTATCCCAATTTGAGGTCATCCGTCACTTAATCCATATCCGTACATCTGTACATTCAGGGACGGCCCCACGTTTGGCCTTGTGAGTGCCGTGGCCCTCACTTTGTTTTGAAAATGTTATTAATTAATATTAAATACGTACAAAAAAAAATTCAAATTAAAAGCAAAAATGATAACTGGACACGGTTTCTATGACACAATACAGACACCATGGCTAATTTTGCCATTTTAACGTTAAAAAAGGGGGTAATTTTGTAAATGCCAATGTATCATCTTCTTTCTCCCTTCCCAGCGTCTTCTCTTATCTCTCAGACCACCCACCCACTTCTCTCTCTCTTCTCTTTTCTCCCTCATCGCTGAATCGACCAACCATCGTTGCACCGCTGTACTCTGATCTTCTCGCCACCACCATCATGCTATTCTCACCACCACTGTCACAACCACCTCATCATGTTGTCCCCACCACCATCTTCTCTAGATCCTTCATCACCACCACCACATCGTCTGCAACCGCCGTTCACCTTCATCGTTCTCAACCGCCGTTTCAGGAACAGATCTCTGTGACAACAAGGTTTGTAAGGTCAATCTCATTTTCAATCAAAGACGACAGTTGTCCAAGAAACAAGTTTTTGTTGATTCATCGACGTCGTCAACTGATCGTTGTCGCAGGTCATTTCATCAATGGAGACGACGACAGAGGTGATCGAAAAATGCTTGTTTTGACTAAGACATGAGAGAGGGAGAAGGAGTGAGAGAGAAAGCATCCCAACGTATTTCCAGAAAATGAAGGGAAAGAAAGGGAAAAAAATTATGTATTTATGAACAGTATATACGTATACGGTGTCTGTATTGTGTTAAAAAAACTGTGTCCAGTTATCATTTCTGAATTAAAAGTCTATCTTTCTCCCTTGTGTTTTGTGTATTGTCTTAAACAGTTCGGGATCCTCTTCCTTCTGGTTCAGCAATTGGAGCCCCCATGGCCCTATTGGTAATCATATGCCTATCATTGATATACATGATCTCCATCTATCTGTCAAAGATGTTCTCTCTGTTAATGATAATCACACTCAAGCTTTATACACCACTCTACAAGCAGCTATTGAGGATTACATCAACACTACTCATTTTCGTTTCAACAACACCATTGAAGACACTGTAATTTGGGCTTACAACAAAAATGGAAGCTACACTACTAAAAGCGGCTATGCTTGGCTTCTTTCCCCCAAAGATACAGTGGTCGATTCTAGCTCTCATCATTCTTGGACTTGGATTTGGAGATTGCAAGTTCCGGAAAAATATAAATTTCTCATATGGTTAGCTTGCCACAATGCCTCCCCTACTTTATCTTTGCTTCATCATAGGAATATGGCACCTTTGGCCACCTGTGCTCGTTGCGGAGATCATGATGAAACCTTTCTTCATTGTGTTCATGATTGTTGGTGTTCTAGCAACATTTAGCACAAAATTGGTTTCACAGGTACTGATTTCTTCACTGTTCAAAATGCTTATGACTGGATAAAAAAATAGCACCTCAGATAACCGCTCAACTCTCTTTCTTGCTGGTCTTTGGTGGGTTTGGAGGAACCACAATTTAATGTGCCTAAATAATGAAACTTGGTCTCTGACTCGTCTTTGCAACAACATTCACAATTCAACGGATGCAATCCAATCAAGCTTTCAAAGAGATGGCAGCTGCTTAGGATCCCCAACCCGCGCGGGCTTTGTAGGTGTCTTCTGTAATAGTGTAGGCTTTTATCTATCAGGCTTTTCAGGTTTCATTTCCAACTCTACTGATATCCTCTTGGCCGAACTCACAACTATTTACCATGGGTTGAGTAAGGCTATTGAAAAGGGCGTAGATGATTTGATATGCTATTCTGACTCTCTTCTCTCCATCAATCTCATCTCTGCTAACACGCCGCAGTTTCATATCTATGCGGTGTTAATTCAAGATATTAAAACATGTTATTCAGCTGTAATTACTCCCTCGAGCATACCCTCAGAGAGGGAAATCAGTGTGCTGACTACCTGGCTAAACTAGGAGCTTCCTCAGATGTGGAGATTTACACCCACTCCTCGCCTCCAATCGACCTCCTTCCGTTGCTAAGGATCGACGCATCAAGAATTTTCTTTACTAGGTCCTAGTTTTCTTTTCTTTTTTCTGCTCTTTTTGTTCGTTTCTTTAACCTTGTAACGAAAAAAAACATTATAAAAAATTATACTAGAAATCATAAGAAAAATGAACGGTTAAATGATTTTTAAGTTACTTATATTGAAAGGGGAAATGCTTGTTATGGCGAAAACAAGCTTCCTGAATCTTCACGACCCATTTTAGTAGCCAATTATATTCCTTAATTTATGGTAACCGACATTTATGGTATGTGATGCATTTTTTTTTGTTACAACTGAAATCTGCTATCGGGATAAATTTGTGAGAAAATTTCTCGCGAGGTATAGCACCTCCCTATTGAAAGTGATATTTTTATTGAACAATTTCTATTGTACACTCAAACATTTGAGTGTACCGAAAGCACCCGATCGTTAAATTAATAGTTAAATGATTTGTTTTTTTGAAAAAAATATCTATCATTTACAATTATAAATTTATAATAACTAAATGAGTTTATTTTTTTCTAAATTTTAATACTCATAATAATGGATATTGATAATTTTTTATGATAATTAAAAAAAATTAGTTTGATTCTTATAAACAATGAAATAATGTTTTTCTTTTGAAATAATTTATTTAAATGGTATTTTTATTTCATAAAAGTGATATTAATTTAATAATTTATAAAACAAGTGTATCAGTACAGTTCAAGTATGAGTGTACTATAAAGCACTCAATTTATTGACATTGAAAAAAAGTAAATTTTTCTATATTTATATATTATGAAAAATCTCATAGAACAATTACGATATTTATTGGTACCAATTTATTTACGTGTGTGTGCGCTCTTGTCTACACTACTCAAAATTTTTGTGTGCATCGTTGTGAAGGATGGGTTTCCACTCTTTCTCGCATTTCTGGAGTGGAAACGGTACAACAACCCAAAGGTGAAAATTGAAAAGGTAAACAACAGTAGGGGTATGCATAAAAATTAGATCAGCTGACCCAAACTGAAAATCTGGTGAACCAACCTAGAAAAGCCCAATCCACTTTCATTTGATCTGATCCAATCCATTTTTAAAAAAAGTAAACCGGGTCGGATACCAATTAGTTTAGAGAATAATAAATTAATGTTTATGATTAAAATATTTTTAATTTTAAAAATATTATAAGTGCATAGATTAAATTTGAAGAATTCATGTAAACCATCCAAAACCCTCAAAACCCCCCTCGAATGTAATTTTTGAGTTCCCTCAAATGAGGGGGATTTTGTATTATGAAAAAAAATGAACCCCCAAAGACTTCTCCTCCCAATATCATCTATTTCTTCCCGTTATTCTTTTTTTTTTTTTTTTCCAAACTCTTCCCCTAGCTCCCTTGCCCTCCAAACAAAGCCTTAGATAATTTAAGGGAAAATATGTGAGTACCTGAACCAATGCCCTTGAGTCCCAGATTGCCTTGATGGGTAATTTTTTTAATGTAATTCAATGTCATGGTCCTTTTGGAGCTAGAAGGAGGGATATCCAGAATTATCCATGGTTTAGGCCTTAACCCATATCAGAACAATGCTCATTAAAATCAAATTGTCTCTCATAAATTACAGTTCAGGTCCCACACATAAATATGAGTGATGGTAAAGATGATTGTGACATATACACTCTATGTTTTTATGGATGGTGTATGAAGATCAAATTATATATACTAAAATAAGACCCACGCGTTGCGCGGATCTATAATATGCTCGGGATATTTTACAATAAATCATAAATAAATTTAAAATAAATCGGAAGATATTGAAATAAAATACAAACTATATTTGTAATAGAGACATGTAATAATAAAATACAGATTATTCATGGCCATCATTTGAGAAGGCATGCATATAAGAATTTTTATAAAGGTTGGTATATATATATAGTTCCATTAACCTTACTACATAATTATTGAATAGTGTCATGAACAAATTCTCTGCATTCAACTGTGAAGACTAATGTAGTTTTGTGAAACTTAACTAGGCAAGAAATTCTTCCCAAGAGTTTTCACGTTGTTGTATGCCTAAACTCTGGTTCGAACTTAGAATAATGGTTGACTAGAAGAGATTTGTGTCGTCTCATCTAAGTGCTTGTGGGTTGTGGCTATAAAAGGGTATTGTAAATGTTGTCGTGACTGTCTGAGGACGATTAGAATTACTCATTTCTTTGGTGCACATGTTCTTGAACCGTTTTTTCATACATTGAGAAGCAATATATTGCGAGATTAAAGAGAGCATTAAGATGTTTTCAAGAAAAGGAGAAAAACAAATTGTGCATGAGATGCTCTAGCCTCAGGTGCTTTGGTGAGTCCTTATTTCATTCATACACACCGTCACAGTAAAGATTTTTACACCGTCAATCAATCATAATCGTTTGAGCATGAAAAATGTTTGACTTTAATAATTACTTCTAAAGTTACACGTTTATTGGTTTTGATCTTTTGACAAGGATTTTTTGTATTATAAAAATTACACTCATGCAATATGCAAGACATAAAGTATATGATTGATCCTGAGTTTTTTGTTTCCTTCCTAATACAGTGCATTTGTGTTTGTTTAAGATAGAAGTTTTCGTTTTCAGATTTAAGCCTTACATTGGCACATTGAAATCATAATTCTTTTCTTGAGCTTTTTTATTTTGTGAAAAGAAATTATAGTGGTAAGAAGAAAATGATAAAAAAATGTAAAAAAAATAAAAAATATCATAAAAAGGATTAATAAAAAGATATCTGCATAGAAAGGATAAGAATGCGTAGTACATGAAAGGATGAATGAAAGATAGATGGCTCGTAGGTAATTAACTAAGTGATTGCTGATCCAAAACATCTCAACTATCCGCAAAAAAAAATCAATTATTGTGGCTCATATGACTTGCAAAGGATGATATACAAAAGAAAACAATAAAAGATCATCTTTTCTTCTCATTGTTGCTCCGAATTCGTCAGTCATGTCCAGTTCTTCACTTCCAATTCCACTTGGAAGCCTCCAGTCAAAATGATACAACAATATTGCAAGGGCAAGCTCAATATTTCTCAAACCAAATGTGCTCCCCGGGCATATTCTTCTTCCGGCACCAAAAGGAATGTACTCAAAATTACTCCCTTTATAGTCAACTAGTATGGACACCCGTGCCAAGCACGGGCTAGAATTTTGTCATATTTAATAGAGAGAATATTGTGATGTATCAAGCGTCAATATTGGATAAAATATTGGAGGTTGAAGAACAAATACGTGAAAAATAAATCATATACTTAAGTTTTTAAATTTTGGATGAAGATGTTTTCATTCTCACTTGTGTGGTTGCTCTTTCTGCAATGTGTCAATTCACACAAGTGTTGGCTCCCCATAAGTACCAATGGTGATATCAGATCCGCTTCAATTTTTTTGGGGAGCGGAAGTGATTCGTGGTGGTGGATCGCAGACACAGAGAGTCTCATTCTTAATGGAGAGATGTTAATGTGTTAAGTGTGAGTTAAAATAACACATTAAATGCAATAGTAGATGTTGAGCAACATATAAGTGAGATGACTCATATATCTAATGTCTTAAGATTTTGGCTGAATCTGTGATTTCAGTCCTGCTTGTGTGCTTGTTTTTAACCTAATCTTATGATACAACCAAATAAAGGTTCCCACGAAAGTCTCAATATTATGATGATTTGTTTTGTTAGTTTTTTGGTGTCATTTGTTTAATTTTGTATCTTAAATTTTAGTTTTGGAATGCAATTCATTTTCAAGCAATTTTGTATTCAACCTCTATTATATTAAATTCCTTCACATATATTCTTTGGTACGATTTGACAATGAAAAAATGTAGACGTGTTCTGATACGTTAATAAAATACATGTTTATTAGACGTTTTAAATTGATGTGATATATTTTTTAATGAATCTATTATTTTGGTAGCATAATTACCTGGTAATTTCCAAGCCCTTCGACAAATTCATAAAATTACCAGCAAATCATTTTTATTCCCTACACTCTCACAAATAAAGCACACACTCCTTAGTTTTTCCCTTAACATTTGTCTCGTGCACAAATTCTTTTTTCATCTTATTTCTTTTTCTAATTTACTTTCTCTTTTCTATTAAAAAAAAAAGTAACAAAGACACCCCTCTATGAAACCACCACCAACCATATTTTTTTACCTTGCTATGCCTTTGAGCTTATTTGATTATTTCATCATATGATAAATACATATAATCTTATACTTGAGGGAAATACGTTAATGTGTCATGTGTGATTTAAACTTCTACATTACATGTAAGAGTAGATATTGAGCAACATATAAGTGAGAGGACTGATATATCCAAAATCTTAAGATTTTGAGTTTAGATGTGGTGTGAATTTCATGTGTGGGGTTTCTCTTGGTCAAATGTTATGATCAAACTCATTGTAGGCACTCTAAGAACTCTGAACATCGTGATGACTTGTTTTGTTAGTTTTTGGATTTCTTTTGCTTAATTTTTTTATATTAAATATACGTTTTTGGAAGTCATTCACTTTTATGCAAAGGTTTTTATCCAACCTCTAAGTGCTTGAACCGTGACTATTGTGTCGTCTCATCTAAGTGCTTGTGGGTTGTGGCTATAAAAGGGTATTGTAAATGTTGTCGTGACTGTCTGAGGACGATTAGAATTACTCATTTCTTTGGTGCACATGTTCTTGAACCGTTTTTTCATACATTGAGAAGCAATATATTGCGAGATTAAAGAGAGCATTAAGATGTTTTCAAGAAAAGGAGAAAAACAAATTGTGCATGAGATGCTCTAGCCTCAGGTGCTTTGGTGAGTCCTTATTTCATTCATACACACCGTCACAGTAAAGATTTTTACACCGTCAATCAATCATAATCGTTTGAGCATGAAAAATGTTTGACTTTAATAATTACTTCTAAAGTTACACGTTTATTGGTTTTGATCTTTTGACAAGGATTTTTTGTATTATAAAAATTACACTCATGCAATATGCAAGACATAAAGTATATGATTGATCCTGAGTTTTTTGTTTCCTTCCTAATACAGTGCATTTGTGTTTGTTTAAGATAGAAGTTTTCGTTTTCAGATTTAAGCCTTACATTGGCACATTGAAATCATAATTCTTTTCTTGAGCTTTTTTATTTTGTGAAAAGAAATTATAGTGGTAAGAAGAAAATGATAAAAAAATGTAAAAAAAATAAAAAATATCATAAAAAGGATTAATAAAAAGATATCTGCATAGAAAGGATAAGAATGCGTAGTACATGAAAGGATGAATGAAAGATAGATGGCTCGTAGGTAATTAACTAAGTGATTGCTGATCCAAAACATCTCAACTATCCGCAAAAAAAAATCAATTATTGTGGCTCATATGACTTGCAAAGGATGATATACAAAAGAAAACAATAAAAGATCATCTTTTCTTCTCATTGTTGCTCCGAATTCGTCAGTCATGTCCAGTTCTTCACTTCCAATTCCACTTGGAAGCCTCCAGTCAAAATGATACAACAATATTGCAAGGGCAAGCTCAATATTTCTCAAACCAAATGTGCTCCCCGGGCATATTCTTCTTCCGGCACCAAAAGGAATGTACTCAAAATTACTCCCTTTATAGTCAATGGTGCTGTCAAGGAATCTCTCTGGATAAAATCTCTCTGGTTCAGTCCAGTAATTTGGATCTCTTGCAATTGCCCAAGCATTGACTATTACCTTACTCTTAAGAGGTATGTGATAACCATTTATCTCACATGCCTGACGACATTCTCTTGGCAGCAAAAGAGGCGTTGGAGGGTGTAACCTCAATGTTTCTTTGACAACTGATTTCAAATAATCGAGTTCGTTGATGTAATTTTCAACAACCCTTCCTTTCTTTCTGAAAACCTCTCTCACCTCATCTTGTGCTTTCTTCATTATTCTTGGTTCCCTTATCATTTCTACCATTGCCCAATCTATGGTGCTTGCTGATGTCTCACCTCCAGCACCAAAAATGTCCTGAAAAGTAGCTATCAATAAGGTCAAGCTAATCCAAGAGTGTCTAAAGTGATATGTAAAAAGACAACATGTATATAGAATCCAATGCTACAGATAAGACATAAGATGTGGGAAGGTTTTCAATATTCATTTAAATTTTACTGGAGTAAACAAGTTTTTCTTCTTGAATGTATTTGGAAGAGGTTAATTCGCTTACCAGAATTATGGCCTTGATATTGTTTTTTGTTAAGGTAAACTCCTGGTTGCTACCATCCTCGTATTTTAAGAGAACGTCTACCAGATCTTCTTCTACTTTATCTTGCTCATCTTTGGCTTTTGTGTACTTTTCCTCTTTATGCTCATTGATAATGTTCTCTAATATCTGATCAGTTTGTCGATGAAACCTCTCAAGCTTAGGCCTCATACCAGTAACAAGCTGTAACCATTTAGCTGAGGGAAACAAATCTCCCAAGTCAAAACCCCCTGCAATCTTTATTGATTGTTTTACCACTGATATAAATTTGTCTTGGTCTTTGCATTCATTGCCAAAGGCAGCCCTCGATACAATCGTGTATATTGACGAACGTACAGCTTCAGTAATATTGATTGGTGATCCGTTCTGTGAAGCAATCCATTTGACAAGATTGGAAAACACTTCTTCTCTAATTGGTTGGTATGAGTTCACCCTTTTTAGGCTCAGAAGCTCCAATGTGCAGATTTTCCGTAGCTGTCTCCAATAATTACCATACGGAGCAAAAGCTATATTTGTGGAATTGTAAGACATTATTTCAGTAGCAAGGATTTGAGGCCTTGATGCAAAGTGAATATCATGGGTTTTCATCACCTCGCTAGCACACTCGGGTGATGAAATTACCATAGCAGAAACCTCTCCAAGTTGAAGATGCATCAGGGGTCCATAATTTTTGGCCAAGTCTCTCAGTTTTCGATGGGGTTGAGAACTTAACAGATTGTGTATATTTCCTAAAAAAGGTAACTTTGTAGGCCCTGGCGGTATGTTATAAGTTGAGTAACTTTTCGTCTTTCTTATCTTTTGTACTATAAGGGTTAAGAGGACAATGGAGAAAATATAAGGCAAGTAGAGGACTAGTAGAGCCATGGAAAGGATAGTTTGAACTATATCCTACTAGCTAGTGTCCTTATATATACAGCATATACACTATTGAGCACTCTCCAGTACCACCACAGTGTCCTAGTACATTTTGTGTTTGTTTTATGCTCTGTCATTATCTTTAGTTTGTCCTATGTTTGGTTTCTTCTCCAAAATGGATCAATATCTTCTATTTAAACGGTTGAACTTGATTTATTAGCACAGATGCAAAGGTTCCATTGTGTCCAATGAAATCATTTTCTTCTCAATAAGAATCTGACATCATCATACGGCACCGTTTGACAAAATTGAAATTGATGGCCTTGTCCATCAATATAAGACTGACAAAATTGAAAGGGACAAGATAGTTTTCAAAATGGCTATTTTTTATATACTTACTTTCTACAATATTATTTTGACATCATCATCACCACACAGCCGGCCAAAGAAACAAATGCATGGCATGTATATAATAATACTCTTATTCTTATAATATTACATGATATTATCTTATATTCTAACATATGCAAACAACTTATCTTGGCCTGATCCTCATTAACATTTTGTATTAGGTTGGAGTAATGAAGAACTAATAAAATTAAATAATGTTTATGAACAAAGTATGTATTTAGTCACACCTATTCTTCTGATTCCAAAGTATGTAAGAAATTATTCATTTTTGTAATAGCCTACTTATTTCAATTGGCAGTATGTCTATTTTGTAATATAATAACTGCAATTATAAAAATGAGCCTGCAGAATGTCTAGTAAGCATGACCCTTTTTGGAATAATTAAATCCAAACAGAGAAAGCTCTAACTTCAAGATCTGTATCCTTAGAAAAAAGTCCATAGTACGAGGAAGACTTTCAGTTTCCTTTCGTCATTTTTCAATAGATTCTCTTTGCCATTATTAGAAGAGCAGGTTTTTTTTTTTTGTTACAACAAGAGCAAGTTGTTAATCATGTGATTTGTTTAGCTTATCTGCTAAAATATTTGAAAATGTTTGTCAGTGTTAGCTTTAGCAACATGATTTTTTATTTATAAATATGACTCTTTCAGGAAGAAAATATATTGTTGAGTTTTAAGTTTTTGGACACAGAATGATAACGAATAATTTTCTATATCTGATATATAACTCTAACCATGTTTGGATAAATTTGCATAAGGCAATTAATAAACCAGCATAAAATTATGTTGAATCTTTTATGAAAAGTAACACTTTAAACAACAATTAAATCGGGAAAAAGAATACCTACGAGTCCATTAAGAGAAACCTTGAAAAAAGACTTTAATCTATATGGATCTTCTGAAAAAAAGAATAACAGTAGATTTGTTAAGTAAGTCATGACTTTAATCTATGTATATGATACTATTCTAGACAAATCAAGGGAAGAAAGACCATAATCAACCAAAAGCAAGAATTAATTTATATAAACACAATAACTCATGTAATTAAAATTGTGAAACTAAGCATTCCTTCAATTATGGACAATAACACAAAGTAGCAAACTACACTTTTTAAAAACCAAACAGTCAAGGTGCAAAGTCAAGGAGAAGCTGGAATACCGGCGTGGCGCATGAGTTAGTATTGACAAGCAAAGCGATTTATTGATCTACCGAGGATAATAAGTTGCTTGGTAATGATGTCGCAAATTAATACCATATGCCCCAGATGAAAGACCTGTGTAAGAAGGCATAGTTGGGGCAGGGGCCACCATGCCAGACGGAGTGGCTGGCGAGCTCGTGTATGGGTTTGGCTGGCATATTATTGAGTCGTCTGCTGGACCAACTGAAGTGGATGTTCGAGGAATCTTCTTCATCCCATTTTGCTGCTGCTTCTTTATACTTCTTTTTTGTTTGCATAGTTGCAGTCGACGTTGAGTTAGAATAGAAGCTGGTGTTCTGTCTTTCATCTTTGAATTCGAACCTTTCAACTGCTCTATACGCTGCTCAAGGCTAGCTAGTGGATATTCAGATTCCAGCATATGATTCTCAATAATCTCAATTACCGATTTCAGTGCACGCATTTCTCTAACAGTAATTTCCATCTGCAAAAATGCATCAATGAATAAAGGAGGTGGCACCATGCATTATGTTATCAATCAAGGTGATACGTACTTACCTTTGACTTTCCTTCCTGGGAAAGTCTTCTAGCAAGTTCCTTAGAATCATCCACGTATGCTTTCAAAATAGGAACAGGTGGAATCTTATGAACAAGATTAAACTCAAAAACATACTTGACAGCAAGAACGTGTTTTCCCCTACCAACAAGTTTGTGAACAATCTCTGTAGAACACAAACAAACACTGCCTTACGATTAAAGATACTTAAGAGGGTAAAATAAAAAATTGGGCATGTTAGCATACATATACCATTAGAAATACATGAGACGAATACCATGCTAATTATTACTATATCTTTTAATTACTCTTGGTTATGCACTCTCTCTCTCTTGGTTATTTATATATTTAAATACACAAAGTTTTCATCAGCAGCGAGATAATTAGGGAAAACTTTCCCAAGTTATTCCTTAAAATTAAGTCATGTAAGTCGCACATAAAAAACATCTGACATAAACTTCAATTGCCATTCACTTTTTCTTTTCTGTCTTTCATCAATCAATATCATTGGTGACAATTCAATACCCCCTATGAAGAGGTACGTGCCCAAAACTGGTATCGGGTAATCATCCTACCCGATTAAATTATGGATATGTTTGATTTTTTCTTTAGTTGGTATAAGAGGACTGTTATCGCGATTTTCGGGTGTCAAATCATTGATTAGATTTGAACCTTTCAATCATTGATATCTCTATTTTTTTTGGGGAAAGGTAAAATCGAGAGAAAACCTTAGAAATTCCGAGTTCGGGGCTGATTTCACTACGGGAAGGTGTTAGGCACCCGCAATGACTATAGTATCCTATAGGAACCGTTTTACTATGCTTTACGTGTACGCTTTGCTTTTATCGCTATTTGTAAAAAAGATTGGTTTTAAGAATGAGAGGAAGAAGATTGGATCTTATTTTATTGGACTTGGAGAGATTTTGGATCTCTTACCTACATACCCTTTTAAGGGATCAAAATTCCATGTAGTTCTCTTTCAAAATGTTTTTGTGGGTTTAATTTGTTTTTAAAGTTTGAAAAAGATTTTGAAGAAGGGAAGGAGGCCGTATAGGCATTAGAATTGAAAAGAAAAAGAAAGCATTTGGTTGGTTCAATTGTTAATGAAAACGGTTAAAGTTTGAAATTAATTGCATTTTGATTTGATTAAGAAAATAAAGGGAAAATCCTTTGGAGTTTTGACTCCAAGGTTTATTTGGAAAATATTTGAAGTGATGGAAGTTATTTGTTTTTAAAAAGATTAATTTTCTCTAAGTATCGCGCATCCTAAACATACACCTAAACGATAGACATACAACGTGTGTGCGTGTGTCGGTGCATGTGTCGGTGTACATCATTATAGTCCATAGTCCTTTACATCGGGTCCTAGTTTACATTCTATAGTCTTGCATGAATTTAAAAAGAAAGCAAAAACTAACCTAAAATATTACATGAGATAGTAGAAAGTTGCATAAAAACTAAAAGAAAGAAAAAGGTGGAAATGATGTAATGCTTCTAAAATGCTTAAGGCATGGAATGAGAGGATCAATAGTAAGTAGAGAAATGATAATATGAATAATAATGCATGAATGGTGAAATGAGCAAGCAAGCACTAAACAAATCGCAAAAGATGAAATGAACATAACCAAAACTATTAAGCAAATTGCGAAAGAACAAATATCTAAAACAATGCAAATGACACTAAATTAAGACCTAAAATCTAAACTAAGCTCCATAACCTATAACCTTTACCCAAAACAGCACCCTTTTTCTCTTTTTGTAAGAAAACATTTCAAGAATCAAGGAGAAATTATGAGTCACACTTAACCCTAAAATCAACACATTTTACCAACAAATTGCATTTCAAAATCAACAACTAAACTTGTCAAATGGGAAGCTATCAATTAAACTTGCAAAGGGAAATTAACAAACAAAATTGTAGCATTGTGGATTGTAAGCAAACTTGTAAAATAAGGGGTCATTATTGAGCATATGAACTAGAGGGCTAAGGATTAATTTGTAAAGCAAGAAATGATCCATTAAGTTTGAAAACCAAAGAATTAACAATTAGGCATGCAAGAATGTAGAAATAGCATGAATTCAGAGATGAACACATCACAAAAATCATATATCAAGTATCAACACCATAGAGCAAAAATTGGATCCAAAATAGTGCAAGAAAATTCACAAAAATCATTAAAACATGTAATCCAATAAAAAATTAGCGCACATGCTTTTTATTCACTGTAAAGTGTGAAAACACCACAAAACAATGAAAACATATCAAGAAACATATGGTAATTTTTTAGGAATTTTTGCGAGAAAATTAACATGCGTAGAGGTGCAAATAGCAAAGACTGGGGTACACACAGTAACAGAATCAAGAAAAAGGGTAAAAAAAACTAAGGCCTGCGGGTAAAGAGCCCAAAACCCACGGATCTGATGGATCCAGATCAAGCTAATGCTCTAGGAGCGTTGGATTGATCCAGATCCATCAGGATCTGAATCAAATGGCCAGGAATGGAGGAGAGTGGGGCGGGTTTGGGTCAACCCGACCCAAACGCGTGTATAAAAGGGGTTTTGCCCCGTTTTCCTTCATTTTCTAGTCCGTTTCTCTTTCTTCTTCTCTCATTCTTGCGCCGTTCTTCCCTTTGTAAACCCTAACCTGAGTTTGATTTGGAGATTTGAGCCTAAAGTCTTCGGAAACCTTGAGTTCTGATTCTGTTTTCTCGATTTCTTGGCCTGAACCTGAAATTCGAACGGTAATCTTCTTCCTCTCCTTCTCAATTGGTTCGGATTCCTTGAATTCTCATTCCTTCTTCTTCTTCTTCGTGATCGTGTTTGAGTTCGCCGCCAATGGTGATGAACTCGCACTGGAATTGCGAAGGAAAAACGATCCGGTGATGAATATTCGTCAAGAATCTCTGAGGATTGATGAATTTCCCTGCTGATTTGTGTTTGATTCTGATTCTGGAAAATTCTAGGGTTTGTTCATGATTCTTGATGATTTTCTGTTTTGATTCATAACTGAATAGAGAGAGAATGTGAATTTGTGTTTGTGATGTGGCGCGTGATTAATGGATCCTTCTCTGACTGGTACAGTGCATAGCCTTTTATAGGCTGCCATGTGTGCATTTGGACCAATTGCATTGTGACATCTGGACATGGAACTGCTTGCGTGGCCTCTTGGACTTGAATCTGAAAAAAGAACTCAAGGACCAAAATGAAATTCTAAAGAGTTTGGGACTAAACTGCAAAATAAAAAAAGAAGAAAAATTGGACTGTTTTTGGGATTTAAAAAGGAAATTGAACTGTTTTTGAGAATTAAAAAGAAATTGGGGCGTATTTGTAATAAAGTATAAAATCTGGACTGAATTGCAATTATCATAAAAATTTGGACTAAATTGCAAAAAGTTAAAAAAGTAAAACTGGTAAAAAGGGTAACTTGAAACAACGTAAAGTGAAACAGTTAAAACTGACAAAATGGACTAAAACGAACAAACTACCAAAATGAGGTATTTTAAAATACCTCTCTGCCCAAAAGTCAAATAACGTGAAAAGACTAAAATGCCCCTGGGGACCAAAATGACTCAGACTGACTCAAATGCAGTGCTGAAATGATTTTTAAACAGAATTTGACAAAAGATTTGTGCAGACAATTTGAAAAGATTCAGAGACAAATGCAGGGGTTCAAAAATGGGTTCCATTGCGGGAAATGACCAAAATACCCCTTTTGTATGATTTTATGCAAAAATTCAAAAGACTGAAACAGTAATGTATGCAGCTGAAGCACAGTGGAAAACACGGTGGATTTGAAAGCATTAGAAAATAGCAGAGGAATTTGAGAGAGTATTTTTAGGTCCAAAATGAGGGTATGACAGCTGCCCCTATTTAAGTTTCTTTGTCTGGAGAGTCAAGAGACGGAGTCTTTGGCTTGACGCGACGAAGATACTTAAATATCGACATTTGCACTGATTTTGGGCGTAAAAATACGTTTGTAAATGTCATGTATGCCATGCAACATTTGTGTCATGAATGCAAGACAAACTGAGAATTGAATTTAACAAAATATGTCGTATCCATTGCGGGACTGATTGACATTAACAAGATAACAAAAACAGAGTATGTCGTATCCATTGCGGGACTGATTGACATTAACAGAATAACAAGACTCACTGGGGAGACTCGATAGCGAATTTGACAGGTACAAGCTGTTCTTGGGTGCGAACTGGCCACTTGACCGAGAGTATTGACAACAAAGGGCGCAAGCTGCTCTTGTATTTGAGCTGGTCACTTGGCTGAAAGCAAATATAGAAAGCACAAGCTGTTCTTGGACACGAACTGGTTACTTGGCTGGAAGGAAAAGTAAGAAGCACAAGCTGTTCTTGGACACTGTCATACCCCATTTTTTGACCGTTTTGTTTTCTTTTTTTTTTACTCGGCATCTAAATTCGTTTTACCGGGTTATTTTCTCAAATTTCTACATTTTATTTCACGGTATTTTATCAGTTTTTTTTTTTCTCAACATTCTACATATCTATATATCAGCGATTTATCTACACGCTTTGCAAACATTTTACTCGTCTTTTCACAAATTTGTGTCCATATAAATCTTATTTTTATCTATTCGTTTTACAGCTTTCCGCTGTTATTTTCGCATTTTTTACTTGCTTTCTAAACCGAGAAGTCTTGTCATTTCAGACGAAATTTCGGCAGAGAGGTTACTTTGAAGTACCTCATTTGGTTCCGAAGGGACAGTTTTAAGTTTTTATTTACTTATTCATTTCTCTTTTATCTGTTTTTAGTTTGCTTTATTTAAAGAAATTTATTTATTCTATTTTATTATTTATTATTTATCATTTTTATTTTATTATTTACTTCTTTTTTACTTTAATTTTCGTTTTTAATTTATTTAATATTTTTTTGGTCCAAATTTTGGTCTTTGACCACGTGTCAGTCCGTAATTGGTCCATGTCTTTGTGCTGTCATTTTTTGTATCAGAGACCCACCAGGGGTATTTTAGTCATTACAATGTACCAGAGAACCCTAGGGGTGATAGCCTATAAATAGACTGTCATTTTTTCACACTGCCCAAGAAAAAAAAACACTGTAGCAGCCGCAAGAAAAACTCCCACACAAACAACAAAAATTCCAGCAGCAAGAGGAAAGAAAATCAAAACCTCTTTTTTCTTCAAGAACAATATGAACCTCATACACAAAATTTCCATGAAACCATGAACATCACATAAACACACAAACTTTTCCAGCAACATCACATAAAAGTCATAAAATCACACAAAACCACCAAGAACAAAAATTTCGGACTCTTCCCTTACCACCACCACTAGGCCGAATTCGGCCATAGGCTAAGGAAGAGGTAGGGACGTTTTTTGACCGGATTCAACAACCATAAGCTCAAATCCGAACTTAAGCATCCAAGAAAAGGTAACATAAACTCTTTTAGGTTTTGTTTTGTGTTGGCCGAACCTAGATGTAGTTCTTTTGTCTTTTTTTTGTTGAAATTTGTTAAGAGAAGAGGAGAGAGAAGCTTAGACCCAAAACTTTTTTAAAACTTCATTTCTAGATCTACGAAAAACTACTCACCCCTTTTTGATTTTGTTTGCGGATTTGGAACAAGAAGAAGGAGAGGAAGATTTTGATGTAAAAAATTTCAAAAAAAAATAAGTTCGGTACTCCGACGCGGTGGCGCCGCCACCGGAAACCGGCTGGCCGCCGCGTCGGAGGTCCTCTCCTCCCTCTTCTCCGATCGCAAACCCTAGAGAGAAGGGAGAGCTTCTCTCTCTTCTTTGTTTTTTTTGGAAATTTTCTAGTAAGAGAAAGAAAGGGTGAAAATGAATAAAAAAAAACCGGATTCCCCCTTTATAGAGGTGCGAACCGGTCTGGTTCGTTTGAACCGGACTGGTTTGTTTTGGGTTCCTTCCTTTCTCTTTCAGCCTTCAGATCTTCTCTTCCTGTTTAATCCGACGGCTGCTGTGCATTCTGTTTTTAATTCCATGTTTTATTATGTAATAAGTAGCCATGTGACCTCAAAACTAGGCCGTTGGATCCTAGATCCAACGTCCCAGGATGATTTTGGGTGGATTCATGTGTTTTAAAACTACTTTGTTACTTGTTATGTCCTATCTTTTGCACCTTTAGATTTGTTGAAGGGCTGTGATCACATCTTCCATGATTAAATTAGAGCTTCATGATTAATCTTACGGCTCAGATTCAATCTGGATATTTGAGCCACTTTTTTATTTATTTATGTTTTTATTTTTATTTAGCTCTTTTAAATATTTTCTTTATTTTCTATAACTTTGTTTTATTTCTATATTTTTTTTTTTAAAAAAAATCCACAAGAATTATGATTATTTGTTTATGTCCTTTATTTTGATATGTGTTTATGCTTTTGTTAACCATAACATTTTTAGCTCATTTTTTATTATTGTATTTATCTTGCATATTTATTTTTGGTATGTTTGCATACATATTTATTTATTTTCCATCATTCATGGTTTATTTATCGTTTTCATTTTAGTGAAGTACTTAGGATTAGAGGTAATTTAATTTCTTTCCGCATGTTTATTTTTCGCAAGACTTTAGCATGTATTTAGGGACCATGTAAATTATGCAATAAAATATGCACCGACACACACACCGACACTATCACACACTTTATTTATTTATTTTACCGCTTTATGCCGTTACCGCGATCAAGGACCAAAAATGAATTAGGGACAAAATTAGGTTAATAAACGGACTCTAATTTTTTTTTTAAAATCAAACTATTAGTAATTTTAGGTTCATTTTAAACTTGAGGATTTGCTTAGGATCCAACGTCCTTTGTAAATTTCTCACTTTTTATAACTTCACGTCGTTACGCTTCGTTTTTAGTCCACGCTTAACTTAGAAAAAATCAAGTTTCCAAAAAAATCAAATAATCAAAACCCCAAAAATATTTTCTTAACAAACCTTGGAAACAAACCAAGTGATCTTTTTCCTTTTATTTTCTTAATCAAATGCTTAATGAATTTAATTCTCATTTTAGACTTTATTTTTCATAATTAAAATTGAACCAACCTCACATTATTTTTCCTTCTTATGCCTTGAGGCCTCTAATCTCCTTCTTAAAACCTTTTTTTCAAAATCGTTAAAAATAACCCAACTCACCAAAAGAAATTTTTGAGGTGAACTACATGATTTTGATCCCTTTTTCTTTAAGGGTATGTAGGCAAAGGATTTATCCTTCCAAATCAATAAAAACAACAAAAAAAACATACTTCTTCTCCCTCCATTCTTTCATTTAGATTTTAGGCAACATTTTTCATAAATAATTAAGCGAATAATTAGCACAAGTTTAATTTAGGTGAGAGGCTCCTTCGGAGTACCGAAGTCGATTAGGGTGCTTAACACCTTCCCTAATCGAAACCAACCCCCGGACCTTAATCTCTAAAAAAGGGTTTTTTACTCGTTTTTTCCCTTCCCGCGGATAAAAATTGAGAGTTCAAAGATTGACGGTTCAAAACCAATAAATGGATTGATACCCGAAAATCACGAGCACAGAAATGGCGACTTCACTGGGGACATTAATTTCCTAAGTGGGTTAAGCCCACCTTACCTTTCTTTACTTGTGCTTTATTTTCGCTTATACACTTTGTACATACATACTTGTTTATTTTCAACGTGAGTGGTGAGATAAGTCCTACACCCGGGCTTGAGTGAAATTTAAGATAGGACGGGGTATAATCAAAGTTCCACTCCAAGAGTAATCTTGAGTTTTGGTTCATGTGATAACCCCACTCAATGGAGGGATCTTGGAAGTAATATTTGTTGACACGAGTAATCATGTTAGCTTTATTATTTTTAAGTGACCGTCGAAGTTGAGGACTTTAGTTACCTTTAACCCCTCCTAGCCTTTTAGAACGTAGTGCGGTGGCTAATCAAGAGTAATCTTGAATTGGTTGATACGCGATACTACACCCAAATGAGACTTACCTACGAGTGTTATTGGACCAAGAGTAATCTTGCAAATCAATGACGTTTGGAAGTGGTTGACAACGTTGGGAACTTTTTAGAACCTTGTTACATATACTTGTGAAGCCATAGTTCTTACCTTGTGACGATTTCACCCTTGGCTCCATCATGTTGAACCTTACCTCACTTTATTTTTCTTTATTCTTTAGCACAATCATGCATACATGCATTCATGCACAAACTTTTTTCCTCATATCTAAAAATATCGAAGGACTTAAGTAAAAGATTTTTTTGTAAACATTATAGGGTATGGAGCGGGTAATCCGAAGGACTAGGCAGTTCCGTTTCAGAGACCCGGACACGTCTGAACTAAGGAAGTTGGCATCTAAAGTAGCTAGTCCAGAGGATTTCCGAGCTCGCCATGGAAGATTGCTTAACCTCTTCAAGATCAAAATGATACCAGGAATTCTCGACACTTTGGTCCAATTCTACGATCCTGTTTGCCACTGCTTCACGTTTCTCGACTTCCAGCTTGTCCCCACTCTTGAGGAATACTCTTATTGGATTGGTATCCCGGTATCTGACAAGGAACCTTTCAATGGACTCGAACCAAAACTCAAACCCGCAACCATTGCAGCAGCTCTCCACCTTGATACATCTGCCATCAAAGCTAATCTCACCCCCAAAAGAGGCCTAACCACTGAGTTCCTTTACCAACAAGCCCGTATCCATGAAGAAATGGGCAGTTATGAAGCTTTTTACTCTCTCCTTGCCTTACTCATATACGGCCTTATCCTATTCCCAGATGTTGGCGGTATCGTTGATGAAAATGCCATCAAAATTTTCATTTCCAAAAATCCCGTCCCTACCTTGTTAGCCGATACTTATCATTCCATCCATGACCGAACACTAAAAGGCCAAGGAACCATCCTTTGTTGTACTCCCCTACTATACAAATGGTTCATTTCACACTTACCCGATAACTTTGAAGCTAACCCAGAAAACGCCCGTTGGTCCCAGAAAATTATGTCCCTTACCCCGGCCGATATAGTTTGGTTCGTCCCGGCTTGTAATACCGAGACCATCATTGACAGTTGTGGAGGATTTGGTAACGTGCCTCTCATTGGTATTCGTGGAGGAATCAACTATAACCCTGTTTTAGCCAGGCGACAGTTCGGTTACCCTATGGAGAAACCTCATCATCTTGCAGTAGACCACGTATTCTACCTCAATCAGCCGGATAGCGCAGATGTGAGAGGAATGTTTATATCATCTTGGTGCGCGATTCATAGGAAGACAAAAGGACAGCTAGGAAGGAGATCCGGTTTAGTGCGTGAGTCTTATCTTCAATGGGTTGTTGAAAGAGCGGCTAAGTTCGGGATGCCGTATCAGTTGCAGAGGACCCCATCTACATCTACCGCATCTACACCTACCCTAATGACATCTTTACCCATCACCTTTGAAACCAGAGAAGAATTCCAGGACCAGTTGACGAAGTTGCAGCTTGAGAGTGCCGCTTGGAAAGCGAAGTATCAGACCTCTGAGCGTGAGAAGGATACCTTGATGGGAATACTAGAGCAAACAACTTGGGAGTTTCATGAGAAAGAGCGAGAGGTTGCCGAGTTGAAAGACCTCCTCAAGAGGAAAGATGCTATTATTGACCGGATGCCTGGGAATAGGAGGAGACGCAGGGAATTTTTCGCCGGTGCAACCTCAGATTTCGAGGAGTAGTGTACTTCCAGGACTTTTGGGAGCTTTCTCAGTTGTTTTCTTTACTCTATTTGTTGTTTTTTTTCTAATTTCTGTTTATGTACTTTAAAGTCTATCCCTTGGCTTTGTTGTTAGAAAGGGAATTATCTTTCTAATTTCACGAAGAAGAAGATGGAACATTTGGAAGAAGATGGAACATTTGGAACAAGAAAACCAAGAGCTCCGAGAAGGGATGACTGCCATGCAAGCAGAGATAGAGAAGCTAACTGCTATGGTGAGTACTCTTATGGCCGTTTAGAATCAGGTCTCTCAAACTTTTGACACTGCCCTGGAGACCGTCACATCAGCCATTCCTAGCTCAACTGTGGTCACCAGTACCTCTCATGCCATCATACCTGAAGGTTTCTCTTGGGGCATGCCACAAGGGTTCAATGAAAATTCTCATTCTACCAGCACAACGAAGCCCATGCCGTCAGGAGGTTTTCCATGGGGGATGCCACATGGGTCCAACGGAGATCCCCGTCCTTTTGGTTCTACCAGTACGACGAAGCCGATGCCGTCAGGAGGTTTTCCATGGGGAATGCCACACGGATTCAATGAAGGTTTTCATTCTACAGTTTCAGAGGTGCCCACTCTTGCCTTTCAACAGTTAGCATCGGTTCCTCAACCCGGTGCAATCATTCATGAGCCTGTTGTGACTTACTCTGCCCCACTGGTTCACGCCAACCGACAAGAGTGGAAGCCTGTTTTTCCCACAGAAAGTGTTGAAGCCTTCGATAGGGTGGAAGGTCTACAAGACACCATTGACGAAATGAAGCGGGAAATGAAGGCTCTGTGCGGAAAGGATGTTTTCGGGCAAAATGTACAAGAGCTCTGTTTGGTACCCAATGTAGTGGTGCCACCCAAGTTTAAAGTTCCAGAGTTTGACAAATATAAAGGGAATACTTGTCCCAGGGTTCATTTGACGATGTACGTGAGAAAGATGTCCACACAAGCATACAATGATAAAATGCTTGTCCATTTCTTCCAAGACAGTTTGGCAGGGGCGGCTCAAAAATGGTATATGAGCCTAGACAGTGCCCGAATCCGCACCTTCAACGATTTGGCAAATGCCTTCATCCACCAGTACAGCTACAATTCAGATATGGCCCCGGATAGGGAACAACTCAGAGCAATGACTCAAGGAGACAAAGAGACCTTCATGGAGTACGCTCAAAGATGGAGGGGATTTGCTGCTCAAATTGTCCCGCCTTTGGAAGACAAGGAGTTGACTAGAATCTTTCTTAAAACTCTCAGCCCATTCTACTACGAGAGAATGATTGCTAGCACGCCGGGGAATTTTGCCGAAATGGTAGGAATGGGAATGCGCCTTGAGGAAGGAGTTCGAGAGGGACGATTGGGAAAAGAAAGTGCTTCGTCCAGCAACCCCAAGAGGTTCGGAAACAGCTACCCGAAGAAAAAGGAACCAGAGATCAGTATGGTGGCACACGGAGGTTATCAGCCCGGATACTCAGCCTACCCCTATATTGCCAACATATCACCTGCTACCCCTGCCCCTCATAACCCTTACTATAACCCACAAATGCCCCAGAGGCCCCCTCCATTTCACCCACCGCTTTACCAACCACCTTATCAACAATTCCCACAACAACCATATTACCCACAAAATCCACCCCAATACCCTCAACAACCATATCGCCCACCACAAAATTAACCACGACCCCGAGCTCAAGCCCCCCAACAACAAAATCGCCAAAGACCACCAGTATACGCCCCTATACCTATGACCTATCTACAATTACTCCCGGCCCTACTCCAAAAAGGCCTTGTCCAAACCAAACCACCTCCTCCTATAACAGATTGTTCTGCCACCTGGACACCGAGCTGATCTGACATGTGTGTTCCATCAAGGGGCACCGGGACACGATGTAGAACGATGCCATGCTCTCCGAACTGAGGTTCAAAATTTGATACGTGATAAGCGTCTGCGCTTCACCAACAACGGTGTCGATTTTCTGGACGACCCTTTGCCGAACCATGGGCAAGCTGTTAATATGATACAAGATTGTCAAGAAGATGGTCTCATCCTTAGTGCACAAGACATCAGGACTCCCTTGGTCCCGATACACGCCAGAATGTGTCTGGCGGCTTTGTTCAGCCATGACCACAATGCTTGTGGAGTATGTTCTGTGGACTCTCAAGGATGCAAAAGTGTGCAAGACGACATCCAAGGATTGCTGGATAGTGGGAAGCTTTTAGTTATGAAGAAGCAACAAGATGTTTGTGTTATTACTCCGGAGTTTGATGACCTTGAATCGCTAGAAGTGACATACAGCAACAAAGAACCAGGAGACACCCCTTTGATTATTTGTGTGCCTGGGTCGTTGCCATACACATCCAACAAAGCCATACCATACAGGTATAGTCCCACGATCTTAGAAAATGGCCGGGAGATGCCTATACCTCCACTGGCTTCAGTGAGCAATATCGTGAGTAGCAGCAAGGTTTTGAGGAGTGGACGCATCCTCCCCACTTTTGTCCAAGAGAAAGTTGTTGAACCGGTTTCGAAGCTAGTACAAGTGCAAAACTCTGGTAAAGGGAAGGATGTCGGTCAACCAAGTGGAATCGTGTATGAAGACAGCGACGAGATCTTGAAGCTGATCAAGAGAAGTGAGTATAAGGTGGTAGATCAACTCTTACAAACTCCTTCAAAAATCTCAATTATGTCTTTGTTGTTGAATTCCGATGCCCATAGGGAGGCTCTAATGAAGGTGTTAAGTCAAGCCTATGTAGACCATGATGTGACCCTAGGGCAATTCGGAAGCATAGTAGGGAATGTGACCGCATGCAACAGCTTGGGATTCAGCGACGAAGATCTCCCATCTGAAGGAAGGAACCACAACCTGGCGTTGCATATCTCAGTCAATTGCAAATCGGATGCCCTTTCTAATGTATTGATCGACACAGGCTCGTCCCTAAATGTGATGCCCATTGCCACTCTAAGGAAGCTTTCGTACCCCAATGTCCAGTTGCGGGCTACGTTTGTGTCAGTAAGAGCGTTCGATGGATCCAGGAAAACAGTGCTAGGCGATGTGGTATTGCCTATCTCAGTCGGGCCCCAGGAATTTGAAGTATTATTCCAAGTGATGGACATTCCGGCATCGTACAGTTGTTTGCTAGGCCGACCTTGGATTCACGAGGCTGGGGCAGTCACATCCACTTTGCATCAAATGCTGAAATTTGTCAGTCACGGGAAGCTGATAACTGTTAGTGGGGAATCAGCGTTGTTGGTTAGTCATCTGTCGGCCTTCTCGTATATCAGTGGGGGTGATGTAGATGAGGCATCAGTTCAAGGTTTCTCTGTTGAAGAAAATGCTAAGAAAGGGGGGACATGCATGGCTTCCCTGAAGGATGCTCAAAGATTGGTACAGAAAGGTAAGACCGCAGGATGGGGTCAGCTCGTACAGTTGCCAGAGAATCAAAGGAAAGAAGGTTTGGGTTTTTCTACCCACAAGACAAAAGTAACCAGTCCAGCAGGAGGTACATTCCACAGTGCCGGGTTCATCAATGTTCCGCCGGAAATCAATGTAATTGTGGAAGGCCAATCCCAAGAGGAAGTTTCTCCTTTCGTCATACCTGGAGGAATATGTTGCAATTGGATCGCAGCCGATATCCCTTCTGTGACGTTGTTGTCTGAGTAATATGTTTGTCTTTTGTTTGTTTTTTATCTTTAAAGAAAATCCTTTCACTTTGCCTAGAGCGAAAGTGAAATCATGTAGGGCTGCTGTTTTTTCTTTTGCTTCAAGAAATTATATTAATCAATGAAAAGGGTCGTCTCTATCACGACCTTTTTACTTTTTTTTATATAAATATCCATACTTTCGTTTTCACTTTTTGCTTTTTCTGGAAAAATGGTAACACCAAAAAACCAAAAAAAACTTTTCTTCTTCATTATTATTTTTATCAATTTTCAAAAGTTTGCATTCACTTTTTAGCTGAAATCAATCATAATTCATATGCAGACTGAACATAACTGAACCCGTTGAACATGGTAACTCTATGCCCTCTCCGAACTTTGAATTTCCCGTCTATGAGGCTATAGTGGAGGAGAATGAAGAGATACCTGATGAGATTAGATGGATGCTAGAGCAAGAAAGGAAGGTCATTCAACCGCATCAGGAAGAAGTGGAAATTATCAACTTGGGTATAGAGGAGGATAAGAAAGAAATCAAGATCGGTGCGTTACTGGATGTGACTGTTAAGGAAAGAATAATCGCGCTTCTCAGGGAATATGCTGACATATTTGCATGGACATACAAAGACATGCCGGGTCTAGACCATGAAGTTGTGGAGCATCGTCTACCGTTGAAGCCTGAGTGTCCTCCAGTCAAGCAAAAGTTGAGAAGATCCCATCCCGAGATGGCCCTGAAGATCAAAGAAGAAGTACGGAAGCAAATTGATGCAGGTTTTTTGGTTACGTCAGAATATCCACAGTGGTTGGCCAACATAGTACCTGTTCCGAAGAAGGATGGTAAGGTCAGAATGTGCGTAGATTACCGAGATTTGAACAAGGCAAGCCCGAAGGATGACTTCCCTTTACCTCACATTGATGTATTGGTGGACAATACTGCTAGATGCAAGGTGTTCTCCTTCATGGATGGTTTCTCCGGTTACAACCAAATCAAAATGGCTCCAGAAGATAGGGAGAAGACGTCTTTTATCACACCGTGGGGTGCTTTTTGCTATCTGGTGATGCCGTTTGGATTGATAAATGCTGGTGCCACTTACCAGAGAGGCATGACCAAGATTTTTCATGACATGATGCATAAGGAAATTGAAGTCTATGTAGATGACATGATCGTCAAGTCAGGAACTGAAGAAGAGCATGTCGAGTACTTATTGAAGATGTTTCAGCGGCTGAGGAAGTACAAGCTCCGTTTGAATCCAAACAAGTGTACTTTCGGTGTAAGATCCGGGAAGCTTTTGGGTTTTATTGTCAGTCAGAAGGGCATTGAGGTTGATCCCGACAAAGTCAAAGCCATTCAAGACATGCCTGCTCCGCAAACTGAAAAACAAGTTAGAGGTTTTCTCGGGAGGCTGAATTATATCTCCAGGTTCATCTCTCACATGACTGCTACGTGTGGGCCCATATTCAAGTTGCTCCGTAAAGATCAAAGGATTGTTTGGACAGAAGACTGTCAGAAAGCTTTCAACAACATCAAAGAGTATTTGTCAGAACCTCCGATTCTTGTTCCTCCAGTCGAAGGGAGACCTTTGATTATGTACCTGACCGTGTTAGAAGACTCCATGGGTTGTGTACTTGGACAGCAAGATGAGACCGGTAAGAAAGAGCATGCAATTTACTATTTGAGCAAGAAGTTCACTGATTGTGAGACCCGATACTCTGTACTTGAAAAGACCTGTTGTGCTCTAGCCTGGGCTGCCAAGCGTCTTCGTCATTATATGGTCAATCACACCACTTGGTTGATATCCAAAATGGACCCAATCAAATACATCTTTGAGAAGCCTGCATTGACTGGTAGAATTGCACGATGGCAGATGTTGTTGTCTGAATATGACATTGTGTACCGCACTCAAAAAGCAATCAAAGGTAGTATCCTCGCTGACCATCTGGCCCATCAACCGATTGACGACTACCAACAAATTAAGTTTGACTTTCCTGATGAAGAGATTATGTATTTGAAGATGAAAGACTATGATGAACCCTTGTTCGGTGAAGGCCCTGATCCGGAATCTCAATGGGGTTTGATTTTCGACGGAGCCGTTAATGTTTACGGGAATGGAATTGGAGCAGTCATCATCACTCCCAAGGGAGATCACATCCCTTTTTCTGTAAGACTGCGTTTTGAATGCACGAATAACATTGCGGAATATGAAGCTTGCATCATGGGTATTGAAGAAGCTATCGACTTGAGGATCAAGAACATCGACATATATGGTGATTCAGCTTTAGTAATCAACCAAATCAAAGGAAAGTGGGAGACTCACCACGCTGGTCTCATTCCTTATCGAGATTATGCTAGACGATTATTGACTTTCTTCAACAAGGTGGAGTTACATCACATTCCTCGTGATGAGAATCAGATGGCTGACGCTTTAGCAACTTTGTCCTCAATGATCAAAGTGAGTCACCACAATCGAGTGCCTTCGATTAGTATCCGCTTCCTTGAAAGACCGGCCTATGTGTTTGCAGCTGAAGCGGTTTTTGATGATAAGCCGTGGTTTCATGATATCAAAGTGTTTCTTCAAACTCAAGAGTACCCTCCTGGAGCGTCTCGCAAAGACAAGAGAACCCTAAGAAGATTATCTGGTAATTTTTTCCTGAATGGGGAAGTGTTGTATAAAAGAAACTTTGATGCAGTGCTACTCAGGTGTGTAGATCGACGAGAAGCAGACTTATTGATGTACGAGATCCATGAAGGCTCGTGCGGAACTCATTCCAGTGGATATGCAATGGCTAAAAAAGCGTTGAGAGCAGGCTATTACTGGATCACTATGCATGCAGATTGTCATCTTTATGCCAAAAGGTGCCACAAGTGCCAGATTTATGCGGACAAGATTCATGTACCCCCGTCTATGCTCAATGTCATTTCTTCCCCTTGGCCTTTCTCTATGTGGGGCATTGACATGATCGGCCGAATTGAACCAAAAGCTTCTAATGGGCATCGTTTCATACTAGTGGCTATTGATTACTTCACTAAGTGGGTTGAAGCCGCATCTTACGCTAATGTGACCAAGCAAGTGGTGGTCCGTTTTATCAAGAACAACATCATTTCTCGCTACGGTGTTCCTAACAAGATCATCACGGATAATGGTACAAATCTGAATAACAACATGATGAAGGAGCTATGCAGTGAATTCAAGATTGAACATCACAACTCTTCTCCTTATCGTCCTCAGATGAATGGTGCGGTTGAGGCTGCGAATAAGAACATTAAGAAGATCATTCAGAAGATGGTAGTCACTTACAAAGATTGGCATGAGATGTTGCCCTATGCTCTATATGGATATCGCACCTCTGTGCGCACATCAACAGGGGCAACCCCCTTCTCTTTGGTATATGGCACAGAAGCTGTGCTCCCTGTGGAAGTTGAAATCCCGTCTTTGAGAGTCTTGATGGAAGCCGAATTATCAGAAGCAGAATGGTGTCAGCAGCGGTACGACCAGTTGAATTTGATTGAAGAAAAACGCATGACTGCCCTGTGTCATGGACAGCTATACCAAACAAGGATGAAACAAGCGTTTGATAAAAAGGTTCGCCCTCGCGAGTTCCAAGAAGGAGATCTTGTGGTTAAGAGTATCAAATCCTTTCAACCAGATCCCAGGGGCAAGTGGGCACCTAATTACGAAGGTCCTTATGTGGTCAAGAGAGCTTTCTCCGGTGGTGCTTTGATTCTTACAACTATGGATGGTGATGAACTCCCTCGTCCTGTGAATTCTGATGCAGTCAAGAAATACTTTGTCTAAAAATATGTAAAAAGAACAGCTCGGCAGGTCGAAAACCCGAAAGGGCGGCTTGAACCAAAAATGAGCGTCTCGGTGGACTGAAAACCCGAAAGGGCGGTCCAGGCAAAAATTAGAGACAAATATAAAAAAAAAAAAAAGTTATCCTGATAGGTTGAAAACCCGCAAGGGCGATCTATGCAAAAGTTAAGGATTTATGACAAAGTAACTGCATCAGGACGAGCACTACCCGTTCAAGGCATTGTAGCTGTTAAAATTTCTCTAAAGCAAAGCATTTAGGCGGCGGAATTTGAAGTTGTTAGGGAATGCAGTAGTTATTCATGTTCAATGTATCTCACAATATAATTACCATTTTCCAAAACTTTGTAATCCGTGGAGCCATGCCTTTGGCCGGTTACCACTCTTCTAAATCAATTTGAGCCTATGCTTTTTTTGGAATTTCTAGTTATTTCTATGTATAGTTTTCTCTTCTATCGTTAATATTAATACTTGAAGCAAAAAAAAACCTTGAAATTACTTTGAAAAAACTCCTTTTTACATTTTCTTAAAGGAAAAAACAAACAAAATGACAAGCATGTTATCTTAAAACTCTTTAATCACAGGAACGGGTGTCGGTTTAGGTCTCAAGAGCAGTTAGATTCAGCAGTACGAACCTAGTCATCGCTTAAAAAATATATATATATACATGTAAAAAAAAAAAAAAAAAAAAGAAAGAGCTCGCTAAGTCGAAAACCTAAAAAGGCGGTTTAGGCAAGAATGAGCATCCCGGTGGATTGAAAACCCGAAAGGGCGGTCCAGGCAAAAGTTAGGGATTCAAAAGAAAGAAAGGAAAAGAGAAAAGCATGACTAGTGAAATGTACCCATGAGGGAGGGCTTAAGATTGGTTCGGAAATGGCGACTTCTGCCAGACTCTTGATTAACGGATTTTATTCCCACGAGGATGTTTATTTCATACTAGGCTTCACCCTGGCGATGACTTGATCTCTCTCCAGTGTTACTATCTTCAAGGAAGTTTGCCGAGTGTTTGTGTTTGCGATTTGGGACCGACTCTCACCCTAACCGTCCAGTTTTGTCTCATCAAGTTGTCTACCGTCACCAATGCTCATACATGCATACATGCATACATTTATACATACATGCATACACAGTCACATACATTCATATATTCATGCATTCACAAGCACACGCGTTCACTTTCATACACGTACATACATACAGAAGCCATCTACACACAATTGCATTGACCACCTTGAGTCTTGATTCGACAAAATCCAAAAAAGAAACAAAACAAAACAACAAAATGTCATCCCCAGTGTATCTAACCCAAAGATATCACCCAGTATACATTTCAAGTGACAGGTTCCACAAACCGTCAGTTTACAAAATACATTTCTTTTTCCCAGTATCTTGTCAAGTTTTACCTCCCCAACACTACATTTATCGCTTTTTGCCTGTGTCTTGCTCTCCAACAATGACAGCAAACACAACCCTACATTTACTGCTTTTACCCGTGTCTTGCTCTCCGACAATGACAGCAAACACAACCCTACATTTACCGCTTTTACCCGTGTCTTGCTCTCCAACAATGACAGCAAACACAACCCTACATTTACTGCTTTTTATCCGTGTCTTGCTCTCCAACAATGACAGCAAACACAACCCTACATCTACTGCTTTTCTTGTGTCTTGCTCTCCAACAACGATAGCAAATACCAACATTGCATTTACCTTTACCATTTTCAAGCTTTTGTTTTCCAGTGAACTTTGGTCCCCAGTCAGGTCATCGTCACCATATTGCATTCATAACACTGCACTCAACATTAGATTCACAACATCGCGCTCATCAACATAGCATTCATAGCATTTTGCAGTTGATACGGATCAAAAATGGTGTACTCTGATATTTAAGTCTCCTCGACCCATCAATTTGAAACTTTCGTTTTCAAACCTCTGTGGCGAAGAAACTTAAATAGGGGCATCTGTCATACCCCATTTTTTGACCGTTTTGTTTTCTTTTTTTTTTACTCGGCATCTAAATTCGTTTTACCGGGTTATTTTCTCAAATTTCTACATTTTATTTCACGGTATTTTATCAGTTTTTTTTTTTCTCAACATTCTACATATCTATATATCAGCGATTTATCTGCACGCTTTGCAAACATTTTACTCGTCTTTTCACAAATTTGTGTCCATATAAATCTTATTTTTATCTATTCGTTTTACAGCTTTCCGCTGTTATTTTCGCATTTTTTACTTGCTTTCTAAACCGAGAAGTCTTGTCGTTTCAGACGAAATTTCGGCAGAGAGGTTACTTTGAAGTACCTCATTTGGTTCCGAAGGGACAGTTTTAAGTTTTTATTTACTTATTCATTTCTCTTTTATCTGTTTTTAGTTTGCTTTATTTAAAGAAATTTATTTATTCTATTTTATTATTTATTATTTATCATTTTTATTTTATTATTTACTTCTTTTTTACTTTAATTTTCGTTTTTAATTTATTTAATATTTTTTTGGTCCAAATTTTGGTCTTTGACCACGTGTCAGTCCGTAATTGGTCCATGTCTTTGTGCTGTCATTTTTTGTATCAGAGACCCACCAGGGGTATTTTAGTCATTACAATGTACCAGAGAACCCTAGGGGTGATAACCTATAAATAGACTGTCATTTTTTCACACTGCCCAAGAAAAAAAAACACTGTAGCAGCCGCAAGAAAAACTCCCACACAAACAACAAAAATTCCAGCAGCAAGAGGAAAGAAAATCAAAACCTCTTTTTTCTTCAAGAACAATATGAACCTCATACACAAAATTTCCATGAAACCATGAACATCACATAAACACACAAACTTTTCCAGCAACATCACATAAAAGTCATAAAATCACACAAAACCACCAAGAACAAAAATTTCGGACTCTTCCCTTACCACCACCACTAGGCCGAATTCGGCCATAGGCTAAGGAAGAGGTAGGGACGTTTTTTGACCGGATTCAACAACCATAAGCTCAAATCCGAACTTAAGCATCCAAGAAAAGGTAACATAAACTCTTTTAGGTTTTGTTTTGTGTTGGCCGAACCTAGATGTAGTTCTTTTGTCTTTTTTTTGTTGAAATTTGTTAAGAGAAGAGGAGAGAGAAGCTTAGACCCAAAACTTTTTTAAAACTTCATTTCTAGATCTACGAAAAACTACTCACCCCTTTTTGATTTTGTTTGCGGATTTGGAACAAGAAGAAGGAGAGGAAGATTTTGATGTAAAAAATTTCAAAAAAAAATAAGTTCGGTACTCCGACGCGGTGGCGCCGCCAGCGGAAACCGGCTGGCCGCCGCGTCGGAGGTCCTCTCCTCCCTCTTCTCCGATCGCAAACCCTAGAGAGAAGGGAGAGCTTCTCTCTCTTCTTTGTTTTTTTGGAAATTTTCTAGTAAGAGAAAGAAAGGGTGAAAATGAATAAAAAAAAACCGGATTCCCCCTTTATAGAGGTGCGAACCGGTCTGGTTCGTTTGAACCGGACTGGTTTGTTTTGGGTTCCTTCCTTTCTCTTTCAGCCTTCAGATCTTCTCTTCCTGTTTAATCCGACGGCTGCTGTGCATTCTGTTTTTAATTCCATGTTTTATTATGTAATAAGTAGCCATGTGACCTCAAAACTAGGCCGTTGGATCCTAGATCCAACGTCCCAGGATGATTTTGGGTGGATTCATGTGTTTTAAAACTACTTTGTTACTTGTTATGTCCTATCTTTTGCACCTTTAGATTTGTTGAAGGGCTGTGATCACATCTTCCATGATTAAATTAGAGCTTCATGATTAATCTTACGGCTCAGATTCAATCTGGATATTTGAGCCACTTTTTTATTTATTTATGTTTTTATTTTTATTTAGCTCTTTTAAATATTTTCTTTATTTTCTATAACTTTGTTTTATTTCTATATTTTTTTTTTTAAAAAAAATCCACAAGAATTATGATTATTTGTTTATGTCCTTTATTTTGATATGTGTTTATGCTTTTGTTAACCATAACATTTTTAGCTCATTTTTTATTATTGTATTTATCTTGCATATTTATTTTTGGTATGTTTGCATACATATTTATCTATTTTCCATCATTCATGGTTTATTTATCGCTTTCATTTTAGTGAAGTACTTAGGATTAGAGGTAATTTAATTTCTTTCCGCATGTTTATTTTTCGCAAGACTTTAGCATGTATTTAGGGACCATGTAAATTATGCAATAAAATATGCACCGACACACACACCGACACTATCACACACTTTATTTATTTATTTTACCGCTTTATGCCGTTACCGCGATCAAGGACCAAAAATGAATTAGGGACAAAATTAGGTTAATAAACGGACTCTAATTTTTTTTTTAAAATCAAACTATTAGTAATTTTAGGTTCATTTTAAACTTGAGGATTTGCTTAGGATCCAACGTCCTTTGTAAATTTCTCACTTTTTATAACTTCACGTCGTTACGCTTCGTTTTTAGTCCACGCTTAACTTAGAAAAAATCAAGTTTCCAAAAAAATCAAATAATCAAAACCCCAAAAATATTTTCTTAACAAACCTTGGAAACAAACCAAGTGATCTTTTTCCTTTTATTTTCTTAATCAAATGCTTAATGAATTTAATTCTCATTTTAGACTTTATTTTTCATAATTAATATTGAACCAACCTCACATTATTTTTCCTTCTTATGCCTTGAGGCCTCTAATCTCCTTCTTAAAACCTTTTTTTCAAAATCGTTAAAAATAACCCAACTCACCAAAAGAAATTTTTGAGGTGAACTACATGATTTTGATCCCTTTTTCTTTAAGGGTATGTAGGCAAAGGATTTATCCTTCCAAATCAATAAAAACAACAAAAAAAACATACTTCTTCTCCCTCCATTCTTTCATTTAGATTTTAGGCAACATTTTTCATAAATAATTAAGCGAATAATTAGCACAAGTTTAATTTAGGTGAGAGGCTCCTTCGGAGTACCGAAGTCGATTAGGGTGCTTAACACCTTCCCTAATCGAAACCAACCCCCGGACCTTAATCTCTAAAAAAGGGTTTTTTACTCGTTTTTTCCCTTCCCGCGGATAAAAATTGAGAGTTCAAAGATTGACGGTTCAAAACCAATAAATGGATTGATACCCGAAAATCACGAGCACAGACACGAACTGGTTACTTGGCTGACGGGAAACAAAATAGAAAGCACGAGTTGTTCTTGTATCTGAACTGGTCGCTCGGCGGGTATCAAAAGGGTAGGTACAAGCTGTTCTTGGATGTGAACTTGCTACTTGACCGATAACAGAAACAAATTGATAGGTACAAGCTGTTCTTGGATGCGAACTTGCTGCTTGACCGATAACAAGAGTGAATTGGCAGGCACAAGCTGTTCCTGGACGCGAACTAGCCACTTGGCCGTTTAATGGAAACGAATTGTATTGAAAAAGAACTGAATTTGATTGACATAACTGCAGGAGCTTGAATTTGACAGGAATGTCGACAAGACTGTTGAACCTTGAAATTGACATGACAGTAGACATTTGTTGTTAGCAGAAGAAATTTGAAATTGACATGATTGATTTTGATTGAGATTAACACAGGAATTGAGAATGCAGATGCATATGAATAGCATGACAATTTTATCAAATGCATGAACATATAGGATGCGTGATTATGCATGTATGAATGCTTGAGAATGCATGATGATTGGCAGTTTGTAGACAGACTTTCGCAGAGACAGACGGAACATTGGAATATTGGGCACGTAATGGCTCGTGCTTCGGACATATACTCGCGAAAGTTCCTCTTCTAGGGATGCCGTCATTTGAAGATACATCGAGACCATCGCTTGAAGGTAGGAAGCTGTAAAATCGTAGAGAAAAACAGTCTGAATGGTATTGCTGCTTGTTGGAACAGTCACGTAAATGCTTCGGACATCGCATCTGTGGTCAATGCTTCTTGCATGTTTGTTTTTTCATCATCATTTTTTTTTATTTCTTTTCATCATCCCATTTTTGCCTGGATCGCCCTTTCGGGTTTTCGACCCACCGGGGAATAGTTTTTTCACGTGCCCCTGTTTTTGCCTGAATTGCCTTTGAAGGTTGTCAATCCATCGGGGTGCTCACTTTTGCCTAAGCCGCCCTTTCAGGTTTTCGACTTAGCGAGCATATTCATTTTCATGCTTTTCATTCTGTTTTTTCATTCTTGCCATTGACCACAGACCGTCACTGGGGGGGGAGGCCTGCTAGTAACTGGAACTGATTATCAATGTTGATCTGTTCATGCATGTTTCATTTGAATGTACCTAGCTGTCCAGGCTTGTTTTCAAAATACTCAAAAATTTTCAATTTTCAGAATGTTTATTCCAGACATGCATCATTATTAACATAAAAAAATCTTTTTGTACAAAGCTTTGAAAATAGAATGGAAAAGAGAGTGCCAAACAAAAGCATAGGCTCAAATTGATGCATAAGGGTGGTAATCAGCCAAAGGCGTGACTCCACGGATTTACAAAGCTTGGAAAATGGTAATTTTATTGGTTGGTGGTACATTGAACACAGTAACTACTATGGTATCTGAAACTCTTGAATCCGCAGGCGTCGGAACCTCGGATGAGAACAACCAATCATCAGTCGTAAAGATCCCAAGGGGAATGGTAACTTGCCAGATATAGTCAATTGTCTTTTATTTCAATCTCATTTTTGCATGAACCGCCCTTTCGGGTTTTCGGCTCATCGAGACGCTCATTTTTGCCTGAGTTACATGTAATCTCAGCGAGCTTTTACATTTTTTTTCTTGTCCCTTATTTTGCTTGGACCGCCCTTTCGGGTTTTCGATCCACCGGGAAGCGCATTTTTGCCTAGGCCGCCCTTTCGGGTTTTCGACCTACCACGCTGTTCTTTTCATATCTAGACAAAGTATCTTTTGACTATATCGGCATTCACAGGATTCGGAAGCTCTACACCATCCATGTGTGTGAGAATCAGAGCACCGCCAGAGAAAGCCTTCTTGACAACATAAGGTCCCTCATAGTTAGGCGTCCATTTGCCCCTTGGGTCGGGTTGCTGACTCATTCTTCTCTTCAACACGAGTTCACCCTCTTTGAATACCCGAGGACGGACTTTCTTGTCAAAAGCATTTTTCATCCTTGTTTGATACATCTGACCGTGAGCTAAAGCATCCAGGCGTCTTTCCTCAATCAAATTCAACTGGTCGTACCGACTCTGGCACCACTCAGCCTCAGACAACTTTGCTTCCATAATCACACGGAGAGACGGAATCTCTACTTCCAATGGGAGGACTGCTTCCATGCCGTATACGAGAGAAAAAGGCGTTGCCCCGGTTGAACTACGGACGGTAGTGCGGTAGCCGTGTAAAGCATAGGGCAACATCTCATGCCAGTCTTTGTATGTTGTTACCATCTTCTGCATAATCTTCTTGATGTTCTTATTGGCAGCCTCAACTGCGCCATTCATCTGAGGTCTGTAAGGAGAAGAATTATGGTGTTCAATCTTGAATTTCTCGCATAAGGCCTGCACCATGTCATTGTTCAGGTTGGTACCGTTGTCAGTGATAATCTTGCTAAGAACACCGTATCGACAGATGATATTGTTCTTGATGAATTTGACTACCACTTGCTTAGTTACGTTGGCATATGATGCAGCTTCGACCCATTTGGTGAAATAATCGATTGCTACCAGGATAAAACGATGACCGTTTGAAGCTTTTGGTTCAATTCTTCCGATCATATCAATGCCCCACATAGAGAAAGGCCATGGAGAAGACATAACATTGAGAGCGTGCGGAGGCACATGGATCTTATCAGCATATATTTGGCATTTGTGGCACTTCCTGGCATATTGATAGCAATCGCGCTCCATGGTCATCCAGTAGTAACCAGCTCTCAACAGCTTTCTAGACATAGCATGCCCCGATGCGTGGGTCCCAAAGGTGCCATCATGCACATCGTGCATTAGCTGTTCCGCTTCACATTCATCAACACATCTTAACAACACCATATCGAAATTCCTTTTGTACAGGACATCACCATCCAGCAGGAATTTGCTAGCCAGCCTGCGCAACGTCTTCTTGTCTCTATTGGAAGCACCCGGCGGATACTCACGGCTTTGCAAAAATTGTTTGATATCGTAATACCAGGGTTTGTTGTCAACCTCGTCTGGACCCGTTTGTACAATTGCAGCACTGACAGTAAACACATGGGCGGGCCGGTCTAAGCGTTGTACTTTGATCATCGGTACGTGATTCCAATGGTTCACTCGGAACATGGAGGATAAGGTAGCAAGAGCATCGGCCATTTGGTTCTCCTCGCGGGGGATATGGTGCAACTCGACCTTTGTAAAATACGTCAACAGACGCCTTGCATAATCACGGTAAGGGATCAAATTGGCATGATGGGTCTCCCATTCTCCCTTTATCTGGTTGATGACTAGTGCAGAGTCTCCATAGATGTCGAGGTGCTTGATTCTCATATCGGCCACGTTGTTGGTGCATTCAGACACAATCCGGGCTGTGAAAGGAATGTGATGCCCCTGCGGAGCCACGATTACTGCGCCAATTCCTCGGCCATAGGCATTAACAGCACCATCAAATACCAACCCCCACTTGCTATCAGGGTCTGGACCTTCGCCGATCAGTGGTTCTTCACAGTCTCTTGACTTCAAGAACATGACCTATTCGTCGGGGAAGTCGAACTTCAAAGGTTGATAATCATCGAGCGGTTGGCAAGCGAGATGGTCAGCCAGGATACTCCCTCTAATGGCTTTCTGAGCTTTAAACACAATATCATATTCTGACAGTAACATTTGCCAACGTGCTATTTTTCCAGTAACAGCCGGTTTCTCAAAGATGTACTTGATTGGATCTATCCGGGATATCAACCAAGTAGTATGATTTATCAAGTAGTGACGCAGGCGTTTGGCAGCCCAGGCTAGCGCACAACAGGTCTTCTCGAGCATTGTATACCGAGTCTCACAATCGGTGAATTTCTTGCTCAAATAGTAGATCGCATGCTCCTTCTTTCCAGTTTCATCTTGCTGACCGAGCACACATCCCATGGATTCATCCAACACTGACAGATACATAATCAAGGGCCTTCCGTCCACGGGCGGGACGAGGATAGGAGGTTCTAGCAAATAACTCTTGATGTTGTCGAAAGCTTCTTGGCATTCATCATTCCATACCACAGGTTGATTCTTCTTGAGTAACTTGAAAATTGGCCCGCAGGTCGCAGTCATGTGGGATATAAATCTGGAAATGTAGTTCAAACGCCCGAGGAACCCTCTGACTTGCTTCTCAGTTTGCGGGGCCAGCATCTCGCGGATAGCTCGGACTTTGTCAGGATCTACTTCAATGCCTTTCTGGCTGACAATGAACCCTAGCAACTTCCCTGATCTAACACCGAACGTGCATTTGTTTGGATTTAGCCGGAGCTTGTACTTCCTCAACCTTTCGAACATCTTTGCCAAATATTCGACGTGTTGCTCTTCATCGCTTGACTTGACAATCATGTCATCTACATACACTTCAACCTCTTTGTGAATCATGTCATGGAACAAAGTGGTCATCCCCCTTTGGTAGGTAGCACCAGCATTTATTAGACCGAACGGCATTGCTTTGCAACAGAAAGTTCCCCATGGAGTGATGAACGACGTCTTCTCCCTGTCTTTGGGTGACATTTTGATTTGGTTATAGCCAGAAAAACCGTCCATGAAGGAGAACACCTTGCACTGGGCAGTATTGTCAACAAGCACATCGATGTGAGGCAGTGGGAAATTATCCTTCAAGCTTGCTCTATTCAAATCTCTGTAGTCAACACACATCCGAACCTTACCATCTTTCTTCGGCACTGGCACAATGTTAGCAACCCACTCGGGATACTCAACTGTCATGAGAAAACCCGCATCGATCTGTTTCTGCACTTCACCTTTGATCTTCAGAGCCATGTCCGGTCGAGTCCGTCTCAACTTTTGCCTGACAGGAGGACAGTCTGGTTTTGTCGGTATCCGGTGTTCCACGATCTGAGGATCCAAACCTGGCATATCCTCGTATGACCATGCAAAAATGTCCGAGTATTCGCGGAGGAGTTGGAAGATCCTTTTCTTGACACCTTCCTCTAATGCAGCACCGACTTTGATCTCTCTTTTGTTATCCTCGGTACCCAAGTTGATTAGCTCGATCTCCTCCTGATGAGGCCGAATGGTTTTCTCTTCTTGTTCAAGCAATCGGGCAATCTCATCTGGTATATCATCACTATCCTCATCTTCGGCCTCAAACACCGGGGATTCAACAGTTTGGAGAAACATAGGGTCACTGTGTTCAACGGGTTCGTTTTGGTTCGATCTGTGTGACATAATTGGATGATTTTTTAGAAAATTATTTTCATGCAGATCTTTGAAATTAATAAGAAAATACAGATGTTTTGGTTTTTTCTGGCATTACCATTATTTCCAAGGGAAAAGCATTAAAGAAAGAAAAAGAGTCGTGAAAGAAACGACGTTTTTCATTGATAATGGTGATGTCGGAACAAACATGCCCTCTACAAAAGTGTCACTTCCGCCTTGGGCAGGGCGGAAGGATTGTTATTTTGAAAATAAAGCCTAAACAGCAAGACATATTACTTAGAATCATGCACAAACACAGGGAGATTGATAACATTCCAGTTCTTTGCAATGCCTCCTGGTATCACAGATGTGGGCCTAGCCCCTCTCTCAGCAGCACCATCAAGAATTGCATTGGCAAATCCAGCACTACGGAACGTTCCAATTGACACGCCTGACGTCGGAGAGAAACCGAGACCCTCTTTGTGTTTGTTATCCGGCAGCTGTATCAATTGGCCCCAACCGGCGGCCTGACCCTTCTGAACGGCCTTCTGCGCATCTTTCAATGAAGCCATGGCAGCACTAGCTCTCTTGGGCTCCGTACCCTCGATAGTCAAACCCTGGAATGCAGTTCCTTCGGCGGACTTAGCTTCGATACAAGAGAAGGATGATAACTGACTGACCAGATAAGCTTCTTCCCCATGCACTGTCACAAGTTTACCATTCCTTACGAACTTTAGCTTCTGATGGAGGGTAGAGGTGACTGCACCAGCCTCATGTATCCACGGTCTCCCGAGAAGGCAACTGTAAGAAGCATCTATGTCCATAACCTGGAAAGTAATCATGAATGTTTCAAGACCAATAGTCATGGGGAGATCTACTTCTCCAAGCACAGTTTTACGGGAACCATCGAAAGCCTTGACTAGAAAAGTACTCCTTCTCAAAGGAACTCCTTGACAACTTAACTGGTCCAAAGTCGACTTAGGCATCACATTCAACGACGACCCAGTGTCTACCAACACATTGGACAGCATATCCGTTTTGCAGTTCATGGAAATGTGCAGGGCTAAGTTGTGGTGCTTCCCTGCCTCTGGAAGTTCATCTTCACCAAACCACAGGTTACTGCAAGCAGTGATGTTAGCCACTATCCCACCAAATTGATCCTCTGTGACTTCGTGGTCGACATGGGCTTGTTCCAACACTTTCAATAACACATTCCTGTGAGCCTCCGAACTGAGGAGTAGGGCCAAGATGGATATCTTCGAAGGAGTTTGTAACAGCTGATCAACGATCTTATAATCGCTTTTCTTGATTATCCTCAAAATCTCATCCAGATTGGAATCTTCAATGGATTGGCCTGGACGGCTGGTACTTTCAACAACAGGAGGGATTGACAATGGAGTAGTCTTATCAGCAGGAATCGTAACTGGTGCATCATCTTTCTTCTGGAACAAAGGGGGTCAGACCTTGCCGCTCCTCAAAGCCGTCACTTCAGCGATACTGCCTACTGTGCTTAAGGACACCAAAGGTACTTCTTTCCCGTTTTCCAACATAGTTGAACTGTACTTGTACGGGATGGCTTTCGCAGAAGTATATGGCACTGGACCAGGCAACCGTATGACCAACGGTTCGATGTCTTTCCTGGCGGGCGTGCTCTTGACCGGAGTATCGTGGAAGATCGGCACTATCATACAAACATCACTGGTAGTCAGGTAGTTGTCATTCATTAAGCTTTGAATATCAGTCTGAACTACGCTGCAACCCATAGGGTTCTGAAGACATTCACAGCAAGCAACGTGGTCGTGGCTGAATAGAGAAGCTTGGCAAAGTTTGATATGCAGTGGCACTAGGGGTGTAGCAACATTACGGACATTGAGACGAGGGATTTCTTCACACACTTCGATCATATTCACGGCGGCATGATTGGGGAGTGGATTGTCGAGCACATGTGGGACATTGTTTTCAAAAGATAGCTTTCCCTGGTCGATCAACTTCTTCACAATGTATTTCAGAGCGTAGCAACCTTCTACATCATGACCTAGGGCGCCTTGGTGGAAATCACATCTGAGATCGGAGTGGAACCTGGGAGGCAATGGGTTTGGTGGAGGCTTGCCAGGTCTAGTGGTGCAATACCCCTTATGTAACAGTGTTGGGAGTAGTTCAGCATATGCCATTGGTATCGGCGGGAAAGATGGTCTAGACTGAGGGCCTTGTTGTTGTTGTTGCGGTTGTTGTTGGGCTAGTGGTTGTTGTTGCATTTGTTGGGCGATGGCATTAACAGGGACCTGAGGCTGGCCCGGTAGAGGAGGGTATTGATGGTAGAACGGCGGATAGAACGGATGCTGGGCATACTGTAGGTACTGGTACGGTTGAGGCAGTTGTGTAGCATTGACGGGAGTGGCAGTGGCAGATTGATTGGTTCCGGCGGACACCATTCCAACTTCTGATTCCTTTTTCTTATGGTGACCGTTGCCGTATTTCTTCGGCGCATTCGAGGATTCACCTTTCTCAAACACGATAATCCCCTCTCGGACAGCTTCCTCCAAGCGGGTTCCCATAGTGACCATCTCAGAGAAGTTGCTTGGGGCAGCAATAATCATTCTCTCAACATAATCTTTCTTCAGGGTTTTCAAGAATGTTTGAGTCATTTCTTCCTCGTCCAAAGCGGGAGTGATACGGGCAGCTGCCCCTCTCCACCTCTGTGCGTATTCGCGAAAGCTTTCGTCCTTTTTCTGAGAAAGAGACCGGAGGAATTCTCTATTCGGCTTGAGCCTGGTGTTGAACCCATAGTGGCTCTTAAAAGCGGTGGCCAGATCATCAAAAGTATGAATATCATCCTTGCTCAAACCGGTGTACCACTCCGCGGCATCTTCCATTAGACTGTCCTGGAAGCAATGGATCATAAGTGAATCATTATCTGCATGGTTAGCCATCTTCCGGACGTACTTGATGATGTGGTTCTGGAGGCAAGTCAGCCCATTGTAGCGATCAAATTCCGGGACCTTGAACTTCTTGGGGACATCCACCCTCGGCACTAAACAAAGATCGTGGGTTCTGACGAGGTCACTGCTCCCACGGTTGGCCTTGATCTCGCGACGGAGTTCTCTGGCCAGTTCCTCCATTCTTTCTTCCACAGTTCCCAATACAGGAGTCTTTCCACGGTGATCATTAGCATTGGCGCCCTGTGGCGTAGAATGCACAATCGGATCGGTGAAGACCGTTGATTGAGGTAGCGTAGTATGAAGAGATGTCTGCCCTGAGACGGGGATCTGGTTACTGTTGGCAGCACTGGAAGCACCTGCTGTGGGATCTGGAGCAAAGAAAAGTGGGAGTCCATATGGGTATCCTCTTGGCATGGCAAAGCGGCTATCGAGAGATGATGTTGGAATCGCCTCAGTGGTCTCTGGAGCAGACGAGGTTGGCTGCTCTTGAGCGGCTATCAGAGCAGTCATGGCGTCGAGAGCTTTGGCTAACTCTTCCCTCACATAAGCTAGTTCAGTGCGGAGCTGTGCGTTCTCTTCTTCCATAGCTACTTGATTCCTCCTTCTGTATTGTCTAGTCTGATGTACTCTGGTAGGTTGATCGGTCCTTCGAGCACGAGCCACTTTTCACACTGCGGCAGAAGAACCAGGAGGCAATGAGCACTTGGAAGTTTTTTTTTTTTTTTGACCGATGAATGATGCATATGATGCATGATATGTGCAAATGCAGATGCAAAAATGACTCTTTTTATTACCAAAGGGTTTTTTAGACAAATTAGAATTCTTTGCAAACATTTTTGGACTAACAAACTATTCAAAGCAAGTTGTTTTGATAAATTGAGCCAAGGGAGTAGGCTTCTGAAACATATCCTGAACAAACAACATAACCAATAGCAATCCTATCATCCAGAACTAAGGAGTGACTGGGTAGTATTCGGAATCCGAGTCTGAAGCTGAACCACAATAATTGGCGAAGAAATCTCGACGACCTCTGACTCTCCTGGAGTCTCTCCTCAATAGATCATCCTTCTCTTCAAGCTCCTTCCTAACTCTGGCTAGCTCCTTCTTCAGCATCCGGTTCTCATGATCCTTCTGCTCGTCTCTGCCATCCAAAGTCATGATCAAGTTCTCAGCCTCACTGTAGCGGGTTTTCCATGCTCGCTTTTCCTCACTCTCCATAACTAGATGCTCCTGATACATCTCCTGAGTCGCGGGAAGCAACGGTAAAGGTCTAGACGGAGTAGATGCGGATACATGCCTCATAGCAGGGTAAGGCATGCCAATCTCTTCGGCTCGATCTATCACCCACTGCGTATAGGCCTCATGAGCAATACCGGATCTCACACCCAAGTGTCTCACATCCTTCCTACGAACCTTAGACCAAGCATCTGTAAAAGCTTTCCTTTGCCCGGCAGGGACATTGGAATAGTAAAAGAACTCCTGAGATGTAGCAAGGTTAATGGGCTTTGCTCGCATAGGAAAACCAAACTGCCTCATGGCTAACTCGGGGTTGTAGTTGATTCCTCCCCGGGTACCGAGAAGAGGTACATTGAGGAAATCTCCACAACCAGTGATAATCTCCTTGACTCGAGCTGCTGGAGTGATCCAAACCACCTCATCGGGAGTAAGAGCCATAATCCGCTGCGAGTAAGACCAATTCTCCGTGTTGGCATGGAAAGAACTCGGGAGGTGAGAAATAAACCACCTATAAGGAAGAGGTATGCAGCAAAGAATAAATCCACGGCCCTTGAGAGTCCGATCATGGATGGCATGGTATGTGTCAGCTAACAAAGTAGGAACCGGATTCCTGGAATGGAAGATCTCAATAGCGTTCATGTCCACGAAGTTGTCAAGATTCGGAAAGAGAACGAGCCCGTAGATGAGTAGTGCAAGAATAGCCTCAAGAGTGTCCTGACAAGCAGATTCGAGATTAGCCCGCTCAAGCAAGTACTTCGAAGTGAAACCCTGGATGTGAGATTTGGTAATGAGATTCTTAGACACATCGGAAGTCTTGAGATAAAGATCCTTAGCAACGACCAGAGGAGTAAGAGAAGATCCTGGGCCCGTGAAAGGTGTCTTCTCGGCTATAGGTAGACCCAATAAACAAGAATAAGCCTCGAGTGTAGGAACCAACTGAAAATCCGGAAAAGTGAAGCAACGGAAAACCGGGTCATAGAATTGCACCAGAGTGTGCACCAGCTTCTCTTTTACATTAGTCCGGAGAATACCAAGCAAACCACCGTATCGGAGACGAAACCCAGTCGGATTCTTAACCTTGAGTGCCAACTCCCTTAGGCTAGCCAAATCAACTTCTTTGAACTTGTAAGACTTAGTCCTCTTCATGCCTGGTTATATTTGCAAAGAATTTTAGTTTGTCTATACCCTTTGATAAATGCATGTAGAAAATTTATGCATGAATGCATGTATGCATGGTTTTAACAAGGAAAGTACGGTGGGTTAAGGTAACAAGTGGACACGGTGTCCGGTGAAACTAAGGCTTTGATAGTAGTAACCAAGGTTCTACAAAGTTCCCAAACCACAATCTCTCTTCCGTATATCATGGTAGTACAAAGCAACGCTTGTCTATGATTATCCGTAAGAAGGTCTAGTTTGGGTGTAGTATCGCGTGACGACTAAATTTCGAGACAACGCTCGGTTTAGCCACCGCACTACGTCCTAAGAAAGGCCAAAGATGGGTTTGGTAACTACGGTCCATAGCCTTCATCGGTCAATTGGAAGTAAAGTGTCTAAGCATGACAACACACGCCGACAACATCACCTCCAAAATGCCTCAGCTATGTGAGATTGATCGCGTAATCCAATGCACGAGGCAACCCCCGGAATGGATTGTCGATTATATCTCTTCCTAATCTAAGGGTCACTCAGCCCGGGTATAGGGCTTTTGATATTCTCACCCCACACGTACATAAGAAAATTTTTACATGTAACAATAAAGCGAATCATAAACATAAAGCATGTAAAACTAGGTGTAGCCCTAAAATCCCCAGTGAAGTCGCCATTTCTGTTATCGCGATTTTCGGGTGTCAAATCATTGATTAGATTTGAACCTTTCAATCATTGATATCTCTATTTTTTTTTGGGGAAAGGTAAAATCGAGAGAAAACCTTAGAAATTCCGAGTTCGGGGCTGATTTCACTACGGGAAGGTGTTAGGCACCCGCAATGACTATAGTATCCTATAGGAACCGTTTTACTATGCTTTACGTGTACGCTTTGCTTTTATCGCTATTTGTAAAAAAGATTGGTTTTAAGAATGAGAGGAAGAAGATTGGATCTTATTTTATTGGACTTGGAGAGATTTTGGATCTCTTGCCTACATACCCTTTTAAGGGATCAAAATTCCATGTAGTTCTCTTTCAAAATGTTTTTGTGGGTTTAATTTGTTTTTAAAGTTTGAAAAAGATTTTGAAGAAGGGAAGGAGGCCGTATAGGCATTAGAATTGAAAAGAAAAAGAAAGCATTTGGTTGGTTCAATTGTTAATGAAAACGGTTAAAGTTTGAAATTAATTGCATTTTGATTTGATTAAGAAAATAAAGGGAAAATCCTTTGGAGTTTTAACTCCAAGGTTTATTTGGAAAATATTTGAAGTGATGGAAGTTATTTGTTTTTAAAAAGATTAATTTTCTCTAAGTATCGCGCATCCTAAACATACACCTAAACGATAGACATACAACGTGTGTGCGTGTGTCGGTGCATGTGTCGGTGTACATCATTATAGTCCATAGTCCTTTACATCGGGTCCTAGTTTACATTCTATAGTCTTGCATGAATTTAAAAAGAAAGCAAAAACTAACCTAAAATATTACATGAGATAGTAGAAAGTTGCATAAAAACTAAAAGAAAGAAAAAGGTGGAAATGATGTAATGCTTGTAAAATGCTTAAGGCATGGAATGAGAGGATCAATAGTAAGTAGAGAAATGATAATATGAATAATAATGCATGAATGGTGAAATGAGCAAGCAAGCACTAAACAAATCGCAAAAGATGAAATGAACATAACCAAAACTATTAAGCAAATTGCGAAAGAACAAATATCTAAAACAATGCAAATGACACTAAATTAAGACCTAAAATCTAAACTAAGCTCCATAACCTATAACCTTTACCCAAAACAGCACCCTTTTTCTCTTTTTGTAAGAAAACATTTCAAGAATCAAGGAGAAATTATGAGTCACACTTAACCCTAAAATCAACACATTTTACCAACAAATTGCATTTCAAAATCAACAACTAAACTTGTCAAATGGGAAGCTATCAATTAAACTTGCAAAGGGAAATTAACAAACAAAATTGTAGCATTGTGGATTGTAAGCAAACTTGTAAAATAAGGGGTCATTATTGAGCATATGAACTAGAGGGCTAAGGATTAATTTGTAAAGCAAGAAATGATCCATTAAGTTTGAAAACCAAAGAATTAACAATTAGGCATGCAAGAATGTAGAAATAGCATGAATTCAGAGATGAACACATCACAAAAATCATATATCAAGTATCAACACCATAGAGCAAAAATTGGATCCAAAATAGTGCAAGAAAATTCACAAAAATCATTAAAACATGTAATCCAATAAAAAATTAGCGCACATGCTTTTTATTCACTGTAAAGTGTGAAAACACCACAAAACAATGAAAACATATCAAGAAACATATGGTAATTTTTTAGGAATTTTTGCGAGAAAATTAACATGCGTAGAGGTGCAAATAGCAAAGACTGGGGTACACACAGTAACAGAATCAAGAAAAAGGGTAAAAAAACTAAGGCCTGCGGGTAAAGAGCCCAAAACCCACGATTCTGATGGATCCGGATCAAGCTAACGCTCTAGGAGCGTTGGATTGATCCAGATCCATCAGGATCTGAATCAAATGGCCAGGAATGGAGGAGAGTGGGGCGGGTTTGGGTCAACCCGACCCAAACGCGTGTATAAAAGGGGTTTTGCCCCGTTTTCCTTCATTTTCTAGTCCGTTTCTCTTTCTTCTTCTCTCATTCTTGCGCCGTTCTTCCCTTTGTAAACCCTAACCTGAGTTTGATTTGGAGATTTGAGCCTAAAGTCTTCGGAAACCTTGAGTTCTGATTCTGTTTTCTCGATTTCTTGGCCTGAACCTGAAATTCGAACGGTAATCTTCTTCCTCTCCTTCTCAATTGGTTCGGATTCCTTGAATTCTCATTCCTTCTTCTTCTTCTTCGTGATCGTGTTTGAGTTCGCCGCCAATGGTGATGAACTCGCACTGGAATTGCGAAGGAAAAACGATTCGGTGATGAATATTCGTCAAGAATCTCTGAGGATTGATGAATTTCCCTGTTGATTTGTGTTTGATTCTGATTCTGGAAAATTCTAGGGTTTGTTCATGATTCTTGATGATTTTCTGTTTTGATTCATAACTGAATAGAGAGAGAATGTGAATTTGTGTTTGTGATGTGGCGCGTGATTAATGGATCCTTCTCTGACTGGTACAGTGCATAGCCTTTTATAGGCTGCCATGTGTGCATTTGGACCAATTGCATTGTGACATCTGGACATGGAACTGCTTGCGTGGCCTCTTGGACTTGAATCTGAAAAAAGAACTCAAGGACCAAAATGAAATTCTAAAGAGTTTGGGACTAAACTGCAAAATAAAAAAAGAAGAAAAATTGGACTGTTTTTGGGATTTAAAAAGGAAATTGAACTGTTTTTGAGAATTAAAAAGAAATTGGGGCGTATTTGTAATAAAGTATAAAATCTGGACTGAATTGCAATTATCATAAAAATTTGGACTAAATTGCAAAAAGTTAAAAAGGTAAAACTGGTAAAAAGGGTAACTTGAAACAACGTAAAGTGAAACAGTTAAAACTGACAAAATGGACTAAAACGAACAAACTACCAAAATGAGGTATTTTAAAATACCTCTCTGCCCAAAAGTCAAATAACGTGAAAAGACTAAAATGCCCCTGGGGACCAAAATGACTCAGACTGACTCAAATGCAGTGCTGAAATGATTTTTAAACAGAATTTGACAAAAGATTTGTGCAGACAATTTGAAAAGATTCAGAGACAAATGCAGGGGTTCAAAAATGGGTTCCATTGTAGGAAATGACCAAAATACCCCTTTTGTATGATTTTATGCAAAAATTCAAAAGACTGAAACAGTAATGTATGCAGCTGAAGCATAGTGGAAAACACGGTGGATTTGAAAGCATTAGAAAATAGCAGAGGAATTTGAGAGAGTATTTTTAGGTCCAAAATGAGGGTATGACAAGGACCAAATGAACATCACTGCAATCTATAATCAATGTCATTCCAAACACCACTGTATCAATCAAAGAGGGCCAAATGAGGCACCGACACTAACACGTTGACACTGGTACGGTAACAATTTGTGAAAATGACAAAACTGAATGTAATCAATGTGGTATCCTAAACAATTAACATCTCAAACAATATCCTTACCAGGAATTTTATCTGTCAAACCAATTTTGCGACAAAGTTGCATAAACTCGCCATTAACGGCAGCCACACCACCAAATTCAACAAGCTCATCCACACTAAATTCTTCAACAATACCAAAAGCATAAACCAAATACAAAAACCCCAATGCCCCCAAAATATTCCCACAATCACCCACCAACCTCACTTACCAACCAATCGCCACCTTCAACGCTTTCTCCCTCGCCTTACCACTCACATTCACACCAGAAACACTCAAAATCCTCAACAACATAACACAAATCCTCCCCATCTCTCTCATCCCCTTATGCTTGAAACTACAATTCACTCCATAAAACCCTTCCAATGATTGCAGAATCATCATCCCTGCGTCGGGTGAAAATTTTAAAGCTTCGCGAAGTTCCGCTTGAACCCTAATTTTATCCTTGAAATTGTCGCTAACGTAATTCTTTAACCCTATACCATCCATCTTCTCGCACAGGACCCTCAATTTATTCGAGTTATCGTTTGAAATTAGGGTTTTGGATTGGGATTGTTGTTCGAGTGATTGGAGAAATTGGAAGCGGTGAATGAGAGAGTGTTGGAGAGAGGTGAAGTGGGAATCGAGTTGAAGCCATGAGATTGAGATTGAAGATTTTCGAAGGCGATTTTGAGATTTTGTTTCTTGGAATTGATTAGGTTTAATGCTGATGAAATTGTGTTAAATGTTGTTGTATCCATTGTTGGTTTTGAATTGGGAATTTGAGTGAATTATGGAAAGAATGATGATGCATTCGAGCGAAGGATGAGACTGATAGTCATTTTAAAAGAGCAATGCTATTTAGTAAGAATTATTTAAGCAAGAAAGAGAAGAATCCACAAAAATAGGGGATTTGCTCAATTAGGTTCCGGCTAACCATACATGGGGTTGGGGTTGGTTATTAATTGAAAGAGTTAAGCGATGCAACATACAATTCTTGCAATTCTTGTATACAATCTCCCGTAACATTTAGCAATTTTCATTTTAAAATGATCATTCATTGTGTGGTAAAACAAAATGCTTCGTTTTTTTTTTAAGAAAAAAGGCAAAGCTCAAAGGAAAAATATATTACGAAATTAAACAAACATTCCCAGTAATTCCTTTGGAGGGTTTTTAAAAAATGGACACAAAAGAATCATATGTGAGACTACACGGTAATCAATCCGTACTTTTGTTTACTTCACATAAGGTGTGGTTTATTTGAACCTTTCTGAAAGTTCATTGTGATCTTAGATTTAACGAATCAGAACGGCGGATAGCTCCATTAATCTTGAAATTACCTATTACCATGTCCACTATCAGTTTAGAGTTGCTTTCCATCCTGAGTTATGAAAAACATTCTCTTCTTGCTATCTTTAAGCCCTCTTACATGCCTCATATCTCAGCATAAAGAGCATCACATGTTCCAATCTTTAGAGCATAACTTTTTAGCCACTGGTCGTTAGAGTCTAGAATAAAGCTCCCACAACCTGCGATGATCAATGACTCCTTATAAGCTCCATCATAATTCAGTTTCACCCATTCTCCATGTAGTCTCTTCCAACTGATGAAGACAGTGTCACAATTTCGTGACACTTGTGGTAGCTGAGGATACTTACCTCTATCAATGACTCGAACAAGTTCAAGAATGATACGAATATGATCAATGGGTCGATGAAAGTCCTCCTCAAAGATAGATTTGTTCCTCCACTTCCAAAGATTTCAGCATGTCACCAGAATGATAGATCACCAGTCCTCCTCATGCGCTCCATTCTTCTCATAGATGAGGTTATTGAAGATTTAATCCCTGCAAATCAAAGAAAAGAAATAAGTAATATGATTTGATGCCATTAACCTAATAAAACACTGGGTTGCATAAACACAATCACACAAAACATGAATGATTGTGAAGATAAATAATATCACAAGAAAGGGGGTTTTGAATTGTCATGTAATAAAATTTACCTATTAAAAATTTCTCAAACAAATATGTTAGTAGTTTAAATGAAATTTAAAATAGTGATAGTGAATGTGTGTGAACAATATGAATAAAAATGAGATAAGGAAAAAAGACCACACAAAAGAGTTATCCTAGTTCCCCCAACGTTAGTTCAGTCCCCACAATACTTGTGGGATTTTCCACTAGATAGTTGAGTTATGACTTAATCTCAACTCCTTCTTTCTTTTAGATCTTTGTGATCATTACAACAACTTCTTTCAACCTTCACTTGGTCAAGTCAGTTGCTGTTACGAGCAAGAATTTTTACAACCTTTGTGTTTTCTACACAATTTCAATTTCTTTTACAATAGTAAATGGATTTGAAAATTATTAATCTTCTTGAAAGATTTAATACACGAAAAGAGCAGCTTGCTCAAAACAAAGATATAGTTCTTGAGTGATTTGTAAAGAAAGAGGTTCTTGATGAATATGTTCTTTTCTTTTTGCTCAAAAGTTATCTTTCCTTCTTGTTGTAGTTTTCTATTTATAGAAGAGGAACTATTGATAACTTGCAGCGCAAGACTCATTAGTGTCTTTGAGATGAAATTGTTTTCTTAAAGTTGAGATCGATCTCTAAAACTGCCGAATCTTTCCTTTGTACCTTGTTGCTTGCTACGTGAGACATGAGCTTTGTACAACTCATTCCATTTTCATTCTTGTTGTAGTTTTCAAACTTGAGCCCAAAGAAAAGGATTTTTTTGTACTAGGTGGCTTTCCTTGTCATGTTGTGAGGTGACCAAAAAGTGAATATCCAAAGGATCATAGTTTTGCACTTGTCTTACACTCTTGATGTGTTGTCGAGTTTATAGTGGTCCTTCTCATGCCAACCTTTTTTGCACATAATATTAAATATGTTCTTTTTGTGCATATGCTCGTTTGTAGTAACCTCTTATGATAAAATATCATTTGTCATGACATATCTTATGTTTCACATATTTATTCCTTCCTTAAATGTGACATTCTCAATACTTCCATTTTCCCTCTACGTGCTTGGCTTGTTTTGAACTTAAGTCCATATTTGAAACCAATGTTTGAGATCAATCTCTTTAATACAACTTGGTGCTTTCCTTGGTAATCATATAATGCTTTTATACATTTAGCTTAAAAAGAAACACTCAAGAGCACAAGTTATATAACAAATAAAATCAGAATTAATAAAGTTTAATTTAATTAGTTTGTTATCTTTAAAATAAAATATAGGGATTTAGATTTTATATCAACAATTTTCCCATTTTTAAAGATGACAAACTATTGAATTAATTCTTTATTTAAAAATTCTGATGTGTTAAAAAGAGCTTTTAGAGAAACAGTGATTTATCAAATAAGCTCCCCCTGAATTTAAACATTAAATTTCAATAAGCTGCCCCTTAATTTATGTATGCAAAATAAACTTTTAAATTAAAGGAGATGCGTAGGAAATTTGTTTGACCAAAAATATCATTCATTCCAAAAGATGTTGTACAAGAGATTTTGTAACGCCTGATTTTATTATCGAATTATTTTGTCGAGTTTAGTGCCTTTTTGGTATATTTTATTTGAATAATTGCGGTGTGTGGGTTTTTGTGTTATGTGTTATAATATTAGTAGTTTATTAAAATATTGTTAGTGAAGGCATAAAATTAAAATAGAATATTGAGGCAGTAAGGGCAGTTTTGGGAATAGGGAGAATTTATTTAGGTTAAGAATATAAGAGATAAGGAATAGAAAGTCAGTATACGTGAAAACCAGTTTTTGGGAGAAAAAGAGAAAAGTGAGAAGTCAGAGAAGAGAAAACTTGTAGATTTCAGAGTTCAACAAACATAAGGTAAGAGTGGGACTAACCTTCTATAATCTTAAGCATATGATTCTAAAAAGGGTCTAATCATGTTATTGTTGTTGAGTTTTGAGGTTATAGGAATTAGGTCTAAATTCAATAAAATTTGTTGAAAGTGTAGGTAATTCCATGAATAAATGTAAGAAAGTGATGTCTAGGTTGTAGAATAACAATAGGTAATGTTTCCTATCAATTTTGGGGTTTGAGGTTGTCAAAATTAGGGTTTTGGAGTGAGAACAGAGGTCTGTTTGCAGACCTGTCTGTCGTCGCTCGCCACGGCGAGTGCTCAAACTCTTCTAGCGAGCAGATGTCATCGCTCGCCCAGCGAGTGTACTTGTTCGCCTGGCGAGTAGTTCCCAACTCGCCACAACAAGTGTTTTTAGTCGCCCGGTGAGTAGATCCCAACTCGCCACAACGAATGTTTTCGCTGCCTAGCGAGTAGACGCTGTCGCTCGCCACATCGAGTAGTTGAGCTCGCCTAGAGAACTGTTCAATGGGAGATTGCCCGTTTCGCGTTCTTGTGTCTTTTTCACTCGTTTCTATTTTGAGTTGGATTTCGTCATAAACATGAAAATTGTTGATATCTGATTTATCTTTCCAGTGACTTTGAGTTGATGTTCAAATCTTTTGTGGTTGATTTAATATGAATTTATGATGTTGATGTCGTTGCATTTAAGTTATGTCATTGCATAATCATTGTCAAGCAAAGGGGGTTGTAGCCTGATAAGTCGAATATGACTTTAGCGAAGGGGGTTGTAGCCTGACAAGTCGAATATGACTTTAGTGAAGGGGGTTCTAGCCTGACAAGTCGAATTATGACTTTAGGGAAGGGAGATGTAGCTCTGTTGGTACCGCATGCATAATTATGTTGCATTTGTTGAGTAGTCGTTGTTGCATTGTTGAGTCGTTGTTGTTGCATTGTTGATGTTGCTGCTGCATTATTTGAATGAAGTTAAATGATAATTGTTGTTGGCATTATGTGAAGTATTCTAAAAGATGAATTGTTGTTGTTTTGTTTTGATTAATTTTTTACATGAATTGTTGCTTATTATTATTGAATGTGAAATCTCACCCCTTCTGTTTGAATGTTGCCTCTAGGTGGGTAACGTGCAGATAACCAGGAGTAACCGCTGATGTGAGTTAATTCCTCATGTCGTCATAGAAGTCATGCTCTGATACGTAACGGGATGAGGATATTTATATGTTTTGTTTTCCTTGTTACATATTACTTTTCAAGTTGGTGTTGTTGAACCACTTTTGGATTTGAAACTTCATTATGTTGCTAATGTTGAGGCCTTAGTGCCGAGTTTCTTTTTGAAAACGTTGAATATTTTCTGCTGCGACATTATTTGAATGATTGAAAGCAGTTGTTTAAATAAATAGTGAATTTAACTCTATTTATATTTGATGATATTTTGAAGAACGAAATGTGACATCCTGTTTTGCGATGAATCTCTGATTTATTATATGTTATCTACGTGTTGGGAAAACGGGGTGTTACAATTGTATCAGAGCAGGTCGGTCCGTCCGGCCAAGTAGTTGCGTCGTTTGTGTCGTCTGACGGTTGAATATTGTCGTCGTGTTTTCTTATGATTGTTCGTTGTGTAATGAACAGAGAATGGCTGGAAGAAATGATGCTGCTATTGCTGTTGCGTTGCAAGCTATGGCTCAGGCTGTGGGGCAACAACCTAATGTTGGTGCTGGTGGTAATGATGGGGTTCGTATGCTGGAAACTTTTCTGAGAAACCATCCACCTACTTTCAAAGGCAGATATGATCCTGATGGAGCTCAGACTTGGCTCAAGGAAGTTAAGAGAATTTTTCGAGTCATGCAATGCAATGAAGCTCAGATGGTACGTTTTGGTACACATATGTTGGCTGAGGAGGCTGATGATTGGTGGGTAAGTACTCGTCCGCTTCTGGAGAACGGAGTAGAAGGAGTTACATAGACTGTCGTTATGAGGGAATTTCAGTGTAGGTACTTTCCGGAAGATGTTCGCGGGAAGAAGGAAATTGAGTTCTTGGAGCTGAAGCAAAGTGATATGTCAGTGACGGAGTATGCTGCTAAGTTTGTTGAGTTGGCCAAGTTTTATCCGCACTATAATGCTGAGACTGCTGAATTTTCCAAGTGTATCAAGTTCGAGAATGGTTTGCTGCTGAGATCAAGCGGGAAATAGGGTACCAGAAGATCTGACAGTTTTCTGATTTGGTGAGTAGCTGCAGAATCTATGAGGAAGACACCAAAGCTCATTACAAGATTATGAATGAGCGGAAGGGTAAGCAACAACAAAGTCGTGGTAAGCCTTACAACGCTTCGGCTGATAAGGGTAAGCAGAGGGTGAATGACGAGAGTAGGCCTAGAAAGAAGGATACTCCTGCTGAAATTGTTTGTTTTCGGTGTGGAGAGAAAGGTCATTAGAGTAACACTTGTAATCGCGATGTGAAGCGGTGTTTCCGTTGTGGCAAGAAGGGACATGCAATTGCAGATTGCAAGCATGATGATATAGTTTTCTTTAACTGTGGTGAAGAAGGACATACTAGTCCTCAGTGTAAGCAGCCTAAGAAGGTTCAGGCTAGAGGGAAGGTGTTTGCTTTAGCTGGTACTCAGACAACAAATGAGGATCATCTGATCAGAGGCACATGTTTCATTGATAGTATTCCCTTAATTGCTATTATAGATACTGGTGCTACACATTTTTTTATTGCTGCTGACTGTGCTTCGAAATTGGGTCTTGTTATGTCGTTTATGAATGGGGAGATGGTTGTCGAAACTCCGGCTAAGGGTTCGGTGAGTACTTCTCTAGTGTGTTTGAA